>MU249593.1:3355272-3508688 GCA_018977245.1 Lethenteron camtschaticum | reverse complement strand
GTCCGTCAGCTGCTGCGCGAGGGTGTAGGGTCGGCGCAGGTGGCCGCCAGGTCCCAGGTCCCGCAGAGGCCCAGCGAGGCCGCCCCGCCGCACCCCCTTGGCGGCGGTCGGCTCCGTCGATGACGCCGACGATCCTGAGGACACGGAATCCGGCGCAGCGATGCAGTGGAGAGAGAGCCGGTCGAGGGAAGGGACCTCCCACGGCAGGCCCGGCGTGGGGGCGCAGGGGACATCCGAGAGGGACGTGGAATCAGCCTCCTGCGGGGGGGCGGTGGGGGGATGCGGTGTCAGAACCGCAGTGATGCGGCACAGCGCCGCCAACAGAACCAGAGGAACCGCTGCGAGCAAGAGACGGTGGTCGAGACGCACGGTCGCTACCACGGCAACCGAGATGGAGAACCACAATCACCAACCCCGATAAAACCACCACCAGAACCACAACCGCTAACACAACCACAACCACCACCAGAACCACAAACCACCAACACACTACACACAATCGCTAACACATCCACGATCACAACCACCACCAAAACCAAAGACAAAGTTCTGCCATATAGGCTGAACAGACTGTTGGGGCAAGTGCTGTTAGCGAGCACCTATGAAGGTTGGTACACCACACGAGGAGGTGGCTGGCCAAAACCACGCAAGGCCACCACAAGCACCACCACAAGCCCACCAGCTATGGGCTAAAGTTAGGGGCTAGCATGAGGGTTAGTGGCAGGGCTAGAGGTAAGAGTTTGGTTTAGGGTTAAGGTTTAGGGCAGGGGGTCGGCAACCTACGGCTCCGGAGCCGCATGCGGCTCTTTACGGGCTGCTTCTTGACGATGAGTACGTATGTACAGTATGTACTCAGATGCATTGCGGCTCTTGAAATACTGAATTTTGTACCGAATTGGAAAGAAATGGCTCTTCTTGTTATTTTGGTTGCCGACCCCTGGTTTAGGGAGTGGGAGCGTCTGTGACCTCTGCATGACCCACGACCCTGCGGGAGACTTCGGCGAGGAGCTGGGCGACCCGCAGATCCTCAAGTCACGTGGGAACGTGTCGCGCCACTCGGAGAGCAACTCGGACATGTGACAGCCAAACCTCCTCCGCTTAGCCTGCACCCACAGGCACACACACACACAAAGACAGACTGTTAGGGCAAGTGCTGTTAGCGAGCACCTATGAAGGCCAGCATGGCACACAAGGGGGTGGGTGGCCAGCACCACGCCCAGCCACCTTTGTCTCCCAGTGGCAATGTTTACATACCACAACAGGTACTCATTTGAGGCTGAGTCGACCTAGGGGAGGCCCAGGACCAGTTCAAATATTCGTCACCGGTGTTGGCCGTAGGCGGGAATCGAACCCAGGTTTGTAGCGCAGCACGCCAACCGCTACACTACCACTCCCCCACACACACGCGGGCACATGCACACACACACGGATACATACACAGGCACAACAACAACAACCGCCATTCGCCACTAAGTGGCGGTGAAGTCACCACGACGCCTGTGCCAGGCCATGTGCACCTTGAGGCCACGTGAAGTATCGAAGGCATACACACACAGGCACACACAAAAACAAAGGGATGCACTCACAGGCACACGCCGCACACACCGTACACAGCACCGGCACGGGATCTTGGCACCGCATGCCGGCACGAGCCGTCCCTCACCTCGTCTCCGAGCTCCTCCGAGTGCCACCGCCGGTCGCTGGCCTCGCTCAGCAGCGCCGCGAGGTCGTGCGGCGCAGCAAACAGACGCCCACACAGCAGCACGGTGAACGCAAGCGACTTCTACGGGGCCCATGGAGACACGGGGGGACACGGGGGAGACACGGGGGAGACACGGGGGAGACACGGGGAGACACGGGGACACAGGAGAGACAAGGGGAGACAAGGAGGGACACGGAGGGACACAGGGAGACACAGGGAGACACAGCAGGAACACGGTGGAGACATGGGAGGGACACGGGAGACACGGGGAGACACGGGGAGACACAGGGAGATAAGTGGAGACACGGACACATGGGGGAACACAAGGTAAGAGACAGCCATGACCACATGACATCTATTAAATCACCATCGTGAGCGACTGAGAAAATGACGAGCTGACGGCAATGATGATGGTTGTGGTGACGATGTTAATATCCATGGTGGAGATGATGACAGTGACGATGTCGATGATAACATCAATGATTATCTTTGTGACGTTGATGATGCCTTCTATGTCGATGATGGCAATGATGACGTGATGTCATTGATTGTGTACGTGATGTAAAAAGTACTGGCGATATAGAAAATGGCAGCGACGATGATGTTGGTGGTGTCATGCGTGATGGCGTTGGTCGTGATGCTGGTGGTGGCAGTGTCGGTAATGGTGTTAGTGGTGGCAGTGGTGGCGATGTCGGTGGTGGCGATGTTGGTGGTGCCAATGTCGGTGGTGGCGATGTCGGTGGTGGCGATGTCGGTGGTGCCGATGTCGTGGTGGCAGTTGTGCTGATGTCGGTGGTGGTAATGTCAGTGGTGGTAATGTCGGTGGTGGCGATGTCTCACGTCTGTGGGGAAGTCCCCCGTCGGCACCAGTCTGTCCACGAGCGCTGGCAGGTAGCCGCCCACGAGGACCCCGGCCTGGAACACCAGCTCCCCCGAGTGTCCAGCTCACTCCTGCTCGCGTGCCTGTCCGAATCTGCAACACCCACGCCCACAACAAGTCTCAAAACGTTGATCACGACGCAGCACGTATGTTGAGCTTCTTTCGTAGCCAACCATGCTAACTGGAGGTGCGGAGGAAGGACAACAAACTAAATCTATGGCTGTCGTAAAGACGACCGGACGTTAAAAGCATCTTTCACCTGCCAGAGAACAGGCGGCCACGGTTATCAAAAGGTTGCTCCCAAATTTTGGCAATAATAAAACAGCGATCAATGGTAAGCCTTCTCATCCAAGGCTCGTAACGTTATTACTGCTCATTAATGCAGTGGGAAATGTTACGAACATAGAAAAAAACATTATTCACAAGTAATTTCAAATTTTTTAAATTGCAAAACCTCACCGCCAAGGCCCCCGAGGCTGCCCACGCTGCTGTGCCTGTGCGGTTCGCGCGCCGTCAGGACCCCCCGAGGCATCCATCGCCGTCCTCCCCCGCTGCCCGAGAGTGCCTGCTCGGCCGTCGCTTCAAGGACCCGCGGGCGTCCGTGGCGCCCGCCGCGGGTCGCCCGCCGGCCTGCAGCGCCACGCTGCCCAAGTCGTCCAGAGAGCGCCTGTCAAACCTGTGCGCGAAGACCCCATCGCGGGCGTCCCTGCTGTTCTCGCTCGCGTGCCTGTGCTTGGGTTGCGACGCGGCGTCATCAGCACCAGCGAGGCGTCTATGGACCTCCTGGCTGTGGACGGCCGTCTGCCCAGTGTATGGATCGCAAAGACCCCTCGCGGCCGTCCTTCCCTTTCTCGCGCCGGAATTTTTCCGCCATCGTCGACGTCGTCACCGTCGTCGTCACCGTCGTCGTCGCCGTCGTTAACACCGACGCCGACGCCGTTGCTGCCGCCACCGATGACGTACTCGTCGACTTCGCCGTCGAAGCGGCCGGATCCTCGGAGTCCACGCGGGCGTCCGCGGCTCGCCCGTCCGTTACATCCGTCGACAGTTCGTGCACGTCCGGGAGCCTTGGATGCCCCATGTCACCGCGGGGGTCTTCACGACGTCCACTGGGTGGGCGGGGACCGCTACAACGGGGACAGTCATTCCGTTGCCCGTCGCCACGTGCCTGACTTTCTGCTGCTGCTGCTGCTTCCTGGGTCCTCCTCCCGTGATGATGGGCTCCACAGGGCCCCGCCCCTCCACCGCCCGCTGCGGCAGAACCCCGAGCGAGGCGTCCTTGGCTTTTCCGCGCGCGTGCCTGAATTTCTGTATCGCGAGCAACCCACGCGAGTCCAGCAGGCGCTTCATGGACGGGTGGCGGACCACGCCGGGGCGCTTCTCGACCACCTGTTGCCCCGTCAGGACCCCCCCTCCTCCTCCTCCCACCGTTACCGCAGCAGGGGGGAGTCGACTGCGACGCGCCGGAGCGGCGGCTGCCGCGGGATCCCGTCCAGGGAGCGCCGGTCCCGGTGCGTCGGCGGCAGCGGCGTGGTGCCGGGGTCCACGGACCGGCGGAAAGACGACGGCTGCCGCAGGACCCCGGGGGCGTCCGCGTGCCGTGCCGGATGGATTTTCCGTTGAGCATGGTGGCCAGTGCGAGCGTGTGAGGCATAGTTCCGTCCTGCTGGAAAGGGGCGAGATCGTTAGTGCCGAGACTTTTGCATTGGCGTCATTGTCGTCGTCGTCACGACATCGTTCATCCCAGGCGTTTAATCGGCTACTCAGTGAGCCACTCACCCAGCCAATCACCACCCATCAAACCACTCACCCACACCTATCCAATAATTTTCTCACCCAGATCATGCATTCACCAATCCACCTATCTGGGTACCCACCACTCAACACCACCACCAACATCATACCAATTACATCCATCAGTACTACCAACACCATACCAATAAACAATAATTGCACTACCAGGAGCACCCTACCAACAGCACCATCACTAACACCGCCAACATCAACAATTTGGCAACGTACGGTGTGAAAGAAGTTCAACATACATACGTAAACCTTGACACAATGAGCAGCACCCCTCACCACCAACACTGCACAACCGTCGTGACACACCAACACGACAACAATCACCACCACCGACACATTCACCAGAACCACACCAACAGCATCGCAACAGCCCAACCAATAAATAACAGCTCCACCACCACCACCAACAGCATCCCCACCACCACCGCCCCTTGTTAATGTTCCCATTTGATTCTGTGTGACCAGGGTAAGAACTAGAGACCAGGATAGGAGTTCCATTTGATAAGAATGATAGTGAGTATGTGAATGGGTGGGTGAGTGAGATGGTGGGCAAGTGATAAAAATTAGAGTCGGGTTGATTCTGTGTGACCAGGGTGAGAACTCATGACACCAAGACATGAGTCCCATTTGCAAGAGTATCCGAGGTCACCACAAAGACAAACGCCAAAAAAAATCACAGCAATGAAGCAAACAGCAATCGGTGCAAAGACTAAAAACATGACTGGTGAGCTTATGATTGCGTACGTGTGTGTGCGTGCGAGTGTGTGTGTGTGCGTCAGATGGTGCATCTGCCAGCCATCTCAGCCAGTCAACCCATGGCACCTGGGTCTGTCCCGTGACCTCCTACCAGAGGGCCTTCTGACACGTCACGCGGTCTCAAAATGCACCTGGCCTGACAAAAGCGACGTGGTGACATCACCGCCACTTAGTGGTGGAGGACGGTTGTTGTTGTTTTTAATGTGTCACGATCTCCACTGCAAATGCAATGCACAGATAATGTGCGCACTGTTGTTGACAAGCGCGAGTGGAGTTGTGTGGGCGTGTGCAGATGTGTGGGTTGTCGCGGGTGTGTGCAAAACGCGTGCGTTGATGGGCATGTCTAAGTTGGCATGTGGTGGATGCGTGCGTGTTGTGGTTGGCGCGTGTGTAAGTTGAAGTGTGCGCGTATGTGGATACGGGTGTCTTCGTATTGTCATGGGCAGGTGTACACATGTATGTATGTATGTATGCGTGTGTATGTTATCGTACATGTGTGTGCGCTGTGGTGTGCATGTCGTGTTTTGGTGGATGTGTGTGTGTATGTGTGTGTGGATGTGTGTGTGTATGTGTTGGGTGTGTTTTCAATTGGCTAAGAGGCACAAGTCACGCACGGCTATTGTGCTTACAGACAATTACCTGCACGCACTGGAGAGTAACAAGCGTAATGCGCGCTTGTTAGTCAGCGTGTAGTTATGTTTGTGTCAGTATCCACGTGTACTGTTTGTGCGCACACACACACACACATGCGCACACACACACAAAGATCCCCCGTGCAGCCTACACAAGGCTGTTGGGGCAAGTGGTGTTATCGAAAAACCTCTTAAGGCTGCCACGGAGTGGTGTGGCCAGCACCACGCCAGGCCGCCTTTGTCTTCCTGCTGATATTAACACACATTTGTACACACAACCGAAAATCCTTTTGTAAAGAAAAAGACACACACACACGCATACATATGTACACACATACATACACATCTAGACACACACACATTCACGTGTATCCACATGCACTGATAAATATACACGCTCGCACATACACAGAGTCATACAGATGCACACACTCGCAAGCTCACATAACACGGACAAACACACACTTGTACAGTCACACAAACTAACACACATGCACACACACGAACACATGCACACACTCGCCCACATGAACAACCGACGCGGGCGCATGCCCACACTGAGGAATTCCTGCGATTACAAGTGTGCGGGGATATTCAACAAACCGCCCACAAGTTCCACCTAAGAGATATTATTTGGGTTATGTCTCTGTTCATGTCAGCAGACGCGACTCACGCCCACACACACACCAGCATCAGCGGTATAGTTACGATCACATCCATCATCATGGGCATCGACAGCTGCACCAGCATCCTCATCGGCAGGATTATCATGATCAAATGGATCATCATCAGCCAGCATCAGACCCATCAGGATCAGCAGCAGCATCAGCATTATCAGCATCATTATCATTAGCAGCAATGTAGAGTATTACATATCTAGCGGAATCATCATCAGTAACACCATCAGCATTAACATCAGCAGCAGCAGGAATGAAGATTATTACACATCTATCAGAATCATCATCAGCAGCATTAACATCACCATCAGCGAACAAAAACTATGACACATTTAGCAGCATACTCACACACACATGTCAGTAGCAGCAGTTAAAAGTTGCACAACACAGTATCACCTGCACCACCGCCGCCGCCACCACCATCAGCAGCACATTCCTACAGAATGAGGTGAGCGTGAGTGGACAGCGTGGGCAGAGACGGCGCCGCTACAGTCAACATTTCAACATCGCCGAGTGCCCCCTTGAGTGCTGTCAGTTGTCAAATCCTGAATGCAGCATCTCTGTCTCGCTCTCAGCTGCTGCCGCCGCTGCTGCTGGGCACACTTCGGTATTCCATTGAGAGCCGTCGCGGGTGACCGTGGCCGTTTGTGACACGCGACGCCCCCCCCCCCCCCCGCGAGAGACCGCAAGGGGAAGAGCGCTCGGACAAGAGAAACAAAACCCCCAACGAGCGGGAGAACGACGCCGACCGTCCACGTGATCGGGGAGAGCGAGCGTGGAGGCGAGCGTGGAGGGCGAGCGTGGAGGGCGAGCGGGGAGGGCGAGGGGAGGGCGAGCGTGGAGAGCGAGCGTGGAGAGCGAGCGGGAGGGCGAGCGGGAGGGCGAGCGTGGAGAGCGAGCGTGGAGAGCGAGCGTGGAGGGCGAGCGTGGAGAGCGAGCGTGGAGAGCGAGCGTGGAGGGCGAGCGTGGAGGGCGAGCGTGGAGGCGGCGGGAGGCGAGCGGAGGCGGCGTGGAGAGCGAGCGTGGCGGGCGAGCGTGGAGGGCGAGCGTGGAGAGCGAGCGGGAGGGCGAGCGTGGAGGGCGAGCGTGGAGAGCGAGCGTGGAGAGCGAGCGTGGAGAGCGAGCGTGGGAGCGAGCGGGAGGGCGAGCGTGGAGAGCGAGCGTGGAGGGCGAGCGTGGAGAGCGAGCGTGGAGAGCGAGCGTGAGAGCGAGCGTGGAGAGCGAGCGTGGAGAGCGAGCGGGAGGCGAGCGTGGAGGGCGAGCGTGGAGAGCGAGCGTGGAGAGCGAGCGTGGAGAGCGAGCGTGGAGGCGAGCGTGGAGGGCGAGCGTGGAGGGCGAGCGTGGAGGGCGAGCGTGAAGAGCGAGCGTGGAGAGCGAGCGTGGAGGGCGAGCGTGAGAGCGAGCGTGGAGGGCGAGCGTGGAGGGCGAGCGTGGAGAGCGAGCGTGGAGAGCGAGCGTGGAGAGCGAGCGTGGAGAGCGAGCGGGAGGGCGAGCGTGGAGAGCGAGCGTGGAGGGCGAGCGTGGAGGGCGAGCGTGGAGGGCGAGCGTGGAGGGCGAGCGTGAAGAGCGAGCGTGGAGAGCGAGCGTGGAGGGCGAGCGTGGAGGGCGAGCGTGGAGAGCGAGCGTGGAGAGCGAGCGTGGAGAGCGAGCGTGGAGGGCGAGCGGGGAGGCGAGCGTGGAGAGCGAGCGTGGAGGGCGAGCGTGGAGAGCGAGCGTGGAGGGCGAGCGTGGAGGGCGAGCGTGGAGGGCTTGGAGCAGGACGCGTCGCCGCTGAGGCGAAGGGGCGATCGGACGATGGTCGGAATAACAACGGAGCGGCGGTCCGAGGTGGTGGAACGCGTCGCAGCGCTCGTCCACCGGTGGGAGACGGAGCGACGGTTACCAAATGGGGCAGGTTGTTTCTGTCTATAAGGGTGGACTGGTTATTTCGTGTATGGATTGCACAGTTGCTAAAACTGAACGAATATAATTTTTTTACCAGGTAAGGCCAACTCAGCTATGTAGTCCTGTTTCAGAAGCGACCGGCCACAAATGAAAGCTCAAGGAAGTGACTAATCATGACGTGGAAATGTATAGCAGCCAAATACTCTAAACGCACGCCGATTCTAAATGTGGACGGAAAAACCGGAGGACCCGGAGAAAAATACACGCAACCACGGGGAGAGTGAACACTAAACGCTAAATATACAGCAGGCGTCGGGGTTGGGATCGAACCCACAACCTCCTGTATACCTGGCGAGGTAGTGAACATTTCATCGCCGCGGTGCGACATACGTAGCACCCGAGCAATCACCCAAGCACGTTTGACCCGTCGAGGCGACTCAGAGTAGACGATGGCGTCGCGGCCTCACCGGGCGACAAATCCAGGCGGGAATCCCGCAGAGCGGCGCGACTTCGTGTTACAGGACGGCCCGTGGAAGCGGACACCACAGAGCTATCTCCGAGATCCGTTCTCCTTCAATTGACACACTAGTCCACACAGAACGGCCCGCAGAAGAGGATATCACAAATCTATCTCCTAGTTTCCCTTCTTCAAGTGATGCTCTGGTTCACAAAGAACGGCCCTATGAAGCGGCTATCACAAAACTACCTGTGAGATCCCTTCTTCTTACACGTTACGGTCTGGTCCATGGAGAACGACCGAAGAAAGCGGACACCACAGAGCTACCTCTTGAGATCCCTTCTTCCTTAAGCGACCTCTGCTCCACATACAGCAGCACTGACCCACACAACTTTCCACACTCAAAGATTTGGAATTTAGCAAAAAACTCAGTGCAGAACCAAGTTGGATGTGTGTACTGTGCCTTCATAAATGTGCACTAACAGCACTTGCCCCAACAGTCTGTTAAGGCTACACGGGGGTCTTTGTGATATAGGTGATCCAAAACTACGCCGCAATTTGTAAGTGAGGGTGCGGGGTGGGGCTGCCAAGGCGGGGGGTGAGTGGTGAGCGTGGGGTGAGTGGTGTGGGGTGGTGAGCGTGGGGGTGAGTGGTGTGGGTAGGGTGGTGAGCGTGGGGTGAGTGGTGTGGGGTGGGTGGTGAGCGTGGGGGTGAGTGGTGTGGGTAGGGTGGTGAGCGTGGGGTGAGTGGTGTGGGGTAGGGTGGTGAGCGTGGGGTGAGTGGTGTGGGGTAGGGTGGTGAGCGTGGGGGTGAGTGGTGTGGGGTAGGGTGGTGAGCGTGGGGGTGAGTGGTGTGGGGTAGGGTGGTGAGCGTGGGGTGAGTGGTGTGGGTAGGGTGGTGAGCGTGGGGTGAGTGGTGTGGGTAGGGTGGTGAGCGTGGGGTGAGTGGTGTGGGGTAGGGTGGTGAGCGTGGGGTGAGTGGTGTGGGGTAGGGTGGTGAGGTGGGGGTGAGTGGTGTGGGGTAGGGTGGTGAGCGTGGGGGTGAGTGGTGTGGGTAGGGTGGTGAGCGTGGGGGTGAGTGGTGTGGGGTTGGGTGGTGAGGGGGGAGAGTTCATTGTGAGCAAGAATCAGCCGATCGTGTCTTAACTTGTGAGCTCCCGCCTCAACCGACTCACACACGCACACAAAGGTCCCCCCTGTAGCCCACACAGGCTGACGAGGAAAGTGCTGCAAGAGAGTGGCACCGACGGAGATCGTCGCGGCGCTGATGGTACTCATTTAACGCTGGGTCGACCTAGCGGAGGAACGCCTGGAACCGATACAGATATCACTCGTCACCGATCTCGGCTGCGACCCCGAATCGAGACTCGGGTTGCCGCCGGGTTCGTGGCGCAGCGCTACGCCACCGCTTCCCGCACGCACGCACGCACACACGCGTGCACGCACGCACGCGTGCAGGTGTGATGGGACATTAACTATTCACCCCCAAGCACAGCTGTGCGCTTGCGTGCGTGAACACGTGCTTTATTTTTAACCGTGCAAGCAACCCGTACGCGACAATGGGGCTTATTATTAATACATGCAACCGATTGTCTGCGTGAGGCTGGGGTAGATGGGAGAGGAGAGATGGGAGAGAGAGAGGGGAGAGTGGGTGGGAGAGGCGAGATGGGAGAGAGAGAGAGGGGAGAGTGGGTGGGAGAGGCGAGATGGGAGATAGAGAGAAGGGAGAGTGGGTGGGAGAGGCGAGATGGGAGAGGAGAGATGGGAGAGAGAGAGAGGGGAGAGTGGGTGGGAGAGGCGAGATGGGGAGAGAGGGTGGGAGAGGGGGAGTGGGTGGGAGAGGCGAGGAGGTGGGAGAGGAGATGGGAGATAAAGGATCAGCCATTGGGACGTAGAGACAGATGTCCCCAGCTGTCAAGACAGAACAAAAACAAGACGGACACACCGCCATCAACCACCACAAAGATAAACAAAGATCCCCCGTATAACTGTAACAGACTGTTGGGACAAGTGCTGTTCATGGGCACCTATATGAAGGCCAGCATGGCACACGAGGGGGTGGGTGGGTGGATAACCCATCGCCTGACCACAGACACTGCCACCACTACCACCACCATCACCACCACCACCACCACCACCAACAACACTACCTCCACTACCACCAACCACTACCACCAGAGGGCAACACCACCATCACCACCATCACCACCACCAACACTACCACCACCACCATCACCACTACCAACACTACCACTACCACCAGAGGGCAACACCACCATCGCCAAAGCAAATCGACCCCTAACTCCCACTTTGACCCACTGTGTAGGCGAGGAGCAGGGACGGGAGCTGAGTGAGTGCAATGTGAGGAGGAGTGTTGCTTCCGACTGGGAAAGGTCAGCAGAGACAGAAGAGGCGACTCACACCGAGACGCGAACTTCACCGCATCCCAAACGCACAGGGCGTGCATTGTGCGTGCGTGTGCGCGTGCGTGGGTGTCTGTCCCCAAAGCACAGGGACGTACATTGTGCGTGCATACAAGCACGTGTGAGGGCGCGTATTGGGGATGAGGGTGTATTGTGTGTGCAAGTGTGCGCGTGCGTGTACGCGTGCTTGTGCGAGTGTGTGTGTACGTGCGCATGTGTGGGGAGTGCGGGTGCATCGTTAAGAGGGCATTTTGGTCTAATCTTCCACGCTGGACAGATGTCTTGGAAGGAAGGGTTGAGAGTACCCACACTTTACCCCACCACACACGACATGCAGATCAACTCATCTGGGTCGAACCCCTTTAACGATGTGCGCATGTCATGTAGAACTTCTTTCGCACCGTGTGTAGCAAACCGTGCTAATCGGAGGTGCCAATATTACTCTGCTTGAGCCAGAAGTGGGGGTCAGAGAGGGAGGTGGGGTGGGGAGGGAGGTGGGGTGGGGGAGAGGGGTGGGGGAGGAGGGAGGTGGGGTGGGAGGTGGGGAGAGAGGGGGTGGGGGTGGGAGGGAGGTGGGGTGGGGGTGGGAGGGAGGTGGGGTGGGGAGAGAGGTGGGGTGGGGTGGGAGGGAGGTGGGTGGGGGAGAGAGGTGGGGTGGGGTGGGGTGGGGAGGGAGGTGGGGTGGGGGTGGGAGGTGGGGAGGGAGGTGGGGTGGGAAGTGGGGTGGGGAGGGAGGTGGGGTGGGGNAGAGAGGTGGGGTGGGGAGGNAGTGGGGTGGGTGGGAGGTGGGGAGGGAGGGGGTGGGAAGTGGGTGGGGGAGGGAGGTGGGGTGGGGGAGGGAGGTGGGTGGGAGGTGGGGTGGGAGGTGGGGGAGGGAGATGGGGTGGGGGTGGGAGGTGGGGGGATCTAAGAACTCCCCTCCACCGACCTCCATTGTCTCAGCTGCCACGCCGGGAGATGGGAGTGGAATCAGAATATTGATTAACAATGGAGGAATCCGATGAGCTATGAAGCTATTTTTCACACACCACAACAATACAAAAACACGACAGCAGTGCACAGCATAGGGCAAGGTAGGCAAATCACAATAAAAATATACAAATAAAACTAAAACACATTTTTTTTTAACCAGGCAAAACCCAATATCGCGTGGAAATTTCTCGCAGCCAAATACTCTCAGTAATCGAATACGAACCGGCGAACTCGGGATGGGCAAGTCCGGTCAGTGCTCTGCTGACCACGATCACACCACAGTGGCCGCCTGGCTCAGTTACCATCACTCGATATGACGTGTGGGTAATAGGCGCGTTGCTCGCTCACAGCACTATTGCCAACAGTCTGCTCAGGCGACACGGGGGGGGGGGGCGATCTGTGTTTTTGTGCCGTGGGCGCGGTTGTCTGTTCCTACACACCGCGCCTGTCGGAACTTCCCCGATTACTCCATCTCCCGTGCGGGAAACCACGGTCCAAATGTCAACACCGCCACCACCACCAACAACACTGCCAGCACCACCACCACCGCCACCACCACCGTAGCTAGCACCACCACCAACACCGCCACCACCAACACTGCCGCCACCACCAACGTACCAGCCCTACCCACCACTTTGCATTACTCAGCCGCCGAAATTTTGTTTTTGTAGATCGCGACCAGACCTCGACGAGCGAGACACACCGAGACAAAAAATAACAGCTACACCGCAGCCACCGCACGCGAGTCTGTGTCCGAGTGTGTCTGAGTGTTTCGCTGAGTGGGTGTCTGAAGTGGGGAGCGGTGGTGCAGTAGTTAGCGCGCCGCGCTCAAGACTCAGCGGCCCGAGTTAGATTCCCGCTCACAGCCAACACCGATGACGAATACCTGAACAAATCCTGGGCCTCCTCTAGGTCGATTTAGCCTAAAATGAGGACCTGGTGTGGTGTGTAAACATCAGCATTGGGGAGAAAATTGCCGAGCGTGGTGGATATCATCACCTCCTTGTGCGGCGTGCCAGCCTGCAAAGGTGCTAACTAACAGCAAATGCCCCATTCGCCTGCTGCTCAAGGCGATACGGGGATAAATTAAATCACGACGTTTCGGAGGCAACACAAGCTTCCGTCTTCAGGTGGAACCGTCACAGCAAAACGACTGTATCAAGTGACTTTACCATGCAGTCACGAAAACTTCAAATCTAAAATTCACTTGATACAGTCATTTTGCTGTGACGGTTCCACCTGAAGACGGAAGCTTGTGTTGCCTCCGAAACGTCGTGATTTAATTAATTTGTTTTCTTTAACCTACGTGACTTTACCGAAAAAACTCAAGGGTATATGGATCTTTGCCATCACAAAAACTTCAAATCTAGAGTTGTACGGGGATACTGTCTTTGTTTTTAACTGTGTGTCTTTGCCTGCCTGTGAAACAGCCGTACAGGCAGACAGGCAAGGGGGGCAGCCTGAGAGGCAGGTAGAGAAGGAGACAAGACAGAGAGACGGACTGAGAGATACATTGACAAGACAGGCGGGTAAGGAGACAAGACACGCTGGGAGGGAGCCAGGCAGTACCCCCCCCCCCCAACGCCCCCCCACGCTCACAGGTCCAAACAGAGAGATTGACCTCAGACACTGGGCCCTGTGACTCCTCATTGACTCGCCCCCCTTCTCCCTACTCCGCCAGTTGAATATCGCAAGCGCTCATTTGCATCGACGCGATGACAGAGGCGCGGCACAGACGATAACGAAATCAAACACCTCCACGCGCCCAACGCGGCACGGCACGGTTGGCAGTTTGAGCGCGTGGAGGCTCGCGCGGTTCGAGCCCACGCGGGCCACCCTGGTTAATACCGTGGTGCATACCGATCCTAATAATAGTAAAACTGCCGCAGTGGCTGTTCAGAGATGCCGTGCCGTTGTTTTTTCGCAGGAGTCCACCGTGTGCCAGCGTCACAGCCCAAGTTTTGCCAAATGTGAAAGATTACACCGATAAGTCACTCAATTGGGATCACACGCAACACACGCATGCAGCAGGAGCAGCAATCATCGCCCGACCGCGACTGTGAAACTACCGCAGGCCGCATGTATGAGACTCGGCAGCGCCTTCCTTCGTGATGATCAGCCTGTGCTATGGCAATGATAGCGCCGATTTCCTTGTATCTCCATATATATAAAGGGCTAAGTTGTGATTATGTGTGTCTGTTCAAAATGTTTAGTGTACTTCCTGACATGCAACAAACTTGAAATTCTCCATGTAGGTACTTTTCAGACTGTACACCTTGCAAACATTTTAAAAATACACTTTTCTTTTTGGGGGGGGGGGGGGAGGTCAATAATGCATATATTTTTTGCACGGCAAGTCAGCTGTGATGTCAAATCTGTCATGTGACCCGCGCATGTGTAAGCGTAACACATTGTAGTGTAGTGGTTAGCGCGCTGCGCTACAAACCCGGCGACCCGAGTTCGATTCCCGCTCACGGCCACCGCCGGTGACGATTATTTTAACCGGTCCTGGGCCTCCCCTAGGTCGACTCAGCCTCAAACGAGTAACTGCTGTGGTGTGTGAACATCGCCACTGGGGAGACAAAGGCGGCCGGGCGTGGTGAATCCAAGTCCCGGGCGAAGCCGGGTAGTACAGCTAGTAAGTTATAAAATACGTCATCGTGCAAGTGTGTAAACATGTAGGAAGCACAGGTTGCGCATCTGCTGATCAGTCAGGAAAGTCACGGCACCTGGGTCCGTGCCGTGATCTCCAACCAGCAGAGAGCGTGATAGCCTCAAAGTACACCTAGCCTGGCACAAGCACTGTGGTGACGTTACCGTCACTTAGTGGAAAATATTGGCTGAATGAAAAGTGCATACGAGTGGGGAGCGGTGGTGCAGCGGTTAGCGCGCTGCGCTACGAACGCAGCGACCAAAGTTCGATTCCCGCGCACGGCCAATAACACTGGCGATTATCTGAACCGGTCCTGTGCCTCCCCTAGGTAGACTTGGCCTTAAACGAGTACCTCGTGCGGCATGTATGAAAGAGCACTGGGGTGCCAAAGGCCGCTGGGCGTGGTGCTGGCCACCCACCACCTTGTGTACCGTGCCTGGGTTCATTGGTGCTGCTTGCTAACAGCACTTGCCCCAAGGATACACAGGGCATCTTAGTCCGTCTCTATGTGCCCCTGATCGTGGCACAACTTCACACCGGAGTCCCACGCGTGTGGGATCATCTTAAACTATTTAAAACTATGTTTTATTTTACCAGGTAAGACCCACAGCTCTTTCAGAAGCGACATGGCTATAACAAATGGTAGCTCAACAAAAATCTGGAAATGTGTACACAAACCAAATACTCAAAACGCATGATGTTGATTCTAGATATGGGGATAGAAAAACCGGAGGTCCCTGCGAAAAATCCACACGACCACGGGAGAGAGAGAGAGAGACACGCAGACTCCAAATATACAGCGGGTGTCATGGTCGGGATCAAACTCACAACCTCGTGTATACCAGGCGAGGTAGTTAACATCTCGCTACGAGAGTAATGGTGACCCTCACGCGTTCGAGGCGGAAGGACACTTGGGATGCCACCTGTACTGTCAAAGGGAACCGGGCTGGGGTCAAAGGGCACTGGGCCAACCCCCCCCCCCCCCCAGGCGGTGGGGGAGGGTGTGGCAGGGCTACGGTTTAAAGGTCGGAGCTGTTTGCGTCATTGAGTAGGAATGAGACGAGAAGACAGCAAACTATAATAATACATCGCTGGATGTGACGCGTGCACACGTGTCACACACCACAATGGGGAGGCAAATGTGACAGGGTGTGGTTCTGGACACATCGGCCCCCCCCCTTCCACCTGCGTTGTGTGCAGTGCCAGCCTTCGTAGGTGCGAACGGCACTTGCTCTAACAACTTTGGGGGATCTTTGTCTGCGTGATTGCTCTACGGAAGTTTGCGTCATCAAGTCAGAACACGCGGGCACGCAAGATAACGCGCGAAGATACCCGGGCGGAGATGGAGAAGGCACGCACACACACCACGCCCAGCCACCTTTACACGCCGTACCAGCCACACACTAACACACACACGTGCTCTCATAGCCACACACAAAAAACACAACACACACGCTGTCTTTCACTGACAATCTCACATACACACAAACGCAGACAAAAACCACTCACACTGATGCGCGCACACACAACAACAACAGCCTCCATTCACACTAAGTGATGGTGACCTCACCACAGTGCTTGTGCAGGCTCGGTGCACTCACACTTTCACAACAACAACCACCACCTTTCGCCACTATCTGGCGGTGACATCACCAAGGCGCTCGTGCCAGGCTATGTGCACTTTAAGGCCACGTGAAGTGTGGAACGCCCGCTGGCAGGAGGTCATGGGACAGACCCAGGTGCCATGGGTTGACCGACTCTCTCGTACACTCTCACACACACTGTCACTCTCACTCACTCTCTCACATGCTCGTCCACACTCTTATATGCTGGACCACACTCACCTTCACAGGTTCTCACACACACAGACAGGCAGGTGCGGGCATGCCTGTGTGCCATCACTCAGGTGCAAGGTACAAGCTGATTTTGTTTAGCCAAGGTAAGAATTCAAGAGACCATGATGGGGTCTCACCTCCAACAAAGCTGAGCCGGGGGTAAACAAAATAACAGACGGCTAAACACGAGAAAATCAAGTGCGGCAACGAAGCCGAACAGAAATTGTGACGAAAGCCACCGCGTGTCACGCGAGAAATCCGAATCGTAGCAAGAGACTCACCGGCACCATGCCACAGTCGCACACATGTGTCTCACAGCTCGCTTCCTCCGGGTGCATGCTCGGCTGGCTGGCGGCGGCGGTGGTGGTGGTACTGGGCAGACACGGTCAGGCAGGTGAGTCTCACCTGTGGGAAGGGGGGAGGGGCCAGGGCACACACGGGGACGTTTCATTGCAGAATCTTGGTGGCTGCGGCGGCGGCAGGAGGGGCGAGGTTTATGAAACCCGTTTCCCCAGACTGTGTGAGTGATGGACGCGGAACTAGTCGTGTGTGTGTGTGTGTGCACGTGTGTATCTGTGTTTTTGTCGGTTAGAAACATTCAGGCTGGCCTTGCCTACCATCCATTCTGCATTAAACCAGACTGAATTACTGTGCGAGGAGCTCACAGATCCTTGAAAGATCTGGACACAGCCCAACATTAAGCTCCTCAGGCAGGCGAGGCTGTATTGGCTGGGCTACATAGCCGTATGCCCAGCCACCGCATGCCCAGGCAACTTCTATTTGGCTGGATAGCGGGGGCTAAACGGGCATGGCATGGGGTTGGAGAAAAGATGGAATGATGCAGTACAAAAGGACGTAGAGCTGAGTGGACTGGCTGATGACTGGTACCAGCGGTTTCAAAGTCAGCCTCTGTTGAAGGAGGCTTGTGAAGGACGCTATGGGGCACAGTTGGTGTGAGTCGCCCTCCAGCATGAGAGGAGGACAGAGGAGTGACGCTCACAACAATGCGCCAAGTGCCAGGCAGCTAAAATAGAGTGTGGTGGCGCAGTGGGGGACACAGGTGGGGCATCTGTCAGTTATCTCAGCCAGTCAACCCTTGGCACCTGGGTCTGTTCCGTGACCTCCTGCCAGCAGCGAACCTTTATGACGCTTCACGTGGCCTCAACGTGCACATATCCAGGCACAAGCGCCGTTAGTTGTTGTGTAACTTAGTGGCGAATGGCGGTTGTTGTTGTTGTTGTTGTGTAGCTTGTGAGGAGTGGTCATGTAATGGTTCGTGCGCTGCGCTACGAACCCGGCCACGAGCGTTCCATTCCCGCTCACAGCCAAAGCCAGTGAAAATTATCTCAACTGGTCCTGGCCCGCCCCTAGGTCGACTCAGCCTCAAATGAGTACCTGGTGCGGTGTGTAAACATCGCCACTGGGGAGACAAAGGCGGTCTGGCGTAGCGCTGGCTACCAACTCCTCAATTGTGTGCTGTACCGGCCTTCATCTGTGCTCACTATCAGCGCTTGCCCCAACAGCCTCTCAAGGCTACACGTGCAGATCTTTGTCTTTGTAGGTTCGTGATCCCAGTGGCACGAATTCGATCTCGGTCACAGGCAACATGGGCGACGGGCGAGTGATATCCGAACCGGTCCTGTGCCTCCCCCTGGGTTGACTTAGCATTAAATGAGCACCTGGTGCAATGTTTAAAAAAAACAATTCGTTACCGGGAGACAAAATGTGGCTTAAGTGAAGTATTGGCCACAACCGCCCCCCCCACCACTCTCTTCGCACTGTGCCAACCACAATAGGTGGCTGCTTAACAGCACTTGCCCCGAATGGTTTGTATGTCTCTATGGGGGACCTTTGTCTCGTGTGAGTGGAGAGGCCCTGGGGGTTTGTGTTGACACTGGGGGGGGTTCGTCACGGGGATGCGAGTGGGAATCTGTGACGTGTACAGCTGTCACACACATACACACAGACACACATTCTTACACACGCACACAGAGGACAAACATTTACATGCACACATACATAGACAGTATTCACATACACACAACTAAACAATAAAGATCCCCCGTATAGCCTTAACAGACTGTTGGGGCAAGTGCTGTTAATGAGCACCTATGAAGACCGGCATGGTACACAAAGGGGTAGGTGGCCAACACCACGCCTGACCGCCTTTGTCCCACCAGTGTCGATGTTTAGTCACCGCACTAGGTACTCATTTGAGGCCGAGTCTACCTAGCGGAGGCTCAGGACCGGTTCAAATGTTCGTCATGAGCGTGAATCGACACGCGCACAAAGTGACACGAAACATTCAAACGCGCACACACAACAAAAAGACAAAGCTTTGAACAGACTGTTGGGGCACATTGGCAAGCACAGATGAAGGCCGGCATTGCACGCGAAGGGAGCAGTAAATAAGTGATCAGTACCGCTGTTCTTGTTGTTATCGCGAACAAGAAGAGGTGTTGCCAGTGATGTCGCGAGGCGCGGGGAGAGAATCAACGACGGAGCAGAGGATCTGGAGCAGGGGACCAGGAGACTCGACAATTTTTATTTTACCAGGTAAAACCCAATGAGCTACATAGCTTTTTTCTCAGAAGCGACCTGGCCACAAATGACAGCTCAATCAAGTGGCATGTGACGTGGAAATTTACAGCGGCCAAATACTCTGAACGCGTGTTGTTGATTCTAAAGGTGGAGGGAAAAACCAGAGGACCTGGAGAAAAATGCACATGACCACAGAGAGCGAGACACGCAGACTCCAAATACACAGCAGGCGTCAGGGTCAGGATCGAACCCACGACCTCCTGCACACCAGGCGAGGTAGTTAACATCTCCTAGCCACCGTCATAATGATGAGAGAGACGCAGACTCCAAATATACAGCAGGCGTCAGGGTCGGGATCAAACCCACGACCTCCTGCATACCAGGAGAGGTAGTTAACATCTAGCCACCGTCATAATGATGAGAGAGACGCAGACTCCAAATATACAGCAGGCGTCAGGGTCGGGATCAAACCCACGACCTGCATACTAGGCGAGGTAGTTAACATCTCCTAGCCACCGTGATGATGATGGGAGAGACGCAGACTCCAAATATACAGCAAGCGTCAGGGTCGGGATCGAACCTACGACCTCCTGCATACCGGGCGAGGTAGTTAACATCTCCGAGCCACCGTGATGATGATGAGAGAGAGACACGCAGACTCCAAATATACAGCAGGTGTCAGGGTGGGATCGAACCCACGACCTCCTGCATACCAGGCGAGGTAGTTAACATCTCACCACCGTGATGATGAGAGAGAGACACGCAGACTCCAAATATACAGCAGCAGGTGTCAGGGTCGGGATCGAACCCACGACCTCCTGCATACCGGGCGAGGTAGTTAACATCTCCTAGCCACCGTGATGATGATGAGAGAGAGACACGCAAACTCCAAATATACAGCAGCAGGCGTCAGGGTCGGTATCGAACCCACGACCTCCTGTATACCAAGCGAGGTAGTTAACATCTCCTAGCCACCGTGATGATGATGAGAGAGAGACACGCAACCTCCAAATCTACAGCAGCAGGCGTCAGGGTCGGGATCGAACCCACGACCTCCTGCATACCAGGCGATGTAGTTAACATCTCCTAGCCACCGTGATGATGATGAAGAGAGAGAGAGACACGCAAACTCCAAATATACAGCAGCAGGCGTCAGGGTCGGGATCGAACCCACGAACCTCCTGCATACCGGGCAAGGTAGTCAACATTTCGCCACCGCAGAAAAATGTGGCGAGATGAGGTTCGCGGTTCATACCCCGTGGCTGCCCCGGTTAATACCGCACAGCACAACGACAGCAACCGGGGGAGAGGGTGGGTAAAAAAAAGACACAAAACCCGCTGCTACAGGCGCCGTCCACTTCACTCGGCGGTGGTCGCCCCACAAAATCCCACTTCCGTCGCGACGGCATTCAGATCTGGCGCGATTCGTTCACGCGGGTCAGAGACGTTCGCGCTCGAGTTTGTTTGTTTACGATGCGCGCCGCGCGGAGAAATGGGTCCTTGGTGCTAACATGAGAGCAAGTCTGAGCACAACGAGTGAAGGGTCCACTCTTTAAAGCCGAGCCATGAACGTCTCGGGAGTTACCCACACTTTACCCCACACCACCTCTACCACACGTGGTGACCTGCCCATCATAGACCTCGCGGGGGGTGGTTGAATCTATTTACACAGCATCTGCTGCTGCTGCTGCTGGGGAGGGAGGAGGACAGGCAGAGGAGGCGGGGGGGAGTTGGAGAAACTTGCTATGACCAGCGATCTGTTTAGGGGCCATCAATTTAGTAGGAAGGCAAAAATCTGTCAAAACTTGACCCCCCTCCCTCCCCCGTCCCTGTATGCACGCGGACTTTTTACACCCCCCCCCTCCACCTGCGTACGTACATTGACGCACCCCCCCCACCCCCGAATCCTATAGAACGGCCGATATTTAATTCACGCAGAAACGATCAAGGATGAATACTATGAACGTGTTTAAGCAAACAGATAGTCCACGGCCGGCTGCATTAAAAATTAAGTTGCGTTCCCTGGCCACTGATGTTGCCGGCTGCGTGATAGCTGCAGTCAGGGTGGCATACAAGTGACACCTCTCCCAGTCCCACTTCTCCTGTAGTACTTGTTGTCTGACAGCTGAAGACACTGAACTGTGGCTCATTTGAAGGCCATGTAGACAAATTGTTATCGAGGCTTCCCCCCCCCCCGTTTCCTATGCGTACATTGTCAGTAGACCCCCATACGCAAGCGTACGCATTTGGGTCAACCCATGCATACGTACTGAATGGATGGCCCCTTCGTGCACGCCTGGTGTTACTGGGAAAGATGTTAACGCCTTCGCCCGGTGTACAGGAGGTCGTAGGTTTAATTCCCACCCTGACACCTATTGCAAATTTGGAGTTTGCATTTCTCTCTTTCCCCGTGGCCGCGTGGATTTTTCTCCGGGTCCTCCGTTTCTTCCCTCGACGCTAAGGATCAACCACAACGCGTTTCGAGTATTTTGGCCGCTAGAAAATTCCAGAAGTTAAGCCACTTCTTTGAACTATTATTCTTCAAAGAGATTCACAGGTCAGTGGGCACTCGCATGTTGAAATAAAACAATGTTTAAGTTTCGTTTCAATGTCGCTGTGATTCTCTACACATGTTCACGTATCCGACCTCGTCACGTAAACCCTCCACCACCACGTGCCCCCGTAGAGTCCGACTGACCCCGTGTACACGAGATGGGTCTCCGTGTGTCGGTCCATTTCACACGGCGGTGCACTAAATGTGCCGGGTTGCCCTGGGAACTCTCTGGGATTTCTCGAAGCACGTGGTGTTGTGCTGTTGCAGCCTCAGTGCAGTGCTCTTGTTGTCGTGCTATTGTGTTTCTCATTGATGGCGATGGTGGCGATGGTGGTGGTGTGTGGGGAGCGGTGGTGGAGCGGTTAGAAAAGCACTGCGCTACAAACCCGGCCACCCGAGTTTGATTCCCACTCGTGGCCAACACCAGTGACAATTATCTGAACCGGTCCTGGGCCTCCTTCCCTAGGTCGACTCAGCCTCAGATGAGTACCTGGTGCGGTGTGTAAACATCGCCACTGGGGAGACAAAGGCAGTCGAGTGTGGTGCTGGCCACCCACCCTCTCGCATATCGTGCCGGCCTTCATAGGTCCTCACTAACTGCACTTTGCCCCGACAGTCTGTTAAAGCTATACGGGGGATCTTTGTCTTTGGTGATGGTGGTGATGGTGGTGATGGTGGTGATGTAGCCACAGGTGGTAACATCGGCCAATAATCTGAGTCAGTCAACCCACGGTACCTGGGTCTGCCCCGTGACCTCCTGCCAGCGAGCCTTCGACACTTCACGTGGTCTCAAGGTGCACCTAGCCTGGCACAAGCACCGTGGTGACGTCACCACCACTTAGTGGCGAACGGTGCAGTTGTTGTTGTTGTTGGTGGTGTGCCTGTGGTGGTGTTGGTGGTCGTGGGGAGCGGTAGTGTAGCGATTAGCGCGCTGCGCTATGAACCTGGCGACACGGGTTCGATTCCCGCTCACGGCCAACACCAGTGACGATTATCTGAACCGGTCCCGGGCCTCCCTAGGTCGACTCAGCCTCAAATGAGTACCTGGTGCGGTGTGTAAACATTGTGTGCCACTAGGGAGACAAAGGCGGTCGGGCGTGGTGCTGGCCACCCACCCCCTCGTGTACCGTTCCGGCCTTCATAGGTGCTCGCTAACAGCACTTGCCCTACAGTCTGTTAAGGCTACACGGGGGATCTTTATCTTTGGTGTTGGTGGTGAAGTTAACGGTGCCGGTTGGTGTTTGTCAAGAGTTAATCGCAAACTTTTGGTAAACTCCTTTGGGAGACCCCTTTGGGAGACCCCTTTGGGAGACCCCTTTGGGAGACCCCTTTGGGAACCTCCTTTGGGAGACCCTTTGGGAGACCCCTTCGGGAGACCCCTTTGGGAGACCCCTTTGGAGACCCCTTCGGGAGACCCCTTTGGGAGACCCCTTTGGGAACCTCCTTTGGGAGACCCCTTTGGGAGAACCCTTTGGGAACCTCCTTTGGGAGACCCCTTTGGGAGACCCCTTTGGGAGACCCCTTTGGGAGACCCCTTCGGGAACCTCCTTCGGGAGACCCCTTCGGGAGACCCCTTCGGGAGACCCCTTTGGGAGACCCTTTGGGAAAGCCCTTTGGGAGACCCCTTTGGGAGACCCTTTGGGAAAGCCCTTTGACCTGCGTGGCTGTGGCCGAGATCCTCTGTGCCGAGATCCTCAGCGACGTGAATATCGCCCCCGTCTCTGACCGTCGTGACCCCCCCCCCCGTTACACACACACACGGGACAAGCACTTAAACACAACAACGCCGCCACACCGTACTGGTTTTCGCACTCATGTCTCGAGAGCCTGCCAGGGCAACGTGGAATTTCCATCATCAGCAGCAGCAGCAGCAATAGCAGCAATAGCAGCAATAGCAGCAATAGCAGCAATAGCAGAAATAGCAGCAGCACTGTCTCAGGACGATGTTGCGACGTATACAATCGGGGTTACCCACCCTGTGCCCCACCACTGTGCACTGGGCAGGGTCGCTGCGCTGGTGGTGGTGGTGGTGATTGGTGGTGTAATTGGGTGGTGGTGATTGGTGGTGTAATTGGGTGGTGGTGATTGGTGGTGTAATTGGGTGGTGGTGATGGTGGTGGTGATTGCCCCATCATGTGGATGAGTCACCTTAACATGAGGCGCAGCAGCAGCACAGTATCGAGTGCATAAACACGCTCGCACACACACAGACAAAGATCCCCCGTACAGCCTTCACAGACTGTAGGGGCAAGTGCTGTTTGCGAGCACCTACTAAGGCCGGCACGGCACACGAGGGGGTGGGTGGCCAGCACCACGCCCGGTCGCCTTTGCCTCCCCAGTGGCGATGTTTACACACCGCACCACGTACTCATTTGAGGCTGAGTCGACCTAAGGAGGCCCAGGACCGGTTCAGATGATCGTCACTGGTGTTGGCCGTGGGTAGCAATCGAACTCACGGCGTAGCGCACTATCCGCTACACTACCGCTCCCCACGCCACTGTAGAAACACAATACAGTGCGCACAGTGCATGTACACACTGTATATCTACACACAATACAGTGTACATGTGCACAGTACACACACACGATACAGTGTACACATACAGTGTGCATGCACACAATAGCGTGCACATGTACAAAGCGCACACACACACACCATACAATGCACACACGTTGCACACAAGCAGAACAGTTTATACAAAGCAGTATAGTACATCGTGTGGTATATACACACAGGCCACATACACACAGGCCACACAGTCCACTTACACGACACACACATGACGTGAAACACAGTACAGATGCACACAGTACATGTACTGTGCACACTGCATGACATAGCATCAGCATATGTAAAATACACACACACACGTGTAAATACACGCCCAGACACAGACCCCCAAGACACATGCACAACACAAACGCGTAAACGAACGCGAAGATGCCCCCTTAAAAGACTGTCTCCCCAGTTGTGATGCCTTTTTGACACACAGAACCAGCGGACTCATTTGAGGCTGAGTCGACCTAGTGGAGACCCAGAACTAATTTAGGGAATGTGTCACTGGTGCTGTTGGTCGTGAGCTGGAATGAAACTCGGGTGGCTGCTGGGTTAGTATCGCTGGCGTGCTAACCTCTACAACTACCGCTTCCCTACCTAACACAACACATACACACACACGTGTATACACACACACACGTGTACACACACACACACGTGTAAACACACACACATACACACACACATGTAAACACACACACACACGTGTAAACACACACATATACTCACCACACACACGTGCAAACACACATATAGTCACCACACACACATACACACGTGTAAACACACACACACACACACACGTGTAAACACACACACGTGTACACACACACACGTGTAAACACACACACACACGTGTAAACACACACACATACTCACCACACACACGTGCAAACACACATATAGTCACCACACACACATACACACGTGTAAACACACACACACGTGTAACACACACACGTGTACACACGTGTAAACACACACACACACGTNTACACACAACACACGTGTAAACACACACACATACTCACCACACACACGTGCAAACACACATATAGTCACCACACACACATACACACGTGTAAACACATACACACGTGTACACACACACACACACGTATAAGCACATACACACGTGTACACACACACACGTGTAAACACACACATATACTCACCACACACACGTGCAAACACACATATAGTCACCACACACACGTGCAAACACACAGTCACCCACACACATACTCACCACACACTCGTGTAAACACACTCACTATACACACTCACCACACACACACCACACTCACCACATACTCACTCACCACACACACTCACCACAAGTGTAAACACACACATACTCACCACACACACACACGTCTAAATACACACACACCACACACACACACTCACCACACACACATACACACTCACCACACACACATACATACTCACCACACACATACTCACCACACACACACACATGTAAACACACACACTCACCACACACACATACATACTCACCACACTCATACTCACTCACCACACACATGTAAACACACACATACTCTCCACACACACTCACCACACACACTCACCACACACACTCACCACACACTCATCACACACACATACACACTCACCACACACACACTCACGTGTAAACACACACACTCACCACACACACACACCACAGACACACGTGTAAACACACACACCACACATACATACATACTCACCACACACACTCACCACACACATACATACATACTCATCACACACACTCACCACATACACTCACCACACACACTCATCACACACACACACACAACCACACACACACACTCACCACACACACACACAACACACCACACACACACACACACACACTCACCACACACACACCACACACTCACCACACACACACTCACCACACACACACTCACCACACACACGTCTAAACACACACCACACACACTCACCACACACACTCACCACACACACACTCACCACACACACACGTGTAAACACACACACACACACNGGCACAAGCAGGTGGCTAGTGCTAAATCAGTGTGTACGCTGCAGTCGGCCATTGTGTACCTGTGACACTGCCACACGTTCCCAGTCGACCCCGACACACGCTCGCAGCAGACACACGCACGCGAGTACAAGTGCGCCGAACAAGTGCAGGTCGCCCTTGGAACAGGAGGGGAACCTCCGCAGAACAAAAAACCCAACTCGGAACATAAATCGGATCGCGTGTTGGATTTGTTGAATTTTTTTTTTTAAAAACTCCGAACAGATTTTAATTGCGAACCCGTAGCCCTCGCTGTTGTCCTTCACCTCGACGCAAACGTACCTTGACATCGGAAGCTTCATTAAGGACGCGGCCAGGACATTGTCTCGTCCTGCTCGTCGCGAACAGTGGCGGACGAACCTTGTGGGTGGAGACGGAACGGATCGAGACGCACGGACGAGCGCATTAGCGACGCGTGGAGAGGGAGGAGAAGTGGGTACGATTACCCCCCTAGTTGCTGTCAAGAGTGGTACGCTCTGGGCTGTACCATTATGTTGCTTAGAGGGGGTGTTTGTAAGATGATTTATTCCAGATTCCTCCAATTGTCGAATTGTGAGTGGTCAGGAGGGGTTATGGTTCGGGTGTATCTGTTTTCATGATCAGTGAGGGAGTGTAGCTGCACTGGATTCTCATTTATACAGTCGAAATGTGGGCCGTGGGAGGAGGGAACTCAGTACTCCCCAGGGATTCTCAATAGTGGTATGGCCCAGTTTTACCATTCTCATAGCGGAGTCCGCGGGCGAACCCAGATTTCAGAAACATTGCCCCTGTGAGATGTCAAGAGTGGTACAGTCCGGGCTGGACCATTAATGCAATAGCAGGGACGAATACAGTATAAGCGATCGTTCCATTGTACAGTATAGATACCCCTATGTATAACCACAATTGGTATTGTCCGGGCTGCACCATTTAGGTAGCTTCATAAATGAGATGGGATATTCGCATATAATGTGTGTGCTACGAATAAGGGCCATGCCGGAAACATCGCAGATTATTAATGTTTTCTTTCAAAGCTACAGTGTTATTGCCTAATATGTTGTTTTTATTGTATATTACAGAGGGGAGTTGCACGGGCTTATGCACATTACACAAACAAGCCCCC
Source organism: Lethenteron camtschaticum (assembly GCA_018977245.1). Classification (NCBI taxonomy): domain Eukaryota; kingdom Metazoa; phylum Chordata; class Hyperoartia; order Petromyzontiformes; family Petromyzontidae; genus Lethenteron; species Lethenteron camtschaticum. The sequence continues at coordinate 3,481,181 of MU249593.1, read as the reverse complement.
CTCATTTAACGTCATGAATGGTAACGGTCCGGACTGTACCATTCACCAGCAGAGGGAATTGAAGACGTAGGTCCAGTCTAGACTGTACCATTCAGAACCAGAAAAGGGGGGAGTAAAGTCCGTACCATCTGGATACTATTCTAGATTTGAAGTTTTCATGATTGCAAGGATCCATATTCTTGGTTCATTCGGTAAAGTCACGTAGGTAAAGAAAATAAAAAATAAAATTAAAACAGAACAGAAGAGAGATGTCAAGAATGGGCTCATAGACACTCTAAACAACCCCCCCCCCCCGTAAATAGTGACGAGTGGTATCGTCCGTGCCTTACCAACGTGTCTACATTTTGATTTAAAGCTTTCGTGACTGCAGGGATTCATATTCTTGGTTATTTCGGTAAAGTCACGTAGAAGGGAAATAATAAATAATNTAAGTATAAAACAATAAAATTCTCACGACGTTTCGACTGCAACACAAGCAATCATCTGATGATGATGATCACCTGATGATGATTGCTTGTGTTGCAGTCGAAACGTCGTGAGAATTTTATTATTTATTTACATTATTTTATTATTTTTCTTCTACGTGACTTTACCGAAAGAACCAAGAATATGAACGTGTCTACAGGTTAACCGTGACAGGCAAGTGGTAGATTGCGGACATAAAATGTTACCCCTTAACTTAAAAAAAGTCACGCTGTTTTTTTTTTACATCCCATCAGTCACGCATTTCTAACATTTCCTTCACAGCGCCCTGGGTACTGTTTACGTGTGAAAAAAATAGCTTCATTGCTCATCGGATTCCTCCGGTCCGAATAAAGATTATTCTCATGTGCGAGTGTTTTTGTGTGTTCACTTCACAGTACCCACAACAAGCCCGCGTGTTAGTTGTTGGCCTTTGTGTTAAACTATCGCTAATAATTACATTTGCTCTTGGACTCAGGGACCGTGTTTAGCTGCTGCTGAATTTGAAACCGCTGCAGGGTTTTGTGCTTGTGCTGAAGCAATGTGGCCCAAGGGAATGCAATGTTAGGGGGTGGGGTGGCTGATGAGATGTGTAACAATGCTTTTACTTTTATGTCTTTTAAACGTGGAGAGACGAAGATGTGGAAGGAGGCAATTGTAAATTTCGTTATTGTAGGGACTGAATCTTGACTTAAAGCTTTCGTGACTGCAGGAAATCATACGAAAGCTTGAATTCGAAAAATAGAAAAACAATTTTAAAAAATCACGACGTTTCGATCGAATTTTTTTAACCTAAAGACGATTAATATTCTTGGTTCTTTCGGTAAAGTCACGTAGAAGGGAAATAATAATTTAAAAAATAATCCAAATAAAAGCAAGAAATTTTAATTAAAAAACGCCACTTTTTTTTCAAAATGTCTTGCTGTGGTTTTCACACCTGATGATGATTGCTTGTGTTGCAATCGAAACGTCGTGAGAATTTTATAGTTTTATTGCTATGATTTATAAAAAATATTATTTCCCTTCTACGTGACTTTACCGAAAGAACCAAGAATATGAATCCCTGCAGTCACGAAACGTTAAAATCGAAAATTAAAGACGATTGCTTGTGTTGCGATCGAAACGTGATTTTTAAAAATTATTTTTCTATCTACGTGCCTCAGGGCTTACGGACACTAAGGGGCCGTCCATAAATGACGTCACGCACCTAGGGGGGGGGTCAGACATTTGTGACGATGTGTGACAAGGGGGGGGGAGGTTTGAGAAATATGACGTCACATCAAAATGCGCAACTTTGAATAAATATAGACAACACGTTCTACTTAATTAAATAGACTTTTTTATAAATGTTTTCTCCTACATCAGAGTGCAGCGGCACATTAAATACGCACTACAATGACAATAGTTTAAAGCAATTTGAAGCATGTTTTATGGTTTGGGGGGGGGGCAGAGCTTTGTGACGTCATATTTGAGGGGGGGGGTCTGACTTTTTGTGACGCCGCGTGACAAGGCGGGAGGGGGGGGTCAAAAATCGTCCAAAATCGCGTGACGTCATTTATGGACGGCCCATTACGACGCACGGTGGAATCATCACCAGCCACGAGAGGGCGACGATTGCTTGGCAAATTTGGACACCAGCATTGTCCTTCGGTGGGCTCTCAGGAAATTGTCTTTTCCGAGACCAAGGTTCTCTGCAAACCTCCCGGCTACCATCAAAGGTTTGTACACGAAGCCATACAATATACAAACACAGACATATTTTAACCGTGATGATGGGTACAAACTTAGTAATCATTGGAAAGATGTTATTAACCACGCAAAAAAAAAAGACTTAATTACACTTTTTTGGACCATCTTATCTGACAGGCACTATCTTACTTTACTTTACCGAGTGTTAACATCCCAGTATGGTATAAACATGGGCATTATTGTTCTTTCTATCATGTGTATCAGGCCTCCCCTCCCCTCTCTGTCCAATGCGTTGGCGTTGTGCAACAGCAACAGCGTCGATGCCGTCGTGCACTCTTTGGTCCCGCCCCTCCCGATGCGTTGTACGTTGGCACTCCGTGCCGTCTTGGAGCCCCGCCCCCCTCCCTCCGATACGTTCCATTCATTGGCTACCACATTCTGATTAGCTCCCCCCCCNTCCCCCCTCAACTTGCTTGTTAAGGGATTACATCTTGAATCATTGCCTCACTTGATGCAGCTAATCCGGCTGTGACGGTCCCACCTGATGACGGAGACTTGTGTTGCCTCCGAAACGTCGTGATTTTTGTTTTATTTTATTTTTATTAATTTTGATGTTTTACCTACGTGACTTTACCGAAAAAACCTAAGAATATGAATCCTTGCAGTCACGAAAGCTTCAAATCTAAAGTCAATAACACTGGCCAACAAAAAAAAATTCTGTCCTGGACTTTTGCAGCTGTTTTAGACTAATTTCAGGGTGCTGATTTCAAATCTGATCTCAGATTTGCTCTATCACATCTCATTTTTATGCTACGGCATACCCCATTTTCATTGATTTTACCCGAAATTAACTCGGTCACTTATGATTGCAAGTTGTTGCGAGTCAGTGACTGCTTTAGTGTTAAAATATGGTGCTGTATTTTTAGGATAGTGTGTTTATAATAAATTTTATGTAGATATCCACATTTATTTAATATTTTTCTTCTGCAGTTGTGATTGATAATGAAATATTTGATATCTCAAATACCTGATGTGATAGACAAAAACTGATGCCAGATTTGGAATCAGCACCCTAAAATTACCTTAAAACCGTTGGAATACCTTATGCCAGAATACGTGTGTTGACCAGTGTAATAGATTGCGCTGCCGCATTGGGAATGCTTACAACTCCGCACAGATGGATTCCAGAATCCATTACTGTGCTGCCAGCACATGATGGTGATGAGTAATGGATGCGGTCCTGTTTACCGCATCGTATTTCCACCGAAATGGTATCTTTCACGATACATTAATGTTGTGCTCGCGAATATGATCATCATTAATTCGATTTCAGTTTATCGTAACTTTGTACATTCATATTCTTTGATTATTTACCGCAAGAACCAAGAGAATGGATTCCTGTAGTCACGAAAGCTTCAGATCAAGATTTGCACATTAATTTCACGTTTGATTAGTTTGTTGGCTTCAAAGTTATTCAAACGCAGTCAAATTAGCACAAGCGTGGCCGCACAACGGCGAGGCCATTACTGCAACTGTACAGCCAGCACCGCGTGCAGCGCCCACGATGACTGTTACAGACGAAACCATGGACGAACTTCATAGATGGGTGTGTCACAAACCCATTACGTCGCATACCCATTATGACGTCACGCACCTAGGGGGGGGNTCGACATTTGTGACGATGTGTGACGAGGGGGGGGGTTGAGAAATGTGACGTCACATCAAAATGCGCAGCTTTAAATAAATATAGAATTGTTATAACGACACTTATTGTTATAACAACACTCCTACAACATCAGAGTGCAGCGCCACATTAAATACGCACTACAATGACAATAGTTTAAAGCGATTTGAAGCATGTTTTATGGTTTGGGGGGGGGCAGAGCTTTGTGACGTCATATTTGAGGGGGGGTCTGACTTTTTGTGACGCCGTGTTACGAGGGGGGGGGGGTCAAAAATCGTCCACAATCGCGTGACGTCATTTATGGACGGCCCCGTCATTGTCACCCATCATGTCACATCATGTCGCATACCATTGTCACATACCCATCGTTGTTACATGCCCATCATGGCACATAGCAATCATTTTATCACGTAACCATCATGTCACATACCCACAATGTCACGTACCCACAATGTCACATACCCATCATGTTACATACCCATCATGTCGTATGTAGTTTAACTTCTTTCGTAACGTAATTTGCCAACCGTGCTAAACGGAAGTGCGGGGTGATGGACATGCAGGACAACTGCTCAGACCCACGTTTCGTGAAGCACGAACGTGAATGCTGTTCTCTTCTTGTGCGTGGTGGTAGCAGGAACGATACGGGCCAGGAGCTGAACGTCCAATGTCGACGGCTGCTGGGCATGACGAGATGGCTTCAGCAGAGAGATCGTGTCGTGTTCGTGTCCCTCCGTTGAATGAGCGCAGGCAAAGTGGTTTAATAATAATGCATCTTCTTGGTTATTTCGGTAAAGTCACGTAGAAGGGAAATAATAAAATATAAAAATAAAACATAATAAAATAATTTCACGACGTTTCGGCCACAACGCAAGCAGCCGTCCTCAGGTGAAGAAAGGTCGTCGAAAGACAGCGTCTCATTCTGAATGTCAGACTTTACCGAAAGAACCAAGAAGAGAAAAGCTTTAAATCGAAAAATAAATGCAATTTATAACACGCGCAAATTTGCGGACGTAACGGCCGCAACTCAGAGGCGCGAGCCAAGCTCAGAGTCGCTCGAAAGCACGTGGTTTAGAGGTGAGTCTTTAAGTGTCTCTTGAAGGAGGCGATTGAGGTGATGCTGCGAATGTGCAGAGACTGTTGGGGCTGCCACCGAGAAGCGGCGCATAGACACGGCCATCCTGGATCTTGGTATAGGTCTCCATGGGGTCTATATATCTACGAGTCTCTGACATGTCACAGACATAACTTCAACCGTGATGATGGGTACAAACTGAGTAATCATTGGAAAGATGTTATTAACCATGCAAAAAAGATTTAACTACACATTTTTGGACCATCTTATATGACAGGTACTATTCTACTTTACCGAGTGTTGACATCCCCAGCGTTTAACAGTACTCTCCTTTTTTCTCCTTTTGTATTTGAATTGTCAACCAACACCAGGTAAAACGACAACATGTGCACCTATTGTTCTCTTTAGCCCCGCCCACCCCCATTCATTGGCTACCACATTCAGATAAGCCCTCCCCTCTCCTCCCCCTTAACTTGTATTTAAGAGCTTGTCTCTTTGAATTTTGCCTCACTTGATTATCTAGTGTGACGGTCCCACCTGATGACGGAGACTTGTGTTGCCTCCGAAACGTCGTGATTTTATATATTTATTTGTATTATTGTTATTTTATTATTTATTTTTCCTATGACTTTACCGAAAAAACCTAAGAGTATGAATCCTTGCAGTCACGAAAGCTTCAAATCTAGAATGTCTCTGTGGGTTTGCTATACGGTCCATAATGTGGGTTTCATGGGCACACTCGCAACCACTTTGGCTTGCCTTTAATTGTTTCTGTTTATGGCGGAGACGTGCGCATGAATGGGCAAGAGCTACGGGATTTATTGACAATTATTGTTTATTATTGCCGAGCACACATTTTTGTAAGGACGTATACACCGGGGAAAAATGTGCAACTTTAATCACGATATAGCGATGTTCATAAACGGACGGTACGATTAGCGTGGGTTTTGAATACCGTGCGATACAGAGTACACTGTCGAATCTATACCGGGAGGGGTCGCCCTTGAGTTGCGGGAGTTTGGGGCAGAGTCGGGGGGGGGGTTCACATTCCGGTCAAACAAATTAAACTACAATTTGGCAAATCGCCTGAGGAAGCTGACTGCAATCACCCGCGACACGCCGTACTCAATTGTAAATGTTGTGGGTTTACTCTCCGACACACCGGTGGCCTAAGTAGTAGTAACTAATTGGCCACGTTTTGTTGACGTGACAACCCTTATTAATGCCTGTGTTGGGTCGTGGTGGTTAACGACACATTTATATTACGCGATCTAACCCAAAAAAATTTTATTAATAAGCTGATTTAAAGCTTTCGTGACTGCAGGGATTCATATTCTGGGTTCTTTCGGTAAAGTCACGTAGAATGGAAATACTAAAATAATATAAATATTAAACAATAAAATTATCACGACGTTTCGACTGCAACACAAGCAATCATCATCAGGTGTGAAATCCACAGCAAAAAATAAAACCGCACTTTTTTCAAATTTTCTTGCTGTGGATTTCACACCTGATGATGATTGATGCTTGTATTGCAGTCGAAACGTTAAACACCCAGTCGTTCATAAAAGTTGAAGGCAGTATAGCACTATAGTAATAGAGCAAGTGCAGAATCACTGAACCGGAATTGATAGCTTGAAACATTTAGCGCGGGGCCCTTGAAGTGCGGGGCCCGTAGCATTTGTAGCTACTTTGTACTAGGATCATCCGGCACTGCTATGTGGCTATTGTTCACAATTGCACGCAATGCAAAGACAAATTAGAGTGCTGGAGCCGGTGGAGAGGAGGGGAGGGGAAGGGTGATAGTGGTGACAATGGGAGGCATAAGGATTAATATCACGGGGTGGTGAGCCAGGGTGGGTGAGTTTTNGTAAATATATTCTGGCGAGCGTGACCTCAACTCGGACCCGGTGTGTGGGTGAGATACCGTGTTGATGTTGTTTCTTAATCTGGCAAGTGTTGAATGACAGTGCCTCTCTGAGAATGAGGCGGCGTGGGCAGGTGTATGCACGTGCAGCTAGGGCAGATATTGACAAAATAAAGCAGTTATAGTTCACCCAAAGTAAAACCCCAAATGTCATGGACCCATTATGTCACATGGTGACGATGTCGTACGTTGCTTCCTCTTAGTACCTTTCACGCGACGGTCAATGGTATTGTGTATAGCAGATTGTATAATAATAAATAGTATAAAAGTGTAATGTTTAATATAATGTATAAGGTAATATATAGTATCGTAATTGTATGTGAAATACAGCAGTGTGGTATACAGTAGTGACTAATCCCATATCTGCATTTGCCATAAATATGCAAATTCCTCTGTTGATATGCAAATTCATTTGTCAAGGCGCCCTTCCCCCCTAACCCAGCTTAAATATACGCTGCCAAGCGTGGTGGTGCTCATTCAGACGCTGTCTTTCCGACAGACCTGTTCTTCACCTGAGGACGGCTGCTTGCGTTGTGGCCGAAACGTCGTGAGAATTGTATTTATTATGTTTTATTTTTATTATTGTATTATTTCCCTTCTACGTGACTTTACCGAAAGAACCAAGAAAATATCGTACAGTTGAGTATCAAGTACGGTCTTGACATAAAGTTTTGGCGTCCAGTCAAGAACTCCGGCAGATGTGGAGTGACTTTCAGTGATGTGTCTTGAGATGATTATTCTTTAACTAACGCCGTTGCTGAGCGCAGGCCAGCAACAAGCAGCACGATCACAGTTGTACTACATACAGGGTGGGCCATACGCAATTACCTGATTCGTTTTGCCTAAAACTTTTTTGGACTGACTCGATGGGATCGTGTCAGGAACGAAGACGTTCGGAAGCGACTTGGTGTGGCCCCCATTGCGGACAAGATGCTTGAGGCAAGGCTTCGGTGGTACGGCCATGTGATGCGAAGTGAAGAGTCATCAGTGGCCAAGACTGCCGTGCGTATTGAGCCAGAGGGCCGCCGTCCACGCGGACGTCCGAAGAAGCGATGGATGATGGATCGAATAAAGGAAGACATGAAGACGGTCCCCCGAAGCCAAATGGAGAAGACAATGCCGAAAAGCGGACCCTGCGCCACAGCGGGAACATCGCTAGGAAGAAGAAATTTTGCCTAAAACTTTTGAAAAATGAAATACAAACACAAACTCTAAATGCTCGAAAAGTATTTAATTCATGGAGATTCGATACGATAATGGATGAAAAATAATATCTTGTCAATGAAAGCCTGCGTTGCGTTGTCAAAGCCGTGCTCTTTCAACGGCATTTGCCACCACTCTCCTCAATGAAAGCTCGCGAACGCTGTAGGTGGCTTTGATGGTCTCTGGCCTGACAGTTTTGCTACCAGCTGAATGTTACATGGAAACGAATTCGAGTCCTGTACCAAGATTCGCCGCATCGACCGTCGTACGATTCCACAATTGAGAGGAGCGTCTCTCCTCGTCGAAGTTTTGTGGTTCTCAGTGACCACTCGCCCTTAACTTGCTCAATAGAAGTCGGAGATCGACTGGCTCGAGGTCTGCCAACACTTTGTTCCTGATTCCCTCAAATCGGGAAATCAACGCCCGAAAACAGTGCGGAGTTGGAGTCTTCAAATATCTGCGATAGTCTCTCTGTGTTGAAATAATTGAACATTTTTGTTCTGAAATTAATTTCAACTGCTCTTGCATGCTGCTGAGGTGTATCCCGGTTCATCATAAACTCCAAGGCTTCTACTTTAAATCTTGATTTGATGCTTTCGTTACTGCAGGAATCCATACGCTTTGGTTCTTTCGGTAAATTCACGTAAGTATAAATAAAATAACTCACGACGTTTCGGGCGCAACACAAGCATATAAAACAGTCTGCATCAGCAGCAGGCCACGCTTTCCCACCTGCTGACGGACGCTTGTGTTGCGCCCGAAACGTCGCGATTTATTTTACTTCTACTTTCTTTCTGCATTTTTTTTTTTACAAAATGATTCAACACAACGTACCGCTATTTCAAATCAGGTAGTTATGGCCCACCCTGCATACCAGTTAATACGTTGATTGTCTTATTTATTTAACCAGCCTAACACCCAAATAACAGCACCCTTAACGACCAAACTGGGTATAGTAGAGCAGAGGTTTCCATTTTGGGTGAGATTTTCGTAGGTCTAATACTGTACGACTCTTAAACGTCTTCATTTTGCGTTGTTTTTGTTGTTCTCAAGGCTTGCCTGTAAATGTTGGTTCCCTATCAGGCGATTCTTATCAAGGCTATGGGGCTCACAATAGCACGGTTGGCTACGTACGGTGCGAAAGAAGTTCAACATACATAACATACATACAATAGTCGCCGCCCTGTCTTTCATTGCAGTAAAATAAAAACAGTGGTAGTGGTCAGCCCTCTTCTCAACCCTTAACTCAACTTTAACAAAGGTTTACTTCCTTGTTGCATTCTTTGCTGATAGAAAAACATCTTCACACATTCCATTTCGAGCTATGAGACTAATCCACACATTTGTGGTCATTGGTGAACACAGGAACGCGGTACAATGCGGTTCCACGCGATGGAGAGAGGAGTTGGGGAACGTGCAAGGAAGATGGGATGGGCTGTTCTTGCTGTGGTTTCCCACCTGATGATGATTGCTTGTGTTGCAATCGAAACGTCGTGGTTTTATTTATTTTACACCTACGTGACTTACCGAAAGAACCAAAGAGTATATTTATTTTACCAGGTTAAGGCCCACTTCGCTATGCAACTCTCTTTCACAAGTGACCTGGCTACACATGCTCGCTCAACCAAGTGACTTACCACGTGGAAATGTATAGCAACATACAAATACTCTCAAAGCATGCTTGTAGTTTGAGGCATGCTTGTCGTTTGACGAGTCAGACGGGTTTGTTTTCTCAACACAGCGTGCGAACGGAATGGAGGAGGTCGAAAGTTGAAGCCGATCGGAGCCGGTTCACGTGGGGTAGGGGATCCACATGGTATATAGGCAGCAGCTTTCAAGCTACGAGGGTGGTAGGCAGAACTTTTCTAGCTGTAGCAACTGTGGGCACGGCATCAGCGTAGGAACAAAACCAAGCAGAGTGGGAGGTGGGGGGCGCTTTGAGCGACCAACTGCATTTCTGTCCCAAGCTGGAAGTCTGCCGATTCGTCTCTTGGTTGCGGTAAGCTTCGGTAAATCGGCACAATGAGACGGCGAGAGTTGACAGTGGAGGGGGGGGGGGGGTGTCTCATTTCTGTTTTGCGCTGTGGGTTGAGGGAGAGGGAAGGTCTCGGTGGTAGTGGTGGACCCAGCGGCCACTTGTGGAGAACGGGCGGGATGGAGGCGTCACGAAACTTGAAGTTCGATCCTCAACGGAGAACGTGGAATCCTTCTAGATTTGAAGTTTTCGTGACTGCGAGGATTCATACCCTTTGGTTCTTTCAGTAAAGCCACGTAGGTAAAGAAAATAAAATAAATCACATCACGACGTTACGGACACAACACAGGTGGACAACCACAACAACAAGCTTTTTGCTGTGGTTGTTTGTGTCCGAAACGTCGTGATTTAATTTCTTTTATTTTCTTTGCCTACGTGACTTTACCGAAAGAACCAAAGAGAACGTGGTAAGCTTTTGTTGTCGTGGTGGCAGCGCACTGCGCTTCGTTTTGAGATTGCCGTGCCGTGTGCCGAGTGAGGTTGACCGGATGGTGTTTGCGGGATATGTGAGTGCGGCACCAGTCCGTGGGATTATAGTCGATTGGAGTACTCGAAGCGCGGTGCCACATCGCGACTGGTGTACGTGTAGAGGTGATACGCGCTGGGATTAAGGATCGTATGCACAGTGTGTGAGGATTGGCTGTGTAGGTGGTGACGCGCGCTGACGGTGGAGGATCAGGGGTCAGCGCGGGGTCGTGGGTTACGGGGTACTGATTGGCTGTGGACCGGTGATATGCTGAGAGGGAGTGACCGGGTGGCAGCGCGGTGGGATTGGTGGAGGAGTGTTAACACGCGCTGGGGAAACCGGATCGTAAAGAGAGTGCGTCGTGATTGGTTTATTAAGGAGCGATGCTCATGCTGAATGGACGCATCAGCTCCGCCTCTCGTGAGCAGGGGCTATAAAAGGGGATGCACACAGGCGTAAAGGGCAGTGTGTAACCAGCGAAGAATGAAGACGGGGATGAAGACCTAGAGCCTGCGGTACCTAGCCCGCTGTCCTAAGGGGACCGGGACTCTGTGTAACCCAGAGGCGAGTGTAGTGTGTGTAGCCAGAGGTCTGCACGAGTCGAGTGTATAGTGTAGCCAGAGGCATAGGGCTTACACGAGTCGAGTGTATTGTGTAGCCATAGGTCTACACGAGTCGAGTGTATTGTGTAGCCAGAGGCATAGGGCTTACACGAGTCGAGTGTATTGTGTAGCCAGAGGCATAGGGCTTACACGAGTCGAGTGTATGGTGTGTAGCCAGAGGCCTAGAGCTTACACGAGATTAGTGGAGTGTGTCGGAGGAAGAAGGAAGACCACACGTTGTATTGTGATACCTGAAGGATTTAATAAAAGTGTGTTACCCGTCAAGAAGTTCCTGCCGTCAATTCCCATACTTCAACTGGCGTCAGAAGTGAAACGGTCCTCCAAGCATGGATACAAGGAGGAACCGTCGGACCCACGGGATTGACCACGAGGACAACCTCGACGACGCGGGCCAGCGGCATCAGGGGGTGAGGAAGAGGAGCTGCCCACGGGCAGGATCCACCGACGGCGCCGGACGAGAGACGGGGGACTGACACCGTGCTTCGCGAGGCACACTCCCGTCTGGCGGACCTGCTGCTCGCCGCCGCGTCCATCTTGGCGGAGATCAGCTCGTCGGGAGGAGCGGGGACGGCGGCCGACGTGCTACAGGGTCGCTCTGCAGATTCCCGCCAAAACGATTTGGCGATTCCCGCCGTTTCATCCGCTCCAACTTTTGGCGGGAACGGCCATCACCACGTGGCAGCGGTTCTCCATGCGCGGCCGCTGACGTCACCAACGCGCGCGGCGGACCGCCATTACACACCCGCCGCTGGGGCCGCCATCTTACACACCGGCGGGGGGGCAGAGAGGAAGCACGAGGAGGAGGACGACTTTATTTTTCAGCAGCGCCTTCCCACGTTGTCAGCATTCAAGGCGGAAGGCGGGGATTGGAGCCTATTTCAGCGCAGATTTTTGGCGCATCAAGAGATGTCCGCCTGGTCCGACGCTACGGCACTGCGGGCGCTGCCTGCCATGCTGGACGACAACGCGCTCGCGGCCTTCACGTCCGCACGCAGGTCGGACCGCTCCACGCTCAAGGATGCGCTGGCTCTCATGGCAAAAGTCTACGGTCCGCCCTCGGCGTGCCGCCATCATTTCTACGCAAGACGGAAGGCGGACACGGAGACCGTGCTCGCCTACCGCACGGCGTTGCTCGCTCTCGCTGACGCCGCGTTCCCTCGTATGGACGAGGAGGGCCAAGATGCGATGGTTTTGGAGCAGCTGCTCAAGTTGGCGCAGGACCTGGGGGTCCCCATCAACACGGCCGACGACACCGATATTTCTTCATTACGGGTCGCCACGAGCATGCAAGCGCACGAGGTCCTCCAACGAAAGCAGGGGGTCGTCTGCAACGCTGCCGTGGCCTCAACTCCGGCTCCGGTTGACACCGGGCCCCAAGTCGTCAGCCCACGAGAGGACGCGTTCATCGCGGGACGAGCGGGGGACTGGAGGTCGGGGGGTCGTTCGCCTCTGCGAGCGGCCCGCAAGCTGGAGCAACCGAGATCTCCGACTACTGTCATCACCTGCTATAACTGCGGCCTTCGTGGCCACGTGGCCTCCGGTTGCCGGGCCCCACGTCAGCGCGCCATGGGACCTCGGCTGGACGACGACCAAGGCCCCAAGTCATCACTGCAAACCCCGGCAAGTCGCGGCACCTCACATGCTTGGCCCGCATACTCGACACGTATGGGTCGTCGCGTTGCGACGAGGGAGAGCCGAGTAGAGTTCGGAGGTTCGGTTCGGAGAGGGGGGTTCGGCCGGGACCGGGGAGACATTAAATGGTCGGAATTGGGGCACAGAATTGTGGCTGCCTCAGCGGGTTCATCCGTCGTTACCGGATCGATTGATGGGGTCGAGGTCAGGGTGTTGGTGGACACGGGGCATCGGCGACTATTATTTCGGATCTCATTTATAATATTCTCCCGGTACAATGTCGTCCGCTTCTTCCGGTCGATGTGCCATTTTACGCCGCTAACGGGGGATCGTTGGGCATTATCGGTCAGATTAGGGCGTCCATTTGCATTGGTGATATCAAATTGTCGGGACCCGTTTTCGTTTCATCTTCCCTGGCGGTTCCTTGCCTGTTGGGCACTGATTTTTTGGCGAAAATGCCCATCAAAATTCTCATTGATCAGCGTTGCATTGAACTGCCATCGGGTCGCCGTATTTCATTTTTACGAGCCCTAATGTAATTCGGACGGCGTGCGCTACCATTCAGGCGTTAGCAACACAGACCGTGCACGTGCCCCGGGTTCACAAATGTTGGTTCCCCTCCGGTTACGGAAGCCATGGGGGAAGGAGGCCTCGGAACAGGCCATGCTTTTGGGTCCTTCTAATAGGGCTGTTGGAGGTCTCGATTTATCGGTGGCTCACACTTTGGTTGGGGCAGACAGGGATCCGTTTGTCATGGTTTTAAACGCTGGGGCGCGGCCGGCCGTCATTCAGCAGGGCACCGTGCTGGCTCACGCGGCACGGGTCCCTGCGGAGGAGAGGCTGGTTGCGCAGGTTGATCCGAGCCCCACGAATAGCGTACCATCAAAGGAGGACCTAGATTGGATTAATATGCTGTGCGCGGACTCTGACGATTTGTCAGCGGTACAGTTGGGCGCGTTGCGCGGGTTGCTGATTGAATTTTCGGATGTCTTCAGTAAACATAAGTATGATATCGGATGCACGGACCTGCTACGCCACCACATTGAAACGGGCGATGCGGCACCGGTCAGGCAAAATCCCTTCCGACTGAGTCCTGCTGAGAAGGAACATGTTCAGTCGGCGGTTAACGATATGCTGGAAGCCGACATTATTTCGCCTTCTTCCAGTCCTTGGGGAGCACCTATTGTGCTCGTTAAAAAGCAGGACGGGTCCCTGCGATTTTGCGTCGATTTCCGCCGCCTGAATAAGATCTCGGTGGCCGACGCGTATCCGCTCCCCAGGATGGACGAGTCTCTTGACGCATTGTCCGGTGCGCGATACTTTTCGACTCTTGATTTATTGTCCGGATTTTGGCAGTTGCCACTCGATGAGGAGTCTAAGCCTAAGACTGCATTCCGGACTCCAGGGGGCCTGTTTCAGTTTAACCGGTTACCCATGGGACTTCACTCCTCTCCTGCGACGTTTCAGCGTCTTATGGAATTGGTTTTGTCGGGCTTGCAGTGGGAAACGTGCCTCATTTACCTTGACGATGTCATTGTTTTCGGTAAAACGTTCGAGGAACACCTCCAGCGATTGAGAGGGGTGTTCTTGCGAATGCGATCGGCTAAATTAAAGTTTAAACCGGCCAAATGCCATCTTTTCGAAAATCTGTGAGGTATTTGGGTCACATTGTCGACTCTTCGGGGATTTCTACCGATCCTGCGAAGACGGACTGTGTCAGTTCGTGGCCGACGCCCACGTCAGTGTCAGACGTGCGCAGTTTCATCGGTTTTGCTTCGTATTATCGCCGATTCGTTGAGCACTTCGCCACCATTGCGAAGCCCTTGCACGCTTTAACGGCAAAAGGAGTGAAGTTCCGGTGGGGGCCGGAGGAGGAGGCTGCATTCTGCTCCCTCCGGGACGCCTTGGTAAGGGCCCCACCCTTGCGCTATCCGGACTTCGAGAGTCCCTTCTTGCTAGACACGGATGCTAGCAACACGGGCATTGGGGGGGTGCTGTCCCAAGTCATTGGAGGGGTCGAACGGGTGGTCGCCTATGGTAGCAGGGTGTTGTCGCCGGCAGAGCAGCGCTACTGCGTCACCCGTCGTGAACTACTTGCCATTGTTTTTTTTGTACAACAATTCAGGCCATATCTCTATGGTCGTCATTTCACGGTCCGGACGGACCATGCGGCGCTCCAGTATTCATTACGGGTTGCCCAGCCCTCGGGCCAATTGTCGCGTTGGTTGGAAGTCCTTCAGGACTATCAGTTCACGACTACGTACCGTAAAGGGTTGCGACACACGAATGCCGATGCCCTGTCGCGGTTGTTGCCTTGTCACAAATGTGCGTGCTTATCGGGATCGGCGCGCTGTAAACTCCGGTTACGGAAGGTAGGGAGGCGTTGGTTGCGACCGCGAGCACACCAATTGGGATGGTCCCGCTACCCCAGGGGTCAGGACTCGCTGCTCTCACTGTCGTTGAGTGAGTGGGGCCGTCTCCAAATGGCGGACAGCTCCCTGCTGGCATTGCGCCGGAAGACGGAGGGTTCCGAAGGTAGCCACGACCGAACTGGCTCCTACGAGCTTAAGCAGGGCCTGTTGATGAGATGGGACAGTTTGTCCCGGCGGCATTCGATTGTGGTGCCTTCTGCTGTAAGGGGGAAGGTTGTCTTGGCCGCACACGAACGCCTCTTGCATTTGGGAGTTAACAAAACGCTTGCCCTGCTTCAGCGTGACTATTATTGGCCGGGAATGGGGGTGATGTGGTGAATATTCTAAAGGGTTGTGTTGAGTGCGCCAGACGGAAACCGCCGCCGTGGCAGCTAATCCACCGCTGCAATCTATTCAGGTCTCGCGCATTAACGAGCTCGTTGCACTCGATATTCTGGGGCCCTTCCCGGTCACGCCTAGGGGTAATAAATACCTGTTGGTGGGGTCGAATATTTTACCCGGTGGCCTATGGCGTGGCCGCTCGCCGACCAGTCGGCGGTGGCTGTGACGGACGCCTTTGTCCAGGGCTACGTCCTGGACAAGGGGGCTCCGAACGCTTGCTGACTGACCAAGGGAAAAATTTTTCGAGTAAATTACTGCAGGAGGTGTGCGACCTGTTGGGTACAAAAAAGGTGCGTACCTCCCCGTACCACCCGCAGACGGACGGGATGGTGGAGAGGCTTAACAGGACATTGACCTCTATGCTGTGCCAGCAGGTGTGTGAGTCGCATGTTGATTGGGACCTGCAGGTCCCTGGGGTCCTTGCCGCGTATAGAATGGCCCCCCATGCAGCTACGGGGTTTTCCCCGTTTTTCTAATGTACGGCCGGGAAGCCGACCCGCCCATGGAAACGCAGCTGGGTCTGCCCGCACCACGAACTAATTCTAAATTGGCAGAGCATATTAAATTTAATATTCATAAACTGACAGAGGCAAGGGAGGCCGCACGGCTTAATTCGCGGGCTCGCCAAATTGCGAACGAGCGGTTGCGGGCACGGAAGGTATCCGTGCACAATTGGGAACCAGGTGACAAGGCCTGGCTGCATTGCCCTCAGGCACCTTTGGCCACGTCACCTAAATTGTTGAAGCCGTGGCGGGGACCCGTGGAAGTCGTGCGGGTTGCGCGCCCCAGTGCGTTCAGATCAAATGGGGAAACGCCGTTGGTACGTCCACCCCTCCGACTGAAACCGTTCTCGCCTCCGTATGGCCTCCCCTTGTGTCGTGAGGGCCGAGCATGTGACGTGACCGACGACCCTGAGGGGGAGTTGTCCTTGCCTGCTCCTCACATGTCTCCGCCTGACCCGCTCCCAGGTGTCTCGGAACTGACTGCTGCCGACCACCGGCGGCCGGATCTCCACGGCGGGGCCGGTCCTTCCAGGCCCGATCCGTGCCGTCTAGAGCTGCCGGAGACACCGGACGGTCGCCAACGTCCCGTTCCATACGACGGACCGGCCAGACGGACTCGCGCTAGGTCGCGCTACTTTGTGTAATCTACCACGTGCGGAGTCGAGGCAGCCGGAGCGCCTCGGCACTGCGTGGGTCGCGGTGACACTTGGCGCGTTCGTTTTACGGTGTTCGCTTTTATTGTGTTGTTCGTCGGGCTGTATATTGCTTCGTATTTAAGGTTGTGTTATGTTGTTGTTGTTGTGTTACGGGGCACACTGGGATGGGGAGTTCTTTATTACTGCGTTGCGTTATGTTGTGTTGTAGGTTAACAGCCGGGCCGGCTGCAAGCTATGTGGGAGGGGGTGATGTAGAGGTGATACGCGCTGGATTAAGGATCGTATGCACAGTGTGTGAGGATTGGCTGTGTAGGTGGTGACGCGCGCTGACGGTGGAGGATCAGGGGTCAGCGCGGGGTCGTGGGTTACGGGGTACTGATTGGCTGTGGACCGGTGATATGCTGAGAGGGAGTGACCGGTGGCAGCGCGGTGGGATTGGTGGAGGAGTGTTAACACGCGCTGGGGAAACCGGATCGTAAAGAGAGTGCGTCGTGATTGGTTTATTAAGGAGCGATGCTCATGCTGAATGGACGCATCAGCTCCGCCTCTCGTGAGCAGGGGCTATAAAAGGGGATGCACACAGGCGTAAAGGGCAGTGTGTAACCAGCGAAGAATGAAGACGGGGATGAAGACCTAGAGCCCTGCGGTACCTAGCCCCGCTGTCCTAAGGGACCGGGACTCTGTGTAACCCAGAGGCGAGTGTAGTGTGTGTAGCCAGAGGTCTGCACGAGTCGAGTGTATAGTGTAGCCAGAGGCATAGGGCTTACACGAGTCGAGTGTATTGTGTAGCCATAGGTCTACACGAGTCGAGTGTATTGTGTAGCCAGAGGCATAGGGCTTACACGAGTCGAGTGTATTGTGTAGCCAGAGGCATAGGGCTTACACGAGTCGAGTGTATGGTGTGTAGCCAGAGGCCTAGAGCTTACACGAGATTAGTGGAGTGTGTCGGAGGAAGAAGGAAGACCACACGTTGTATTGTGATACCTGAAGGATTTAATAAAAGTGTGTTACCCGTCAAGAAGTTCCTGCCGTCAATTCCCATACTTCATACGTATGTATGTTGAACTTATTTCCCACTGTACGTAGCCGCTTGTGCTAAGCGGACGTGCGGGGAAGGACAACAAACTAAATGCAAAGAGCAGTTCTAACGAAATGAGTTTACAATCTCGATTTAAAAGTGCGTTGCTCCCGTGGCTTCAAAATATTGGAAGAGCGTTCCAGACGGCCGCAGACGCGCATCTGAAAGCGCGCGATGCGGTGACCCTTTTTGTTCGATGGTCAGCCAAAAGCGGCCGTTGCGAGAATGATCGGAGTTCGGGTGATGATGGTTTGTGCTCCTTGTCAACGTCAGCAAGGTATTGTGTGGTCCATTCGTGGCGAGCGCTCTGCGTGTAAACGAGTGCGACCTCGCAACGCATTCGTTCGCCAATCGGAAGCCGATGCTGCGAATTGCACCGTCGAGACACTGCCGACTGCTTGAGAGAAAACCAAGTGGCGTTGCAGCGGTGGAGAGCATCGTCGGGTCGGAGGCGGCAGAGTTCTCGAGGCGGTTTGGTGTCGTGCGCGCGTGGCCACTGACACAGGAGCGGGATTCCGTTCAATCCATTCGAACCGCGGACGCGGCGCGAGGTGGCTAAGGGGGACGTGGTCGTTAACGAGCGCGCGGACATCGAGCGCGTGAATGCCCGTCACGTAGAAGGGAAGTAGTAAAATAATAAAAATAAAACATAATAAAATAAAATAATATAATATAATATAATTATTATTTTATTACTTCCCTTCTACGTGACTTTACCGAAAGAACCAAGAAGATGAATCCCTGCAGTCACGAAAGCTTTAAATCGAAATCAAGGGGGAACTGTTTTGAAATCCCCTTTTTAAGGCAATCGACAGAATGCGCCTTTGATGATCGGTCGCGTTTTAGGCGAGGCGGTGTTGTTCCTATCGCTGTTGGGGATTTTTGTTTTGTTTTTGTTTTAAACTGGAGGATGTGTGATGCGTAATAGCGTCGCACGGGTAAGGACGCGATGACATGCCGGGTGGGGAGGAATAGTGATAGTGGTGATGTTGGCCATCCACCCTCCTCGACTGCCGTGCCGGCCTTAATAGGTGCTCGCTAACAGAACTTGCCCCAACAGTATCTCAAGGCTATACGGGTCGCTTTGTCTTTGATGATGACGCATGGCGATATTGTTATCATCATGCACATAGTTTAATAAGCACGCTTCATCCAGTGGATAGATCACTTGCCACCGCTCATGGCTGTTCTGGACAAAGCGTTCTGATTGGTCAGACATGTCGGGCAGGGCAGTCACCGCACATCGGTGTGTATGTTGAACTTTTTTCGCACCGTACGTAGCCAACCGCGCTATTGTGAGCCCCATAGCCTTGATAAGAAACGCCAATCGGAGGCGCGGGAGCAGTGGTCGCTGTTCGAGTGCGTGCAGGTGTCTGGGATGGTCGTCGTGGTCGGGAACGAGTGCGCAGGCCGGGCAAGGGCATTGCAGTGGTCTCCACGAGTCCGTTGACCAAGAAGTGATCAAAGAGCAGATGGTGGGAGATGAATGGTCAGGGCAGATCTCGTAAGTCGCCGTGGGTCGACCGTGCAGCAGCCGTGGGATGTGTCAGAGCTGCGAGGTGGTGAACAACGCCTTTGGCCATGATGGCAGCTTGAACTTGAACTTCATCCCAACACCAATTATTTTATCTCCGTGACCCCACTAACTCTCACTCATTCACTCCCCCCCCTTCCCCACCCTGTGACTCCCCCAATTCGTTATTGTACTCATGTTGCTTTAACAAAGTCGTTCATTAACTTGTGCATTCCGTGTGTCCGTGCGTCCTGCAGAAGCCGCGCAA
Organism: Lethenteron camtschaticum; assembly: GCA_018977245.1. Classification (NCBI taxonomy): domain Eukaryota; kingdom Metazoa; phylum Chordata; class Hyperoartia; order Petromyzontiformes; family Petromyzontidae; genus Lethenteron; species Lethenteron camtschaticum. Next base: position 3,461,554 of record MU249593.1, on the reverse strand, counting down.
TATCGCGTCGCCAGGGAAAGATTGGTGCCGCAGATAAAGCGTCCCCCGAGCAAGGGTTTTTGTGTCTGGATATGGTGGAGAATTCAGAGCGCCGAGACGACGCGAAGTTTTGCTGCGGTCAAAAGAGTCGCGAGCCACTCTGGATGGCGGGGACATTCTTCTTCCTTGCCCTGTCCGTGGCGCTTGCCGCGGCGCTGGCTCAAAAGCCGTCTGCGCAAAGCAAGGTGAATGAAGTGGTGACGGTGGTGACGGTGGTGGTGACGGTGGTGACGGTGGTGACGGTGGTGGTGACGGTGGTGGGGGAGCGGCAGAGGTCGCAACCGGGTACCCGATACCCGTACCTTGCCCGATACCCGGCTACGGGTACGGGTGCCCGTTTGCGACCCTGGTGCGGCCGGGTACGGGTACGAGTAAGCTGTGAGTTATTGGTGAGTTTGTCACTCATTTCCCAACGTCTTGTCTCTTCTCACAATTCAAGTTCCTATAATCAACCCACCCGCGCCTGCAACATGGCTTCATCCCAGAGGTCGCAATCGGGTACCCAATACCCGTACCCTACCCGATACCCGACCCTGGTGCGGCCGGGTACGGGTACGGGTAAGGAATCTAAACCCGTTTGCGACCTCTGGGGAGCGGTGGCGTAGTGGTTAGCGCGCTGCGCTACAAACCCGGCGACCCGGGTTCGATTCCCACCTACGGCCACCACCAGTGACGATTATTTGAACCGGTCCTGGGCCTCCCCTAGGTCGACTCAGCCTCAAATTAGTTCCTGGTGCGGTGTGTAAACATCGCCACAAGAGAGACAAAGGCGACCGGGCGTGGCCTTCATAGATGCTCGCTAACAGCACTTGCCCCTACAGTCTGTTCCGGCTATATGGGGGATCTTGTCTTTGGTGGTGGTAGTAGTATCGGTGGCGGTGGTGATGATGGTCTGACACAAACTCCACCTCCTCGTTGCACCAGATGCCAACACGGCAGTGTGTGTTGTAAGCAATGCCCTTGGCTAAAAGGGATGACATTAGTCGACCAGGAGCTGCGTCAGAGGTCCAGGAAGGGACACGCGACCCATGACATCCCCTGGCCACAGACTCCAGGAACAACAGGCACTTGCCATGAGTGGCCAGGTGGAATGTGTGAATAGCTGTTGGGGAGGAAGAAAGATGCCATTCCTCTATTGCAAGCTGAACTACGACCGTGCACTTCTCTGCGATGTACAGAAGGTCCGGTGGACTGGTTCTGGCTCCTGTCACGAGGGGTGGACAGTTCTCTACTTCAGACATTGGGGAGTGTGGCTCCTCTTTTTCTGCGTATTGCAAGGATAAAGGAGGGCCTGGGAGCAGTGCGGTGTGGGAGGTCGTGAGTGCAGGACTCGCCTTCTCATCAGTAGGTGTGGAATAGTGGTGATGGTGGTGGCGTGGAGGGATGTGAGGCAAGGCTGAGGAGTCCTCGATGACCTCCTGTCCCAGGTGCTGGCTAAAGTGGTCCCTTCGAGTAGAATCATCCTGTTGGGGTGACGTTAATGCCCGAGTGGGTCATGATGCTAGAACTTGAGCCGGAGGGAAGGCATGGGCCAGATTATCTCACGAATAATGGTAAAAAGTTCAGCCTATGGGCTTGCAATGACCAAGACACTGCTCCATCACCAGCACATCAACCCAACACCTTTGGTGGATGTGTGATGTGAGAAAGACGTCTGCAAGAAGGGGGTGATGGTGATGATGACAATGGTAGTGATGATGGCCATGTTTCTTCTCCCCACCCCCCCGCTCAGCCTCTGTGGATGTCTGCACGAGTTTCCCGTGTCCCGACTCCTGCGACAAAACCCTCAAGCCCTGCAATGGGCTGATCTTCGAGGAGCTCTGGAATCAATTAAACCTGGACACCTGGGAGCACGAGATCACCGCGGGAGGCGGAGGCGTGCGTATCCGCACCTCTAACCCCTGACTCTGACATCTCAACCTTTGACCCCCAACCCTGATGCTGAGCCGAGGTCATTACCGTGACCTCTAACTCTTCTCACTAAATTTCGATTTAAAGCTTTCGTGACTGCAGGGATCCATCTTCTTGGTTCTTTCGGTAAAGTAAAAAAAGAACCAAGAAGATCTTCTCACTAACTTATAACCCTGATTTCTATTAACCTCGACTTGAACCCTGATCCATTTTTGTTGACCTTAAACCGTGACCCAGTCTTCTAACGATGACGTAACCTCTGATCTTTTTAACCCCTCATACTTGTCCCTAAGCCGGATACTAACCTGACGCCTGCGTGTCTAATTGTGACCCTGAGCCGACCCAGACCCTCACCAGAACCCTATTCCAAACTTCTCTCATGTGAAAAAGCATTTCATTATAAGAATCATCTGATACCTATCCCACCGCCACCACTACCACCACCACCATGCCATCACCATTTTAACCACCACTTACTGCTGTATTTGTATTTGTGCGAGGATTGTCCCTGTGGTTGTATTGCGGTGATGCTGTGGTGGTTTTTCTTTGGCTGTGTTGTGGTTTGCAGTTGTGCCACGGTTGTATTCGTGGTGGTTTCCTGGTTGTGGTTTTCTTTGGTTATTTTTGTGTTTGTATCTTAGTTGTGGCTGTAGTTATTCCTGTGGTTGTGTTGACGGTTGCATGGTTGTGGCTATTCTTGTGGTTATTCTTGTGGTGGTTGTGGTTATTCTTGTGGTTGCGGTTATTCTTGTGGTTAGTCTTGTGGTGGTTTTGGTTATTCCTGTGGTTGTTGCATGGTTGTGGTTATTCTTGTGGTGGTTGTGGTTATTTTTGTGATGGTTGTGTTTATTTCTATGGTTGCGGTTATGGTTGTGGTTATTCTTGTGGTGGTTGTGATTATTCCTATGGGTGTGGTTATCGTTGTGGTTGTTGCATGGTGGTGGTGTTTGCGATGATTCCCGTGTTGGTGGTTGTCTCTCTGTAGGACTGGGAGTTCCAGCACTACACGAACAACCGCAGCAACAGCTACGTGCGCGACGGGACTCTGTTCATCCGCCCCACGCTCACGGAAGAGACCTACGGCGAGGACTTCGTGCGCACAGGCTCCCTCAACATCTGGGGTGAGGGGTCGAGTCCGGTCCGTGTGGGGGGGGGGGGGCAACGCCCATCTCCTTGTGATTGCAGACGTTAACACCGCGGTGCAAGTGAATGCCTGCAATGCCATTAGAGGTGAAAGCCTGAAAGGCTGAAAGGCTGACGTTAGTCATGGCGTGCTCGCATCCATCACAGTGGCAATTGTGGGTGCGCTGGACGGGAGCGAATAGCTGGCAATCCCTCCACCTTCAGCTTAATTACCAAAAAGACCACAGGATAGCCGTGAAAGAAAGAACGTACTGGAGGCCCCGTGGGGACCAAAGTCCGTGCCATCTGCTGAATAAATCCCCACACGGCGAAGACAGGGATTTGAAAACCCACCTTGAGGAGCCTCCACAAACAAATAGAACAACACTGCGGAGTTGGCCACGTGGAATGTCTGATGCTGGCTGGGGAGGAGAGGCTGCCGTTCCTCTGTCGGGAGCTGGACCTGTACTGCATTAGACCGGTATGGAATACAGGAGGTCCGGTGTGTTGTCGTGTGTGTGTGTGAGAGAGAGCTGTACTCCCTTGTGCCGAGTATTGTACACACCGCATCAGCTGCTCATTTAAGGTCTAGTTGACTCTGCGTGTACTCGCACGCGCGCACCCGTACGCAGGCTCGACCCCGGCCGACACGTGCACGGGCAACGCGTTCTACGGCTGCGAGCGCTCGGGAAAGGGGCCTGGTGGTGAACCCGGTGCAGTCGGCGCGCCTGCGCACCGTCCACTCGTTCGCCTTCACCTACGGGCGCGTCGAGGTGACCGCCAAGATGCCCACGGGCGACTGGCTGTGGCCGGGTGAGCGACGGCGCCCCTACAATGAGACACAGTGCACGCAGACGCCCTGCACACATCGAGAATCATCGGGCAGTTTATAGAAATGCGAAGATGTCCCCCAGCCTCGCGCCTTCTTTAACAGGGGTGTACGGTAGCCATCGACATTTCTTAGTTCTTAAGTTATTGAGGACTTCTGGGGTAGATGCCGTGGCTTTTTGTGTGTGTGGATGTTGTGACTGCTCGCGACTCTCTCTGCTGTGTAGCGATCTGGTTGATGCCCAAGAGGAACGCGTACGGGAATTGGCCCAGCTCCGGTTTGATCAACATCGTGGAGTCCCGAGGTGAGGTGCAGCAGTACAAGTCTGGCCTACAGCTCGGACAGGGGTGGAGTCTGTCTCTGTTTGGGTTGGGTTCAGTTCAGTGTGGGCCTGGTCTGGTTCCGTACCAGATCCGGTCTTATCTCGGGATAAGATGGGTTTGGTCTGGGTGTGGGTCTTTGGTCGGGTTCGGTGTGGGTCTAGGTTTAGGATTGGGTCTGGGTTTGCTCTGGGTCTGGGCTTAGGTCTGGGTTTATTCTGCGTTTAGGCCTGCATGTGGAATGGGTCTGCGTCTGGGTCTGGATGTAGTCTGGACTGGACCGGACCGGACTGGGTGTCAATGACTGTCCCCACGCGGTGCAGGGAACGTGGATCTGAAGGACGCGCAGGGAGTGTCTCACGGGGTGGACGAGATGGGGTCCATCCTCCACTGGGGACCCTACCCCGACCTCAACTCGTGGTGGAGGACTTACGTGACAAAGTGAGGGGCACCCGAGGGGACAGTCCACAGACCGCGATTCTACCACAACCACCACAAGAACAACTACAGCAATAATTAACACCACATCGACCACACCCACCACAACAACAACAACCAACACAGCCATCACCGTGACTCCCGACAATTACGGAATTATCAATCACCAAAAAACCAAACTTAACCACCATAACTACAGTGACTGCAGCATCCAACCACAATGGTCACACGGTGACCGCAACAAGCACATGATCAACCACCCTAGATCCACAGAAACCCAAACAATCACCAATTGATATCAACATCATCCACAACAACCACTACAACACAACAATCACAACTACAACATCATCCACCACACAAGGACCCGAACTACAATCGCACCACAGCCACCACAATGACGACATACACCACAAGAATCTCAACAACCACCACCCTCACTCCCCTGCACTCCCACCCCCTCCTCTCTCCTCCTTTCCCCTCCCCTCCCCACAGGCATGCGACACAGGGGACATTCGGAACTGGATTTCACAAATACGGGATGGAGTGGACACCAGACTACATCAGGTATCAGCATCATCAGCTGCAACATCTTCGCCAGTAGCAGCAGCACTTTCAGTTCCACCAACTCAACCATCCTCATGGCCATCATCCGTCCCACCAACAATTACCAACACCACCATTGCCATCATCACGCCAACCACCTTGCAAACCATCACCGACATCATCACCATCCCGAGTGGCCACATCTGGAACCTCCCGGGTGCTTACGAGTTGCTCCTAGGTTTCTCGGCATCTTTGCAGGCGACTGATTTGTGGTTCAGGTTCCTACTGGACGGTCAAGAGATCCTAAAGGTGGACCCTGGTGCGGGTGGCTTCTGGGAATTTGGGAAGTTCCCGGCGTACTTGGATAACCCGTGGAAGGGGCGGGGAAAGATGGCCCCCTTCGATCAGGAGGTGAGGATAAGGACCTGGGACGAAAGGGGAAAGAGGCTGATTCATGAACTAAACTATTTTTATTTTACCAGGTAAGGCCCCCTGAGCTATGTAGCTCTTTTCAGAAGTGACCTGGCCACAAATGATAGCTCAACGAAGTGGCTTATTTGGACATTTATAGCAGTCAATGCTATAAATGCGTGATGTTGATTATAAATGTGGAAGGAAAACCTACAGGACCCAGAGACCAATCCACGCGACCACCACGGGAGAGTGAACACGCAAACTCCAAATATACAGCAGCAGGTGACAGGGTCAGGATCAAACCACGACCTCCTGCATACCAGGCGAGGTAGTAAACATCTCGCCACCGATCCAGGCATATGGAGCCTGGAGCTTAGATCAAGGAACTGGATTCTGAAACTTTGATCCTGGGATCATGGTTCACAGACCTGAGGTCTAAGGAATGGGAACGGACCCTGGATATGATAGCTAAGGTTTGGGCTCTGAGACTGGGACCGTGGCATCTGGAATGTTTGGATCCTGGGATCTGGATCTTGGAAAGTTGAACCTGAGACATAGAGTGATGGAACTGATGCCATTCTAAACATGTCCTTAAATTTCCATTTTTAACTGTCAAAAGTTTCACCTCTTGTGGACTCTCCCATAACCCACCATCGCTCTCCCAGCCTCAAACCCGCACCTCCGATTAGCACGGTTGGCTACGTACAGTGCGAAAGAAGTTCAACACAAATACTCATACAAACCCTGCCTACGTCCACAACGCCAACCCCAAACATCACGTTTGACACTTTTTGATCTCAACTCGACCTTGGGCCTGTCCTTCTCCGCACGCATCGCCGCTGTGAACGTGAACATCCATTGCCCGCGATTCAACGCATCCCGTCTTCGCCACCTTCCCGACGCTCTTGGAATGGGCAGCGGTCGTTTGCCCGGTATCGTTGTAGGGTTTTTGTTTTCCTTATTTTCCTCTTCCCACGAGTGAGGCCCGGTATCACGTGATGAGCCAGATCTGGTGAGAGGGGCACCTCAATTTTCTCAGAATTCAGAATTTTAGTTTTTTTTTATCCTGGAGAATCCGATGAGCTATGAAGGCTCTTCTTCACAGATGTTCACTAGGGGGGGGNTGAGCAAGTTATAGAAGCGCCTTCTCTCATCCAACTCGTATCCGACCTCCCCCCCCCTCTCACCCCCAACACTTCTCCGCAGTTCTATCTGATCCTCAATCTGGCCGTAGGGGGCACTGTGAACTTCTTTGACGAGTGGACGAACCGGCCGCACGCAAAGCCCTGGAACAACACTTCTCCCACCGCTATGTTGGACTTCTACAACGCCAAGTACGTGGCTCTCGTGGGTATCACGCGGGTATCACGCGGGTGAGTACCAGCGAGTGTAAGGGTGGGTGGGTACACGCGGTTGTGTGGGTACACGCACGTGTGTGTGTGTTGGTACGTGCGTGTTGGGAGCGGTGGCGTGGCGGTTAGCGTGGTGCGTTACGAACCCGGCGAACCGAGTTTGATTGCCACTCACGGCCAACACCAGTGATGATTGTCTGAAACGATCCTGGGCTTACCCCTAGATCGATTCAGCCTCAAATTAGTACTTGGTGTAGTGTCTAAACATCGCCACAAGGGGGACAAAGGCGGCTGAGCGTGGTGCTTGCCACCCACTCCATCATGTGCCATGCTGGCCTTAATAGGTGCTCGCTAACAACATTTGCGCCAACAGTCTATGCAGGCTACACGGGGGATCTTTGCTTTTGGACTGTGTAGGTTGCCACCTCGCTGCTCCTGTAGGATCTCACTGCACTCATAATATAAGAGGGTGGTAACACTCAAAGCTCCGCGCAGATGGATTCAAGAATCCATCACAGTGCTGCTCTGGCCTGTAAGCCCAAGACTCCAACTCGTGGTAAACTCAGGTAGTCTCCCACCCAAATGTCAACCAGGCTCAACTATGCTAAGTGTCCATTGATCTGGAGAGGCCGGGGGCATTTCCAGGGTGATTTGGTGGTAGGCAATATCACAAATCTGGTTAACTTTTTCGATATTAATTTCACGTCTTTTATCATCAATAAGCGAAAATAAACTTTATTTTATTTTACCAGGTAAGGCCCACTGAGCTACAGCACCTTTTTTCAGAAGCGACCTGTCCACAAATGACAGCTGAACGAAGTGGCTCACCACGTGGAAATGTATAGCAGCCACATACTCTGAACACACGATGTTGATTCTAGACGTGGAGGGAAAAACCCGAAAGACTCGGATAAAAATCCACGCGACCACAGGGAGAGAGAGAGAACATGCAAATTCCAAATATATATAATTGACGTCAGGGTCGGGATCAAACCGCCGACCACCTGTACATCAAGCAAGGGAGATAACATCTCACCAAATACAGGTATCGTCAGGGTCGGGATCGAACCCACGACCTCCTGTATACCAGGCGAGGTCGTTAGCATCTCATAGCCACCGCGGCGCGATGTAGCTCCCAATAGTTCTAGATTTGAAGCTTTCGTGACTGCAAGGATTCATACTCTTAGTTTTTTCGTTAAAGTCACGTAGGTAAAAATGAAATTAAAATTAATAAAAATAAAATAATAATTATTATTTTATTTTAATTTAAATTAAAAATAATTATTATAATAATAATTATTAATTATCATTTTATTTTAATAGAAATTAAAAAAATATTAATTATTATTTTATTTTTCTTAATTTTAATTTCAATTTTTACCTACGTGACTTTACCGAAAAAACTAAGAGTATAGCTCCCAACAGCCTCGGTGAGATGGCGTCTCCTTGTCGGGCTCGCCGTCTCGACGCCTGCGTCTCGTCGTGTCTGCCGCCCCGCAGGTCCCAGTGGCTCCCCACCTGGAAGAGGGAGGTGAGCAACGGCGAGGAGGCGGCGCTGCAAGTGAAGGACATCCGCGTGTGGGCCTACAAGTAGTAGAGCCCTTCTCGTGGAGCTACGCGAGGCTCCACGTGGAGCCATGTGTATCTGTTCAGGAGCCATGTTTGTTTGTTGTAGTACGGAGTTAGACTGATGGCCTTAATCTAAGTTGTCTTGTGGTTGTTGTTGTTGTTGTTTGACTTGCATCCCACTGGGATTTGTGCACACAGTGTTGGTGTACGGTGCTTTTTCTGCAATATGTTGCTGTCTTTTCTTGGATTTTCTGTTTGCACTTAGTCACATAGTCACTTTAAGATGTTTTCTTGTTCATGTTTTTGTATTTTGTTTGTTGCGGTAGCACCCGATTCAAGAGCCGAATGGCTCACAGGTATACCTAATAATGAACTTGAACTTGATGTGGAGCCTCGTCAATCAATGTTTCTTTCCTACACGGAATAGCACGTTTAGTCAGTTACCCAGCAAGTGTGCATGGGAGCCACGTGGAGCCACGTGGAGTCACATGGACCCCTCACAGCAAATACATGATATGCTTCGATTTAAAGCTTTCGTGACTGCAGGGATTCATCTTCTTGGTTCTTTCGGTAAAGTCACGTAGAACGGAAGTAATAAACTAATAAAAATAAAACATAATAAAATAATTCTCACGACGTTTCGGTCACAACGCAAGCAGCCGTCCTCATGTGACTTTACCGAAAGAACCAAGAAGACATGACATGCTTTGTAATGGATCTCATGATAATATTTTGACGTGTATATGCTGTATTGGTGTGGTGTGTGGGGCTATAAGGGCGCGGTAGTGTAGTTGTTAGCACGCAAGCGCTACGCACTCGGGAACCCAGGTTCGATTCCCGCTCTGGGCATCGCCAGTGACGATTATCTGATGTGCAAGCATTGCAACTGGGGAGACAAAGGCGGCCGGGCGTGGTGATGCTGTCCCCACCCATCCCTTGTGTGCTTTGCTGCCCTTTACAGGTGCACGCTAACAGCACTTGCCCCAACAGTCTGCTTAGGCTATCTGGGGGATCAATATCTTTGGGTGTATGTGCTGGGATGAGTTCGGATTTTGAAGGACAATTTCGGTTCATTCCAGAACGTTTCCATCGAACAATCGTTGAACGTCGTCTTAGCACCGTACGAGTTGACATCATCAGGGTGTTCGTCACGTGCTCCTGTGACGTCACCACATTCTGGATCATTCCTCAAAAAAATGTTTTTTGCTTTTTTGGATCACCCAGAATTTGCGATGCGTTTGGTATTAGTCACCAAAAAAATTAACCCGTAAAAACAAAGTTTTTCACTATAAATCCTTTATATGCGTGGCAGCTAGAGTCCTCTCGTCCTCTGGCTTGAGATGGCTGCCACCTATGGGTCAGATGATTGCCTGCCACCATTAAGCAATTGGTAATTAAATATAAAAAAAAATTCCTAAAAAGTGTAAAGTTATGGATTTTTTTCACGAAAATAAATTGTCACGCACAACGAGTCTGTGTGGAAAATGTCAGCTCGATTGGATCACGGAAGTGGGTTAAAAACGACCGAAAGATTTGCACGGTCGTAAGCGCGCAAGCAAGCAAGTGAACTTAATATGAAGGATTTAAAAAGGACCGGGAACCGGTAAAGGCGATATGAAGATGTACATATCTCGCGAGCGTTAACCGGCAGTCGCGAACAAACCGTTACGTGCATGCATCATCCGGAATCCCATATTGTAAAACTAGAATCTATAACACTGGTCAACACACTTTTTCTGGCATAAGGTATTCCAAGGGTTTAAGGTAATTTTGGGGTGCTGATTCCAAATCTGGCATCAGTTTTTGTCTATCACATCAGATTTTTGAGATATCAAATATTGCATTTTCAAAAAAACTGCAGAAGAAAAATATTAAATAAATATGGATATCTACATAAAATGATATTATAAACACACTATCCTAAAAATACAGCACCATATTTTAACACTAAAGCAGTCACTGACTCGCAACAACTTGCAATCATAAGTGACAGTTAATTTTGGGTAAAATCAATGAAAATGGGGTATGCCGATAGCATAAAATGAGATGTGATAGAGCAAATCTGAGATCAGATTTGGAATCGGCACCCTGAAATTAGTCTAGAACAGCCGCAAAAGTCCAGGCCAGAAAAAAGTTTTTTTGTTGTTGACCAGTGTAAAACAAGGTGTCCATAAAGTCCCGAATCTATTTGATTAAACTGATGGTTTATATTTTGATATGTTTCTTTGCAGGACCCTATGAATGAGTGTACAAGAACGTGTGATGGGAGTAACAATAAGATGGGGGGGGGGGGGGGGGGCTCCTCTGTGCTTAGGCAAACATCGTGTCGGGAAAACTATCTTGAACGTTTTGCATATCGCTGAATTGGCAACAGGCACCTGGACGCCTCGATCTCTGGGATTTAACGCCTTTGGATGCGCCTTTGGATGCGGTCTTTATCAAGTCAGGAGGGGTTATCGAACATTAGCTACATATCTGCGTGATTGACGAGATCGTACAACAACACCACAAAATAACTCCACAGATGCTGCAAAATGTGTTCCGGCGACGCAGCCGACTCGACTTGAGCCGTGCAAGAGATATCAACGCCGCTCGTGTAGAATCCAATGCGCAGGTGTGAATTAATCGATATACCTCTGATTATAGTACAGGGACTCCTCTACGTACGGACGAGTTATGTTCCAGAGGTCTGTTCTTAAGTCGATGTGTTCTCCATGTCCATTCCAAACACGTTGTACGTCGTGTACATTAAACATGGGGAATGGCTTAAACACATTCCTGCAGAGGGAGCTGGGGTTGCTCGGTCAATGGCCAGGGTCAACGGCGGCGTGGTGAATTCCGCAAATATGCCCGACTGTGAGGGCGGGCACAAGCCGGCGTGAGTAGGTTAAACGTTGAGTTTTATAAGGGCACCACGGGTGACCAGCCCCTCCCCTCCCCACCCAGCCCCACCCTCCAGCCCCACCCTCCCACCAGCCCTCCCACCCTCCACCCAGCCTCTCCCCACCCTCCCACCTAGCCCTCCCCTCCCTCCCCTCCCCACCCAGCCTCACCCTCCCCACCAAGCCCTCCCACCCTCCCCACCCAGCCTTCGCTGCACGACGACGGACACAATAATCCTTGTGGGCTGGTGTAACCTGGCGGTTCCTACCAGTAAAAGTTGTATAATCTCATGCAGATGTAGATGCCACTGGTTCTTCACATTTTGCAGATGTAGATGCCATCACCGCCATCTATTGCGCAGCATTTGAACTCTCGGTCCGAACAGGCAACTGGACACACGGACAAGTTAATTCGTATCTCTGAAAGTTCGCCAGTAGGATGTTCGTAAGTAGAGGACCTCCTGTAATTTTTTACCCTAAATTGATTTTAATTTCAATAAAATAGATAGGGACTTTATGGACACCCTGTGTAGTTCTTGCGGTCTCCCCCCCCCCCTCTCTCTCCCGTGTGAGTTTATTGTCTTGAACCTCGACGGACGCCTGCGAGCTGCCATAGTGCGCAAGATGAAAGAGGAGAATCGGCCGCACGGGGAAACATCTTAAAGTTGTGCAACCAAATCTCCTCCACCCCCCTCTCTCTCACCCCCCCCCTCTCACCCCCCCTCTCTCACCCCCCCTCTCACCCCCCCTCTCACCCCCCCTCTCACCCCCCCCTCTCTCACCCCCCCTCTCTCACCCCCCTCTCTCACCCCCCCTCTCACCCCCCCCTCTCTCACCCCCCTCTCTCACCCCCCCTCTCACCCCCCCTCTCTCACCCCCCTCTCTCACCCCCCCTCTCACCCCCCCCCCCTCTCACCCCCCCTCTCACCCCCCCCTCTCTCACCCCCCCTCTCTCACCCCTCTCACCCCCCCTCTCTCACCCCCCCTCTCACCCCCCCTCTCACCCCCCCCTCTCACCCCCCCTCTCACCCCCCCCTCTCACCCCCCCCTCTCACCCCCCCTCTCTCACCCCCCCTCTCACCCCCCTCTCACCCCCCCCCCCTCTCACCCCCCCTCTCTCACCCCCCCCTCTCACCCCCCCCCTCTCACCCCCCCCTCTCACCCCCCCCCTCTCACCCCCTCTCTCACCCCCCCCTCTCACCCCCCCTCTCACCCCCCTCTCACCCCCCCCCCTCACCCCCCCCTCTCTCACCCCCCCTCTCACCCCCCCCCTCTCACCCCCCCTCTCACCCCCCCTCTCACCCCCCCCCTCTCACCCCCCCCCTCTCACCCCCCCTCTCACCCCCCCCTCTCACCCCCCCTCTCACCCCCCCCTCTCACCCCCCCCCCCCCCCCTCTCTCACCCCCCCCCTCTCACCCCCCCCCCCCTCTCACCCCCCCCTCTCTCACCCCCTCTCACCCCCCTCTCACCCCCTCTCTCACCCCCCCCTCTCACCCCCCCCTCTCACCCCCCCCCCTCTCACCCCCCCTCTCTCACCCCCCCTCTCACCCCCCCCTCTCACCCCCCCCCCCCTCTCACCCCCCCTCTCACCCCCCTCCCCCTCTCTCACCCCCCCCTCTCACCCCCCCCCCTCTCACCCCCCTCTCACCCCCCCTCTCTCACCCCCCCTCTCACCCCCCCCTCTCACCCCCCCCTCTCACCCCCCCCTCTCACCCCCCCCCCTCTCACCCCCCTCTCACCCCCCCCCTCTCACCCCCCCCTCTCACCCCCCCTCTCACCCCCCCTCTCACCCCCTCTCACCCCCTCTCACCCCCCTCTCACCCCTCTCACCCCCCCTCTCACCCCCCCTCACCCCCCCTCTCACCCCCCTCTCTCACCNCCCCCTCACCCCCCCCCTTCTCACCCCCCCTCTCACCCCCCNTCTCACCCCCCTCTCACCCCCCCCCTCTCACCCCCCTCTCACCCCCCCCTCTCACCCCCCCTCCTCACCCCCCCCTCTCCCCCCCTCTCACCCCCCTTCACCCCCCTCTCACCCCCCCCTCTCACCCCCCTCTCACCCCCCCCCCTCTCACCCCCCCTCTCTCACCCCCCTCTCACCCCCCCTTCACCCCCCTCTCACCCCCCCCTCTCACCCCCCCCTCTCACCCCCCCTCTCTCACCCCCCTCTCACCCCCCCTCTCTCACCCCCCTCTCACCCCCCCTCTCTCACCCCCCCTCTCACCCCCCCTCTCACCCCCCCCTCTCACCCCCCTCTCACCCCCCCCTCTCACCCCCCNTCTCACCCCCCCTCTCACCCCCCCTCTCTCACCCCCCCCCTCTCACCCCCCCTCTCACCCCCCCCCTCTCACCCCCCCTCTCCCCCCCCTCTCACCCCCCCCCCTCTCACCCCCCCTCTCACCCCCCCTCTCACCCCCCCTCTCACCCCCCCTCTCACCCCCCCCCTCTCACCCCCCCTCTCACCCCCCTCACCCCCCCCTCTCACCCCCCCCCTCTCACCCCCCCCTCTCACCCCCCCTCTCACCCCCCTCTCACCCCCCCCCTCTCACCCCCCTCTCACCCCCCCCCCCCCCTCTCACCCCCCTCTCACCCCCCCNTCTCACCCCCCCCCTCTCACCCCCCTCTCACCCCCTNTCTCACCCCCCTCTCACCCCCCCCTCTCACCCCCCCCNTCTCACCCCCCCCCTCTCACCCCCCCTCTCACCCCCCCTCTCACCCCCCCCCCTCTCACCCCCTCTCACCCCCCCTCTCACCCCCCCCCCTCTCACCCCCCCCTCTCACCCCCCCTCCCTCTCACCCCCCCCCTCTCACCCCCCCTCTCTCACCCCCCCTCTCACCCCCCCTCTCTCACCCCCCCTCTCACCCCCCCCTCTCACCCCCCTCTCACCCCCCCCTCTCACCCCCCCCTCTCACCCCCCCTCTCACCCCCCCTCTCACCCCCCCTCTCACCCCCCCTCTCACCCCCCTCTCACCCCCCCCCCCTTCTCACCCCCCCTCTCACCCCCCNTCTCACCCCCCCNTCTCACCCCCCCCCTCTCACCCCCCCTCTCACCCCCCTCTCACCCCCCCCTCTCACCCCCCTCTCACCCCCCCTCTCACCCCCCNTCTCACCCCCCTCTCTCACCCCCTCTCACCCCCCCTCACCCCCCTCTCCCCCCTCTCACCCCCCCTCTCACCCCCCCTCTCACCCCCCCCTCTCACCCCCCCTCTCACCCCCCCTCTCACCCCCCCTCTCACCCCCCCTCTCTCACCCCCCCTCTCACCCCCCCCTCTCACCCCCCCCTCTCACCCCCCTCTCACCCCCNTCTCACCCCCCNTCTCACCCCCCTCTCACCCCCTCTCACCCCCCCCNTCTCACCCCCCCCCTCTCACCCCCCCCCTCTCACCCCCCNTCTCACCCCCCCCTCTCACCCCCCCNTCTCACCCCCCNTCTCACCCCCCCCCACCCCCCTCTCACCCCCCTCTCACCCCCCTCTCACCCCCCCTCTCACCCCCCCCTCTCACCCCCCTCTCACCCCCCCCCTCACCCCCCCTCTCACCCCCCCCCCCCCCCCTCTCACCCCCCCCCTCTCACCCCCCCNTCTCACCCCCCCTCACCCCCCTCTCACCCCCCTCCACCCCCCTCTCACCCCCCCTCCCCCCCCCTCTCACCCCCCCCCTCTCACCCCCCCCNTCTCACCCCCCCCTCACCCCCCCNTNTCTCACCCCCCCCTCTCACCCCCCCNTCTCACCCCCCTCTCACCCCCCTCCCCCCCCNTCTCACCCCCCCTCTCACCCCCCCCTCTCACCCCCCCCTCTCACCCCTCTCACCCCCCCCCTCTCACCCCCCCCCTCTCACCCCCCTCTCACCCCCCCNTCTCACCCCCCCCTCTCACCCCCCCCTCTCACCCCCCCTCTCACCCCCCCTCTCACCCCCCCCTCTCACCCCCCNTCTCACCCCCCCTCTCACCCCCCCCTCTCACCCCCCCCTCTCACCCCCCCCCTCTCACCCCCCCCTCTCACCCCCCCCTCTCACCCCCCCTCTCACCCCCCCTCTCACCCCCCCNTCTCACCCCCCCTCTCACCCCCCCTCTCACCCCCCCCCCTCTCACCCCCCCCCTCCCCCCCTCTCACCCCCCCNTCTCACCCCCCCCCTCTCACCCCCCCCTCTCACCCCCCNTCTCACCCCCTCTCACCCCCCCCTCTCACCCCCCCTCTCACCCCCCCNTCTCACCCCCCCCTCTCACCCCCTCTCACCCCCCCTCTCACCCCCCCTCTCACCCCCCCCTCTCACCCCCCCTCTCCCCCCTCTCACCCCCCCTCTCTCACCCCCCCCCCTCTCACCCCCCCCCTCTCACCCCCCCCCTCTCACCCCCCCCTCTCACCCCCCCNTCTCACCCCCCCCCTCCCCCCCCTCTCACCCCCCCNTCTCACCCCCCCCCTCTCACCCCCCCTCTCCCCCCCCTCACCCCCCCGTTCCCCCCCCCCCCCTCTCACCCCCCCCTCTCACCCCCCCCTCTCACCCCCCCCCTCTCACCCCCCCTCTCACCCCCCCCCTCTCACCCCCCCCCCCCCCCTCTCACCCCCCCTCTCACCCCCCCTCTCACCCCCCCCCTCTCACCCCCCCCTCTCACCCCCCTCTCTCACCCCCCTCTCTCACCCCCCCTCTCTCACCCCCCCCTCTCTCACCCCCCCCTCTCACCCCCCCNTCTCTCACCCCCCCNTCTCACCCCCCCCCCCCCTCTCACCCCCCCTCTCACCCCCCCTCTCACCCCCCCCCCTCTCTCTCTGAGAAATCGCGCCGTGGTCGCTCGGAGTAATCTCCCTCGCCACCTGGTATATGCAGGAGGACGTGGGTTCCGATCCAGACCCTGACGCCTGTTGTGTCTTTGTAGTTTTTGTGTTTCTCTCTCACCGTGGTCGCGTCGGTTTTCTCCGGGTCCTCTGGTTTATTTCCTACTTTTATCTATAATCAACAACAACAACAACAGCTCCTTTAGGGTCTTTTATCTATAGTCAACAACAACACAGCTCCTTTAGGGTATTTGGCTGCGATACATTTCTACACGATAAGCCACTTCGCTGAGCTTTCATTTGTTATCGCCAGGTCACTTCTAAACAAACAAAATATGAACCAAACTGTTTTGTATTTTACCAGGTGAGGCCCACTCAGCTATGACATTGCCATGTCGTGCACCACCACGACATGAAAATCACAAATTCAACATCAACATTTCAAACCCATCACCACCACCACACCTGATGATGGTTGCTTGTGTTTCAGTCGAAACGTCGTGAGAATTTTTATTGTTTTATATTTATATTATTTTATTATTTCCCTTCTACGTGACTTTACCGAAAGAACCAAGAATACAGTTTGGTTAATAGTTTATAAATAGATTATATTTCTTTGAAGCTTTCGTGACTGCAGAAATCCATATCGTTGGTTCTTTCGGTAAAGTCACGTAGGTATAATAAAATAAAATAAATCACGACGTTTCGATCGCAACGCAAGCAATCATCATCAGGTGAGACAACTTAGGGTGGATTCTTGCAGTCACGAAAGCTTCAAATCAACTCGTGATTGTCTCACTTGATGACGATTGCTTGCGTTGCGATCGAAACGTCGTGATTTATTTCATTTCTACCTGCGTGACTTTACCGAAAGAACCAAAGTGTATGAATAGTTTATAGTTAATAACAAGTAAATATTACGTCGGAACCGCTGATGATGGGGCTTTGCAGGCCCCTTCCTTGCGTCACCAAAACCTCCTCCCCCCCCCCCGCACGCCACGACCTTGGCCGTGCGTCCGAGGTGTCAGGGGTGGGGGAGACGTGGGGTGGGAGCCCCCCCCCTCCTCCCTCTCTTTACCCACCTTATCGGTGTCCCTTCACTGACCCATGAATCGGTGCTTTACGAGTTGTTTGTATTGTTGGTCGTAAACCGTCGTGAGAAATTCTGGCTACTCGGGACATTCTGAGTTTGGGTTCGATCCTTGGGTCAGGGTCTGTCTCTCAGGGGCTCGGCTTGTTGACGGTCGTGTTGGAGACGTGGGCCACCACCCACCACCGCTGATGGTTCGAATCCGGGTTGCGACCGAACAGCTGTGGTTGTCCCCTTGTACTCGAGCGTAGTGAGATGAGGGTCTCAGCCCGGTGGGCAGTGACTTGCACAGAGATTCACCCAGCCCTCCCCACCCTCCCCACCCAGCCCTCCCCACCCTCCCTCCCACCCAGCCCTCCCCACCCTCCCCTCCCCACCCAGCCCCTCCCTCCCGAACCAGCCCTCCCTGCACGACGAACGGACACAATAATCCCTGTGGGCTGGTGTAACCAGGAGGTTCCTACCAGTATGAGTAATATTTAAAAAACTTTTTTTTAATACGCTTTTATGAAATGTACCGTACTAGGAATGGAAGAACTCCACGACTCCAGGAAGTGGCCCCGAAGCTTGCCATAACGCAAGGGGCCGTGGCCAATTACAGCCAACGTCAGTTGACCGTGGACAATTAGACCCAAGCCGAAACATAACGTATAAAAATAATGTTTAAAATATATTTGTTATTTTTTATGATATAATATAGTAGTCATCAGTATGACATAAGTATACCAAGTTTGCAGTCGATACCACATTGGGAAATAAATTGAGTTACAAGATTTGAGGATACGACAACAACAACAGACAAGGTGAGTTAATTAAAAGCGTGCAAAAGAGGGTTCTGGGTGGTGTTTGAACATCTGAACGCGACTGTTTGATCGCCAGAAAGTGTAAAACCGATTCTTGTTTTTTCATACTTTGTCCCAAAATAATATATTCTTGATGGGATCTCAGTTGCGGTTCGGTGAAATCCATCCAGCGTGGGGGTCGGTCCGATGCTCACTTTGAGCCCACGTGGATTGTCGCGCATAGCCACCACAGGTTTTTTTTTGCATTGTTGGGAAGTTCTCATGACCACGTTTCTGGGCCACGTG
The DNA here is from genome assembly GCA_018977245.1 of Lethenteron camtschaticum. Taxonomy (NCBI): domain Eukaryota; kingdom Metazoa; phylum Chordata; class Hyperoartia; order Petromyzontiformes; family Petromyzontidae; genus Lethenteron; species Lethenteron camtschaticum. Next base: position 3,443,183 of record MU249593.1, on the reverse strand, counting down.
TTATCGCAAGGTACTACGGACTTATATATATATATAAAGTTCTCTCTCTCATGATAATTGTTTTTTACCCTTTTATCTGGCAACAAAACTGACACCTTTTTTTTACAAGGAGTCATGTTTGCATAGACCACAATACCTGCAGTCATAATGCAAACAAAAACATAACTCTGATAATGTATGCACTGTCCTTGAAGTTTATTGGTCCACATCCGAGACAGCTTTCCTTAGAGCCTAGTCTCACATGGTGTTGGACCAGATGACGCCAAAAGGCGCAGTTTAGTTGCCAGATAAAAGGGTAAAAAACCAATTATCATATTTTTTTACTGGCAAATGAGGTTCCAATGGTGTAAATGCTTTCCCAGAACTCTCATACTCTGATGGTTCATTGTCTTTGAGTTGTGCGCCTTTTGGCGTCATCTGGTCCAACACCAGGGTGAGACTAGGCTCTAAGGAAAGCTGTCTCGGGTGTGGACCAATCAACTTCAAGGACAGTGCATACATTATCAGAGTTATGTTTTTTGTTTGCATTACGACTGCAGGTATTGTGGTCTATGCAAACATGACTCCTTGTAAAAATGTGTCCAGATAAAAGGGTAAAAAAACTATTTTCATATTTTTCTACTGGCAAATGAGGTTCCAATGGTGTTCTTTCTCTCATTTATTCATTAATGCATTCGACAACCCTCATTCATTCCCCTGTATACGCGGGTCCGAACCCTGAGGTAACACCGCAATAAACACTGTGGCGTCACGCAAGAGACCGCGGGCAAAGATTTCTGATACGAGAGCCCCCAACAACAAGATTCAAGTGCAAGTTTGTTTTGTTTGACCTGCAGGTGAAACCTCAAGATATCGGAATGAGTTTAATTTACAAGAGTGAGTGGGTGGGTGAATGAGTGAGCGCGAGTGGGTGGGTGAGCGATTGAGTGTGTGGTAAGTGAGCGTTGAGTGAGTGGGTGGATGAAGGGTGGGTGAAGGAGTGGGTGATTGAGCGGTGGGTGGGTGATTGAGGGGGTGAGCGGCGAGTGCGTGCTTGAGTGGTGAGTGAGCGTTGAGTGGGTGGGTGGGTGAAGGAGTGGATGAGCGAGCGAGTGGGTGAGTGAGTGGGTGGGTGGACGAATGATTGAGTGTTAGCGGGTGGGTGAGGGGGTGCGTGAGTGCGAGTGAGTGGTGAGTGAGCTAGCGTTTGAGTGAGTGGTTAGGTCAAGGGTGGATGAGTGAATGGGTGAATGGTGAGTGGGTGGGTGAGCAAGTGCGTGAGTGGTGAGCGTGTGAGTGAGTGGGTGAAGGAGTGGTCGAGTGGACGGAGGAATGGTGGCTTTAGCGAATGGGTGAGTGAGCTCAAGTTGATTTTGTGTAACGCAGACGAGAAGTCAAGAGGCCAGGATGAGTCTCATTTGCAAGTGTGACCTGGCTCACGAGTCTGCTGGAGGGGCATTGAAAGCTGCTGTTTGCGATCCCAATTTGGTGATTCGCGTGCACATTTTGAATTGGGCACGGGATCTTTAACATCGACTGTGAGTGAAGCAGACGGCATCAGCGGCATCGTCACGGTCCGGCCCGCGGGCCGTATGAGGCCCGCGAAATCATTTGGTGTGGCCCTGCCAAGGCAACCGCAGGTAGGAATCGAAATTCAATAAATCTAGGAGCAAACCTGGAAAAGCAGTTGCGAGTAGCAACATCATCAATACCAGCCAACATCACACGCCTCGCCAAAGAGAAGCAGTTCCAGCCATCGCATTAGGGGTGGAGTTAATTAAATGTTTGACCAAATATAACGGACTAATTTTTAAGTTGATAATTTTGCAAGGCCCGCGAATGATGTTATATAAATATCTAAATGGCCATTGGCGCTCTGCACACAACGCAGTCGTAACGGTGGGAGCGGCCGCTCGATTCGAACCGTGAACTCCTGCCACGAGCTGCTTGCCCTAGCCATGACACCGACTCTTATCCATTCCAGGGGGGGCTGGCGGGGGGGGGGCGGGGGGGTCCACATTTTCTCGAACCCGGCTCGGCTTCGATACCGTGTGGTCGCGATACGATATCGGCTGTTGTCAACTTTCACAACGCGGCAATCGTCGTGATATCAGTCTCCCTTCGACTCGCGTTGCCGTCACCGGCGTGAACGGCTGACGCGAGCCGGCTGAACGACTGCCCCCCCCACCCCCTGCCCCCCCCCGTATGTATAGCATCCCATCACAATACACCCCATCACAATGTACCCCATCACAATGCCCCCATCACAATGGACCCCATCACAATGCCCCATCACAACGCCCCCATCACAATGCCCCCATCACAATGCCCCCCATCACAATGCCCCCCATCACAATGGATCCCATCACAATGGACCCATCACAATGGACCCATCACAATGGACCCCATCACAATACACCGCATCACAATGCACCGCATCACAATGCCCCCATCACAATGGACCCATCACAATGGACCCCATCACAATGCATCGCATCACAATGCACCGCAACACAATGGACCCCATCGCAATGGACCCCATCACAATGGAGTCTGCGTGTCTCTCTCTCATCATCATCATCACGGTGGCTAGGAGATGTTGACTACCTCGCCTGGTGTGCAGGAGGTTCGTGGGTTCGATCCCGATCCTGACGCCTGCTGCTGTGTATTTGGAGTTTGCGTGTCTCTCTCTCATCATCATCATCACGGTGGCTAGGAGATGTTAACTTCCTCGCCTGGTATACAGGAGGTCGTGGGTTCGATCCCGACCCTGACGCCTGCTGCTGTGTATTTGGAGTTTGCGTGTCTCTCATCATCATCATCACGGTGGCTAGGAGATGTTAACTACCTCGCCTGGTGTGCAGGAGGTAGTGGGTTCGATCCCGACACCCTGACGCCTGCTGCTGTATATTTGGAGTTTGCAAGTTCTATTTCTCTCTCCCCGTGGTGGTCGCGTGGATATTTACTCCGGGAACTCCGCAATTTTTTTGCTGCTATACATTTCCATGTGATAAGCCATTTCGTTTAAGCTGTCAATTGTGGCCAGGTCGCTGCTGAAAAAGAGCTATATAGTACAGCGAACCCTACCTTGTAAAATAACAACAAAATGTTTAGTTTAAATAGTTATAGAATGTCTGAACACTGTAGAGTGGGCAGTCGAGGGTGCCATTCCCCTGGGCTTATGTGATGTGGAGCAGAGTGGACTTACCGATGACTCGTACCGGTGGTGTCAAGATCGGCCTCTGTAAAGAAGGGAGGCTCGTAAAGGACGCTACTGGGCCGTGCCAGGCTAGGTGCACTGTGAGGGCTATTGAGCAGTTGGAGGCAGTCGCCTTCCAACAACAGCGGAGGGTGGAGGAATGACGCTCACAACAACGAGTGGAGAGCCAGGGTGGATAAAAGGCAGCGAGGTGGCGCTGTGGAGAGCACAGGTGGTCCATCTCAGTCAGACCATGACACCTAAGTCTACCCCGTGACCTCCTGCCAGCGAGCCTTCGACACTTTACATAATGGCTTCAAAGTGCACCCTGCCTGGCACAAGCGCCGTGGTGATGTCACATTATATGCATGTCCTCATTGATTATTGTTTCAGTTACAGACATTAATTTTAACGCACTCATCACTCATTCATTCCCCCCAATTGCTCTCCAACCGCAACTTTTATCGCCACCACCAATTCGTCGTGAATTTACCAACACCATCACCACAATCACCTGCAATGCTGCGCACAGTCGTGTGTTGTTAAATGTATCCATCAACATTCCGTCACCACCATCAATTCATCATCATCATCATCACCACTATCACCACCAATGTACCACCATCATCACCAAATGATCACTATTACCACCACAAATGCACCATCGCTACCAACTCACCACCACCATCATCACCAATTCACCATCACCAATGCACCACCACGACATAATGGTCACCAATCCAATTCACCATCACCATTTCACCCCCATAAATTCATAATTATCACCACCACCAATTCACCACCACGAAATTCACAGAAGCATCTCTATAACCACCTTCACCAATCACCGGCCCCCGCTTGCCCTCCCTCTCTCCGTGTCAATGAAATAAAAAAAACTAAACAATATTTTATATTACCAGGTATGGTCCGTTGAGCTATGCAGCTCTTTCTCAGAAGCGACCTGGCCACAAATGATCGTCAACGATGTGGCTTATCACGTGGACATTTATAACAGCCAAATACTCTAAACGCACGTTACTAAATGTGGAGGAAAAACCGGAGGACCCAGAGACAAATCCACGCGACCACTACGGGGACAGCAAACACGGAAACTCCAAATACACAGCAGCAGGCGTCAGGGTCAGGCTCGAACCCACGACCTCCTGTATACCAGGCGGGGTAGTTAACATCTCCTAGCCACCGTGATGATGATGATGATGAGAGAGAGACGCAAACTCCAAATACAAAGCAGGTGTCAGGGTCGGGATCGAAACCACGACCTCCTGTATACCAGGCGGGTAGTTAACATCTCCTAGCCACCGTGATGATGATGAGAGAGAGAGACGCAAACCCCACATATACAGCAGGCGTCAGGGTCGGGATCGGACCCACGACCTCCTGTGTACCAGGCGGGGTAGTTAACATCTCCTAGCCACCGTGGTGATGATGAGAGAGAGACGCAGACTCCACATATACAGCAGGTGTCAGGGTCGGGATCGAACCCAGACCTCCTGCACACCAGGCGAGGGAGTTGACATCTCATAGCCACCGTGACGATGATGAGAGAGAGACGCAAACTCCAAATACACAGCAGCAAGCGTCAGGGTCGGGATCGAACCCACGACCTCCTGTACACCAGGCGAGGGAGTTGACATCTCATAGCCACCGCGGCGTCCGCAGTGGCAGAGGTCACGTCGCCATAAACGCGTGGCCACGCCTGTGAAATATCTCTCCCGGGTGAAAACCACAGACCGCGAGCAAAGTCTCGCTTCGATAGCGCGCACCTCTACGGATAACGAGCCGTAGATAGGAAAAACCTCAAGGACCCAGCGACTACGGCTCCGGGATAAATGGGGTGTTCGTCCAAGTCTCTCACTCAACGAGAGTTGCTCCTCATGGCGCTCAGCGGCTTCCTCCTGGCGGTGTGCGTGGCGCTCAGCGCCCTGCTCGGCACGGGGTGCTCTGTGCCGATCCAGGTAATTGGTGGTGGCGGCCGTGTAAAGGGGCGCGCCACGGTGGCTAGGAGATGTTAACTACCTCGCTAGGTATACAGGTGGTCGTGGGTTCGATCCCGACCCTGACGCCTGCTGCTGTATATTTGGAGTTTGCGTGTGTCTCTCTCTCATCATCATCACGGTGGCTAGATGTTAACTACCTCGCCAGGTATACAGGTGGTCGTGGGTTCGATCCCGACCCTGACGCCTGCATGCTGCTGTATATTTGGAGTTTGTGTGTGTCTCTCTCTCATCATCATCACGGTGGCTTGGAGATGTTAACTACCTCGCCTGGTATACAGGTGGTCGTGGGTTCGACCCTGACGCCTGCTGCTGTTTACTTGGAGTTTGACTGTTATTTCCGTGGTCGCGTAGATTTTTTTTCTGCTGGTACTACCGGGTTTTCCCCTCCACATTTCGAATCACGCGTTTAGAGTGTTTGGCTGCGATACATCTAGACCTGATGATACACTTCTTTGAGCTGTCGTTTGTGATCAGCTCAGTCGGCTTTAGTTGGTAAAAAAAAAATTTAATTGGCGAATTGATGGTGGTGATGTCGTCCATGATAACGGTAATGGGCATTTACATTGCTATGCTGACGGTGTGATTAGATTTTTGGAGTCATTGTAAGGCACGGGCCAGATCAGCTCAATGTAACGACTGATAGATTCCTTCTGTGCAGCCGACAGATGCATCCGCACACACTCAGTCGTATGCAGGTTGAACTTCTTTCACAATATGCGTAGCCAATCGTGCAATCTAGTATGGTCCAGCACACCGAGTCCAAGCAAACACATCGGCAAGACGGTGATGTTGACGATAATAGTTATTCAATCGTGATGATGGTAATGCAGTGGCGTAGTGACGACATTATCAGCTCAGTGGGGGCTGCTGCAATCGGTCAGATGATGGTCCCAACATTTGATTTGTCTCGACGGTCGCACCTCGAGTTCCCTAATCACGTCCTCGCTACGCTCATGGTCTCGAACATTTAACACTGGAGGGACGCTCCGTATTCGCAAAATGCAGCCACGACTAAATGAAACAATTTTAATACTACATTAATTTCATCCGCGTTTTAAATAGGTTTTCTAAAATAAAAATAACAGATAATAAAATGTAAAAAAATATATGTTTAAATATATGTCTCTTATTATTACATAAAAAATACATAAAAAATTTTTTTTATTTACATTTTTTTTAATTACAAAATATACAAACATATATTTAAAATTTTTATTTCCTATATACGTGACTTTACCGAAAGAACCAAGAATACGAATTCCTGCAGTCGCGAAAGTTTTAAGCCAAGATTTTGGTTTTAGTTTTGTTCACACCGTTGTTGAAAACAAATCTCACGGTGTTTGTCAAGGGGGCCCCAACTCGTAACTTTGGCCACTAGGGGAGGGGGGGGGCTTGGACAAGGCACCACCTGCCCCACGCTAGTTACGCGACTGTGGTATTGACGATGCTATCGATGATGATGATGGCGTTCCTTCGTGTCCCCAGACCCCGTGTCCCTGTGCTCGAGTTTCCCGTGCCCCGCATCCTGTGACCAGGCCCTCCCGCCATGCAACGGGCTCGTCTTCGAGGAGCTCTGGGACCAACTCGACATGGACACGTGGGAGCACGAGATCACGCTGGGCGGCGGAGGGGTAAGTGCTGACCCCAGACACTGACCACCAGCCTGACCCTGAACCCGTGCCTGATCTCTAGCCTGATCCTGAACCCGTGCCTGATCTCTAGCCTGATCCTGAACCCGTGCCTGATCTCTAGCCTGACCCTGACCACTAGCCTGACCCTGAACCCGTGCCTGACCACTCGCCTGACCCTGAACCCGTGCCTGATCTCTAGCATGATCCTGAACCCGTGCCTGATCTCTAGCCTGACCCTGACCACCAGCCTGACCCTGAACCCGTGCCTGATCACTAGCCTGATCCTGAACCCGTGCCTGATCTCTAGCCTGACCCTGACCACTAGCCTGACCCTGAACCCGTGCCTGACCACTCGCCTGACCCTGAACCTGTACCTGATCTCTAGCCTGATCCTGAACCCGTGCCTGATCTCTAGCCTGACCCTGAACCCGTGCCTGATCTCTAGCCTGACCCTGAACCCGTGCCTGATCTCTAGCCTGACCCTGAACCCGTGCCGATCTCTGAACCCGTGCCTGATCTCTAGCCTGGCCCTGATCACTAGCCTGACCCTGAACCTCTCCCTGACCACTAGCATGACCCTGAACCCGTCCCTGATCTCTAGCCTGACCCTGATCACTAGCCTGAACCTGAACCCGTGCCTGATCTCTAGCCTGACCCTGAACCGCTCCCTGACCACTAGCATGACCCTGAACCCATCCCTGATCTCTAGCCTGACCCTGATCTCCAGCCTGACCCTGAACCTGACCACTAGCCCGACCCTGCCCTCTAACCTGTCCCCGACCACAGAAGACATGGAGCGATGAAGTATTGTGTGCAGATGGTTGTGTTTCTCCTCGTGGAGGTGGTTGTATCGTGGTTGTGGTCCTGGCCACACCAGGTGCTGCTCGCTAACAGCACCTGCAGCAACAGTCTGTTGAGGCTACACGGGGATCTTCGTCTTTTGTGGTTATATCGTGGTTGTTGCGTGGTTGTGGTTGTTGCGTGGTTGTGGTTATTTCTGTGGTTATTGTTGTGGTTATTCTTGTGATAGTTGTGTGTATTTCTGTGGTTATTGTTGTGGCTATTCATGTGATGGCTGTGTTCATTGCTACGGTTGTGGTCATCGTTGTGGTTTGTTGCGTGGTCGTGGTGGTGGTTGCGATGATTCCCGTGTTGGTGGTTGTCTCTCTGTAGAACTGGGAGTTCCAGCACTACACGAACAACCGCAGCAACAGCTACGTGCGCGACGGGACTCTGTTCATCCGCCCGACGCTCACGGAAGAGACCTACAACGAGAACTTCGTGCGCACAGGCTCCCTCAACATCTGGGGTGAGGGTTCGAGTCCGGTCCCTGTCTGAGCGGCGAGCCTTCCACGCCTGACGTGACGGCCTCAGGGTGCACCTAGCCTGGCACGAGCGCCGTGGTGATGTAACTTGGTGTTGTTGTGTGGAGCGGTGGGTGTAGTGGTTAGCGCATTGCGCTACGAACACCCGTGACGATTATCTGAGCCGATTTTGGGCCTCCACTCGGTCGACTCAGTCTCAAATGAGTACCTGGTGTGGTGTGTTAAGGATCAGCACTGGGAGACAAAGGCGGCCGGGCGTGGTGCTGGCCACCTACCCCCCTTCGTAGCCACTGGATAACAGCACTTGCCCCCACAGTCTGTCGAAGGCTACACGGGGATCTTTGTCTTTTAGAGAGGTGACACAGCGGTTAGCTCCATGAACGAGTCCGCCCAAAACAACAACAACCACAACAAGACGAGCCGCTGTTGTAGAATTCGCTAAAACAAAGTCGATATGTTAAGAGCCGCAACGCGACGCAGACACCAGACGGTGGTGGCTGTCCTTGATTCGTGACGGTCACGAAGCCGTCCAATCAGGACCCGCCGCACGCGGCTACAGAGCCGCAAGTTGCCGAACCCCTCCCCATGGTGAAGCGCCGGGGAGAGACAAAGGCGGCCGGGCGTGCCGTATCGCCCCCACCAACTCCCTCATCACGGGTGCCGTGACGGCCTTCACGTGTCGCCTACTCGGTAGCAGCAATACAGAAGTGTCGGCTGTGCGAGTTCGACGGTTCACGTTCAAAGTTCATGTATTAGGTGTAGCCCGTGAGCCATTCGGCTCATGAATCGGGTGCAACCGCAACAAACTAAAAACATGAACAAGAAAACATCTTAAAGTGAATATGTGCAAACAGAAAATCCAAAAAAAGTCAGCAAAATATTGCAGAAAAAAGCACCGTACACCAACACTGTGCAAATATCCCAGTGGGATGCAAGTCAAACAACAACAACCACAAGACAACTTAGATTAAGGCCATCAGTCTAACTCTGTTCTACAACAAACAAACATGGCCAAACCAAAAAACTTTTCGAAAATCACCAAAATAAAGCCATAAAAGCAATGAAACAGTGATCATAGGAACTGTGACCGAATTTTCACAATAAACGAACAACATGTACCACCAAAACCCTGCAGCCATAGCTGGCTGCATGAGTCACGTGACACGAGCGCGACCGCCGTGACGCGCCCAGCCCTTTGTGACGTTGCCCCTCTCCCGTGACGCGCGTCAGGCGCGGCTCCGGCCGACACGTGCACGGGCAACGCGTTCTACGGCTGCGAGCGCTCGGGCAACGGGGCGACCTGGTGGTGAACCCGGTGCAGTCGGCGCGCCTGCGCACCGTCCACTCGTTCGCCTTCACCTACGGGCGCGTCGAGGTGACCGCCAAGATGCCCACGGCGACTGGCTGTGGCCGGGTGAGCGACGGCGCCCCTGCAATGAGACACCCTGCACCCAGACACCCTGCACCCAGACACCCTGCACTGAGGCAGCCTGCACCCAGACACCCTGCACTTTAGTCGCCCTGCACCCAGATACCCTGCACTGAGACACTTTGCACTGAGGCAGCCTGCACCCAGACACCCTGCACTGAGGCACCCTGCACTGAGGCAGCCTGCACCCAGACACCCTGCACTCAGACACCCTGCACCCAGACAGACACCTGCACCCAGACACCCTGCACCCAGACACCCTGTACTCAGACACCCTGCACTGAGACTCCCTGCACCGAGACACCCTGCACTGAACCATCCTTGCACCGTGATGTCCAGCACCGATACACCCTACACTGAGATACTCTGCAGAGAGACGTGACGCATCGGTCCGTTTGTGACTGCACACGTGCGTGACTGCGTGCGTGACTGCGTGCGTGACTGTGTGTGTTGTGTATGTAGCGATCTGGATGCTGCCCAAGAGGAACGCGTATGGGGGTTGGCCCAGCTCCGGCGAGATTGACATCGTGGAGTGCCGCGGTGAGATGGGGTCCGGCTTGGGGCCTCGGATCTGGGTTGGCTCGCCTCTGCGTCTGGGACGGATTCTGTTTTTCGTGGGTGTGGATCAGGTTTCCCGTGGGTCTGGGCAGGTTTTCTTTAGGTACGGATGTGGTCTGGGTCTGGGCTTCGGTCTGCGTCTGGGTTCAGGTTTGGGGTTAGGTCTGGCCCTGGGTCTGCTATGGGTCTGAGTTTATGTCTGAGTTTGGTCTGGGTGTGGGTTTAGGTCTGAGTTTGCTCTGGGTTTATGTCTGAGTTTGGTCTGGGTTTAGGTCTGGGCGGCTTATGTCTGGGTGTGGGTTTAGGTCTGGGCTGAGGTCTGGGTTTGCTCTGGGTTTAGGTGGATGTGGAATGGGTGTGCGTCTGGGTGTGGATGTGGTCCGGACCGCACCAGACTGGGTGTCAATGACTGTCCCACGCCGCGCAGGGAACGCAAATCTCAAGGACGCTCAGGGAGTGTCTCACGGGGTGGACGAGATGGGGTCCACCATGCACTGGGGACCCTACCCCGACCTCAACTCCTGGCCCAAGACTCATGCAACAAAGTGAGGGACTGGGACCCGAGGGACCTTAGACCCATGAGTTGACAGCAACTACATCACAACCATAGCCGCCACAACAGCAACACATTGACCGTAATAATCACTAAGAACACAGCTACGAGAACAATTTAAACAACACAATGTTTTTATTTTTCTCATCTTTTTCAAAAGCGACCTGGCCACAAATGATAGCTCAACGAAGTGGCTTATCACGTGGGAATTTATAGCAAAACGCATGTTTAGATTCTGATACATGACCACGGGGAGAGATAGAACACACAAACTGCAAATATACAGCAGGCATCAGGGTCTGGATCGAACCCACGACCTGATGTACACCAGGCGAGGTAGCGAACATCTCGCCACCATGGCACCCCTACAACCAATCACAAAAAATAACCGCTGCGCTACCGCTACACATCACACCAGGTACTCAGTTTAAGGCTGAGTCGACCTAGGGGAGGCCCAGGACCGGTTCAGTTATTAGTCACCGGTGTTGGTGGCCGTGAGCAGGAATCCAAACCCGGGTGGTCGGGTTCGTAACGTAGCGCGCTAACCACTGCGCCACCACTCCCCACTCATAACCACAACAAACAACCAACTTAACGCTCATCTGGCAGCAACCATCGCCACCTACCGCATAGAACGTGGCAGAGGTGGGACAAAGTCATTGTTATGCAAGTCCAAGTCGAGTCTGAAGTCATCAAATTCATGACTCGAGTCTGACTCGAGTCCAAGTCACATGACTCGAGTCCACACCTCAGAGGTGGGACAAAGTCATTGTTATGCAAGTCCAAGTCGAGTCTGAAGTCATCAAATTCATGACTCGAGTCTGACTCGAGTCCAAGTCACATGACTCGAGTCCACACCTCTGGAACGTGGCAGCACCCTTCTGACAAAGAGTCGTGGAACTCGGTGAGGCTTATCTCGGTAAACAAGTAACGAATACAAATAAATAAACATAGCCCGCAACAATATCAACAATCACTAGGATGACCACAACTTTCATCACAACAACAACGACGTAAATAAAACGAATCGATGTATTTAATTGAATCGTCAATGTCCATTCGGGTTTCACATGTTCTTGCTGTGATTTTCACACCTGATGGTGATTGCTTGTGTTGCAATCGAAACGTTTTATTTATTTTTTATTTCTATTTTTTTTNACCTACGTGACTTTACCAAAGAACCAAAGAGTATTCATATACCCCCCCTTCCTTCCCCCCTCCCCACCCCATCACAGGCACGCGAAAGAGGGGACTTTCGGAAGTGGATTCCACAAGTACGAGGTGGAGTGGACACCAGAATACATGAGGTAACAAGCATCATCATCAACAGAATCATCATCATCAACAACAGCATCATCAACAGAATCAGCATCATCACCATCAACAGAATCAGCATCATCAACAGCATCATCATCAACAGAATCAGCATCATCAACAGCATCATCATCAACAGAATCAGCATCATCAACATCATCATCATCAACAGCATCATCAACAGAATCAGCATTATCATCATCAGCAGCATCATCATTATCGTAACAATCATCATGGACTTGGCTACAAAAATCATTGAGGAACCATCGGGCATCCAGAAGGTGGTGTCCATGCAGAAGCAAGAGATAAGGGGCACCGCGGTGGCTAGGAGATGTTGACTACCTCGCCCGGTGGACAGGAGGTCCTAGGTTCGATCCCGACCCCGACGCCTGCTGCTGTGTATTTGGAGTTTGCGTCTTCACGCTCTCCGTGGTTGCGTGGGTTTTCTCCGGCTCCTCCGGTTTTTTCCCCCTCCACATTTAGGAACACGAGTTGAGAGTATTTGGCTGCTGTACATTTCCCCATGATGAGCCACTTCGTTGAGATGTCATTTGTGGGCAGGTCGTTTCTGCTTAAAGAGAGCTATAAAGCTCAGTGAGACTTTGCCTGGAATTTTTTTGGTTTTATTTGAATCCGCAATGGGGCTGCAGCAGCAATCAGATCTTTTGAGGTGAGACGGCGATAGACTAAGATTTGGGGGCATGGAGAGCATCTTTAGGTCTGCTGTGTGGCCTTGAAGCAAGCCGTTGACTCTGTGCAAAGCCGTAATCATGGGTCAACATTGGGGGGGGGGGGACCAAATCTTCCACGGGGTCTGGGGGTCCACCTCCAGAAGAAAAAAAATTCTAAATTTGAAAACGAATTTCCTGCCTAAAGTATAAAGAAATTCACTAACATATAGGATGGACTTTTTATTTATTTTGTACAATATCTAATAGTGTATTGTATTACATTAGATTGTATTACAGGACTGTTTTTTCTTTTTTACCATTTATTGTTGCATTGTATGTAATGGCAGAGATTAGGGATTAATAAAGTACAACCATAACCACAATCATATTAACAGAAATCTATTTTATAGCAATATATTGGGGGGGGGGGCATTTTGAGCATATTTGAATGAATATTGGTAGGGGATGTGTCCCCCCCAATATGTATTATAATTACGGCCTTGATTCTGTGGAACGTGGCTGGGAATGTGAGATCTGCTTTCGGCTGCGATGACATCCCAGGTGAGCTGAGTCAGCTGCTTGTAAAGTCTGTGATGTCACTCAGGTGAGCTGAGTCAGCTGCTTGTAAAGTCTGTGATGTCACTCAGGTGAGCTGAGTCAGCTGCTTGTAAAGTCTGTGATGTCACTCAGGTGAGCTGAGTCAGCTGCTTGTAAAGTCTGTGATGTCACTCAGGCCTGTGGACGAATAAGTGAGACGTCACAATGATTTCATTTCCGGAGTGGTCGTTTGCCAAAGGTTGTGTTTAGTCTCCTTCATCATCATCGTGTATTCACTAACACCACGGATTAAAACCCAGGATTCAATACAGGGCAGATGAATGTGCGGGTTTGTTGATTTAACTTTTTGCTGGAGCCGTGAAGCTGGTGGACACCAGTTTCCTCCTGGCCACGCCAGATGCCTCCAGTTTCATCCAGGTACCTCCAAATATCTCAACTTTCATCCTAGTCCTTCCAGCTCCCTCCAGTTTCATCCTGGTACCTCCAGACACCTCCAGTCCCCCCTGGTCCCTCCAGATGCCTCCAGTTTTCTCCTGGCCTCTGCAGATGTATCCAATTATCTCCTGGCAACTCCGCGTGTCTCCAGTTTCCTCCAGGTCCCTTCAGATGCCTCCAGTTTCTTTCTGGTCCCTTCAGATGCCTCCAGTTTGCTCCTGACCACTCGATATGTCTCCAGTTTCCTCAAAGCGACGGATGTGTGTCCCCAGGTTCCTGCTGGACGGCGAGGAAACCCTGAAGGTGAACCCGACAGCAGATGGTTTCTGGGCCTGGGCGCGTTCCCAATAACATCGACAACCCGTGGAAGGGGCGAGGAAAGATGGCGCCCTTCGACCAAGATGTGAGGATGAGGACCTGGGAGGAAAGCGAGGCGATCTAAACTAAAACTATTAAAAACTAAAATACTAGTTTTACCAGGTAAGGCCCACTAAGCTATGTAGCTCTTTTTCAGAAGCGACCTGGCCACAAACGAAGTGACTTATCATATCCAAATATATAGCAGTCCAATACTCTAAACGCGTGTTTCTAAATGTGAAAAAAATCCATGTGACCACGGGGAGACCATGCAAATTTCGAGTATACAGGCGTCAGGGTCGGGATCGAACCCACGACCTCCTCTGTGTACCAGGCGAGGTAGTTAACATCTTGCCACCCCGGCGCTGAATCCTGAGTCCTCGATGAAGGATCTGGAGTCTAGAACTTAGGTCTAGGAACGCGATCCGGGAGCCTTGATCCTGGGATACTGAGACTTGGGTCCTGAAACATCAGATTCTTGGATCCTGGATTCACCCCCCCCACACCCATCTAGAAATCTGGGTAATGGGAAATGGATATTGAAATCTTGGATCTGGGAAATGGAATCTGGGATCCCAGGAATGGAATGAGAGACATGGATTCCGATTCTGTGGCCTGAAAACCTGGCACAGAAACCTGAAATATGGATTCGAAGAGCCGATAGGATCTGGAAAGCAGGGACCTTGTTTATGAAGTAATTTTTGTATTGTACCTTCAGGAAATCTTTGAAAGAGAGCTTCATAGCTCATCGAATGCCTCCAGTATAAATGAATATTCTGATTTTATAGGTCCACAATTTGCACCGAAAACTTCGGAAACCACCACCACGTACTTCCTAACCCCCCCCCACCTCCACCTCCTACGACCTTCCCTGTGCCTGCACCCTCTGACCTCTATGACCACCCACACCCTAGTTCTACCTGATCTTGAACCTGGCGGTGGGGGCACGGCCTTCTTTGTGGACGACTGGATGAACCAACCCTACCCCAAGCCCTGGTTGAACAACTCGCCCAGAGCGGCTGCCGACTTCTACAATGCCAAGTACGCGCCACGCCTGTTCATGTGTGTGTACACGAGGCAGAGGTCGCAATCGGGTACCCAATACCCGTACCCTACCCGATACCCGGCTACCCGTACCCATTTGTGACCCTGGTGCGGCCGGGTACGGGTAGGCCGTGAGTCACTGGTGAGTCACCGTTTGTCACTCAGTTCCCAACGTCTTGTCTCTTCTCACAATTCAAGTTCCTAGAATCAACCCACCCGCACCTGCAACATGGCTTCATCCCAGAGGTCTCAATCATGTACCCGTACCCTACCCGATACCCGGCCGGGTACGGGTAGCCGGGTATCGGGTAGGGTACACATTTGCGACCCTGGTGCGGCCGGGTACAGGTAAGGAATTAAAACCCGTTTGCGACCTCTGACACGAGGTTGTATGCAGGTGTGTTCACGTATGTGTATGTACACGTGTGGGGAGCGGTGGTGTAGCGGTTAGCGCGCTGCGCTACAAACCTGGCGACCCGGGTTCGATTCCCGCTCACGGTCAACATCAGTGATGATTATCTGAATCGGTCCTGGGCATCCCCTAGGTCGACTCAGCCTCAAATGAGTACCTGGTGCGATGTGTAAACATCGCCGCTAGGGAGACAAAGGCGGCCGGGCGTGGTGTTGGCCACCCACCCCCTCGTGTGCTGTGCCGGCCTTTACAGGTGTTTGCTAACAGCACTTGCCCCTACAGTCTGTTAAGGCTATACGGGGGATCTTTGTTTGTTTTGTGCACTGCGTGGTGTGTGTGTGTACACGTGTTGGTGGTCGTGACTGATGATGCTGATGATATTTGGATAATTATAAAGTTGAAGATTAATCTCGTTGCTCTGCCCATGCGAAAAGCTGCCACACAGCGGGGTAGTGGTAAGCAGCGCGCTCTAAATTTTGATTTAAAGCTTTCGTGACTGCAGGGATTCATCTTCTTGGTTCTTTCGGTAAAGTCACGTAGAAGGGAAATAATAAAAATAAAATAAATAAAATAATTCTCAAATTTTATTATTGTATTATTTCCCTTCTACGTGACTTTACCGCTCTACTCGATATCCAAAGGTCGCCGGTTCAACTCCCCATCTCCCGGCGTGGCAGTTCCAGCAATTGGGGGGGGGGGGGGGGGGTGGTGAGTTTCGTAATCACCCGCCCCACCACCGCCGCCGCCTATGCCCACCCAGCAGCCGCGACCTGCGGCGGGTCACGCGTGACGGTGGTAACGTTGCGGGTGGCTCCCGACACGTCGGCCAGGCGTGCAGGAGAAGAGGAGGGATGTCGAGAGCTCCCTCGAGTGGAGGCCACTCCGGCCAGCAGCAGGGGCGCGAGCGAGCACTCCCAGGGGCTGCGCCTTTCCCCAATGGGATTTCCACTCATCTTGTTCGGTAAAGTCACGTAGATGGCTTAAAAATAAATAACTACGTTTCGATCGCAACACGACCGCGACATGACGCTCGTGATGCGATCGAAACGTCGTAGTGTAATTTTTTTTCTACCTATCTACGTGACTTTACCGAAAGACCCAAAGAATATGAATTCCTGCAGTCACGAAAGTTTCTAAGTCAGGATTTCCACTGCCGCCCCGCAGGTCGCAGTGGCTCCCCACCTGGAAGAGGGAGGTGAACAACGGCGAGGAGGCGGCGCTGCAAGTGAAGGACATCCGCGTGTGGGCCTACAAATAGAGCCCCTCCCCCCTTCTTGGAGCCAAGTGGAGCCACCCATTCAACCACGTGGTCTACGTAGAGCTACCCATGCAACCACGTGGGTGCACGTGGAGCCACATGCAACCACGTGGGTGCACGTGGAGCCACACGCAGCCCCTTTCGAGCCTTGCGAAGCCCCCTCGTGGAGCAACGTGAAGTTCCCCATGCAGCCACTTGGATCCACGTGGGCCACCTATGGGGCCACAGTCGTACCCAGATCCACAATTACTCCACCCGTAGTCACCCGGAATAAATGAGACCACAGGGGAGATGGATTGTTGATTTGTAGATTTAATTTGCAGGCAATTGTGCAAGAGCATTGTGGGTAAGGGGGCGGGGGCCGGTAGACAATGACGATCGTCGCTCCAGAGCTGCGTTCTCACGGCCTGGACAACAAAGGGTGTCGGCCCGGCCCAACTCTATTTCCTGTAACGGCCCGGCCTTGAATAATAAAATCAATGATGCCTCCTCACCACATTTGTCTCTCTGTATCATACAAAATAACTGATTTACACCTCACCGCCTCCCCCCCCCCAAACTCCGTTCCGCCTTCAATTGCTCGCTCGAGGTGGCGGGATGATATCTCCATCGCCTGTTCTGCAGGAGGTCGTGGGTTCGATCCCGACCCTGACGACGACGATGCCTGCTGCTGTATATTTGGAGTCTGCGCGTCTCTCACTCTTCCCGTGGTGGTCGCGTGGATTCTTCTCCGGGTCCTCCGGTTTGAGATCGCGCGCTCAGGAGTCCATTCAGCTGTTGCTGTACATGTCCACGTGACGACGATGATGAGAAGCCACTTCCGTGAACCGTCATTCGTGATGACCGGGTCGCTTCTGCAAAACAGCTACGCAGCTCAAGCGGGGCCTTACCTGGTAAATGACTAAATAATAGATTTGTTTTAAAGAGAAGCCGCTGCACGCGCTACGCAACCCACGGGAACCCCGTTCCCGCTCTGTGTCTCGGCGGTGAAGCAAGCGGATCATCATCGGAGAGGGGGGGGGTGGTCGATAAATTGAGTAACACTGTGGGGGAAGTAAACATTGCTCGTCCTACTGATGGACTCGCCCCGGCTAATCGGAATGTGGAATCTACACTGGGAGCTGTCGTGAGTTTTGCCGTGAAGGTCTATTAACGTTAAAAAACACAAAACCCCTCACGCTGTGATCACGCTGTGTGTGCCAACTGGCACAGATTGATGAAAGCGAGTCAGGTGATCAGCCCCCCCCCCCACAAGCTCCCACACCCCATCCTTCCCAAACCCCATAACACCCCCCCCCNAACAACAGCCGCCGTTTGCCAATAAGTGGCGGTGACGTCACAACGGCGCTCGTGCCAGGCTAGGTGCCCCTTGAGGGGTCGCGTGAAGTGTGGAAGAGCCGCTGCTGCTGGCAGGCAGGAGGAGGTCACGGGGCAGACCCCGGGTGTTGTTTTGCCCCGCAGGGAATGACGACGATTAGGACTTGCAGAGGCAGTGTTGTGCAGAGATCACAACACACACAGTACACACACAGAGAAGGATCCCCCCCTCCCTCCTCCTCATGCCGTGGAGCCATAACAGACTGTCGGGGCAAGTGCGGTTAGCGAACACCTCTGAAGGCCGGCACGGCACACGTGGGGTGGGTGGAAAACACCAAGCCCGGCCGCCTTTGTCTCCCAAGTGATGTTTACATACCGCTCCAGGTCGACTTAGGGGGGGGATGGGGGGGTTGAGGCGTCGCTAATACCAGTTCAGAGATACGTCACCGATGTCTGCCCTGAGCGGGAATCAAACTCGGGCCGCGCGGTTCAAAGCACAGTGGCGCCGATCGCTACTACGCTGCCGCCCCCCACCCACACAACACACCAAGTGGCGGGAATGTCACCAGAGCGCTTGTGCCAGGTTAGGTGCACTTCGAGGCTCGCCGCTGGCAGGTCACGGGACAGACCCAAGTGTCAGTGGCTGACTCAAGATATTACCGGCAGATGCACCACCTGTGCCCCCTACTGTGCAACCTATGCAAAGACACCCAAACTCACTCGCACCCATCACACCCCATCCGATCTTCCACACCACCGTCACACACATCCCGTCATCACACCCATCACATCACAACTC
The DNA here is from genome assembly GCA_018977245.1 of Lethenteron camtschaticum. Lineage (NCBI taxonomy): Eukaryota > Metazoa > Chordata > Hyperoartia > Petromyzontiformes > Petromyzontidae > Lethenteron > Lethenteron camtschaticum. The sequence continues at coordinate 3,424,326 of MU249593.1, read as the reverse complement.
CCACCCATCGCATCTCAAATCACATCACACCCATAACATTACAGCCATCCCACACACATATCACATCGCATCCAACCCATCACATCACACCCATCCCATCATATCACATCACACCAATCACATAACACCCATCACACCATCACACCTCACACCCATCCGCACCCCCAATCACAACCATTGGCTATGTACAGTGCAAAATAAGTTCAGCATTCGTACACACATCCCACCACACGTCACGCCCCTCATCCTCGTCGCCACGTCACCCTCGTCACACTAGTCGTCACTTCACCCCTCGTCACGACGTCACCCTCGTCACACTCAGTTGTCACTTCACCCCTCGTCACGACGTCACCCTCGTCACACTTAGTCGTCACTTCACCCCTCGTCACGACGTCACACCTCGTCACACTCAGTCGTCACTTCACCCTCGTCACGACGTCACCCTCGTCACACTCAGTCGTCACTTCACCCCTCGTCGCCACGTCACCCTCGTCATACTCAGTCGTCACTTCACCCCTCGTCACGACGTCACACCTCGTCTCCAGGTCACGCCTCATTGTCGTCAGGACACACGTACGAGAGGAACAGCTCCACCTCGGCGCGCACCACCGCGCCCACCGGGTGGATGTTGTCGGGGGAGGGGTGCGCCGCGCTCATGTCCCACGCGTCGACCACGACCACGCCGCCCGCGCCGGCACCCAGGTGCCTGCGCAGGGCTCGCCGCATGAGCGCGTCCAGGCCGCGCGCCAGCCACTCGGAGCCGTGCGCCGAGCGGTAGCCGGTGTTGGCGCTCTTGACGAGCACCAGGGTGCGCGGGCGCGGCGCAGCAGGCGGCGCAGCGCCGCGCCGATGCGGTCGACGCGGCCCGCGTAGAGCGCCGCGGGGAACGACGTGAAGTGGGCGCACACCGAGAGCACCACCACCGTGCCGGGCACGCCTAGCAGCCGCCAGGAGCGAGCGTGCCGCGTGCGTGATGACGTGTGTGTGTGACGAGGGGTGTGTGTGTGACGAGTTGTGTGTAACGAGGTGTGTGTGATGAGGTGTGTGTAACGAGGTGTGTGTGCGTGTGTGACGAGGTGTGTGTGTGTATGACGAGGTGTGTATGACGAGGTGTACATGATGAGGTGGGAGAGAAGGGAGGGAGACCACAGAGTAACACGCTAGTCACCACCATGCTTGACATCATTCTGTGCGAGTGGGAAGCTTAGAGCACGTGGTGGCGGTAGTGATGGTATTGTTGGTAGTGGTGGTGGTAGTGGTGGTGATTGTTTGGTAGTGGTGGTGGCGATGGTGGCGGTGATTGTAGTGGTGGTGGTGTGACCACTGCACCGGAGACCGTGACAAAGCCCCTCTGGCCACAACACCACCACCACAATCACCACCACCACACAATCACCACCACCACCACCACCATCACCACCACAATCACCATCACCACCGCTGCCACAATCACCACCATCTCCACCACCACCACTGGCGCCACCACCGCCACGTGCCACCGCAACCACAATCACCACACCACCGTCACCACCACCACCGCCGCCACAATCACACCATCTCCACCACCACCACTGGCGCCAGCGCCACCACCGCCACGTGCAACCAGACGCGACCGTCGTGCCCTGCGCGCCTCTTGCAGCAGCAGCGCCGCTCTGTCGAGACCTGGGCAGTGTGTGGGCCAATGGGAGCCCCCCTCACCCCCTCACCACCTCACCACCCCTCACCATCCCTCACCACCCCGATACGAGACCTGGGCAGTGTGTGGACCAATGGGAGTCCCCCCCTCACCCCCTCACCCCCTCACCACCCTCACCCCCCTCACCACCCTCACCACCCCCCCCCACCCCAATACGAGGCCAGGGCAGTGCTGCTAATTCAGTGATGTATCCGATGATCCCTCGCGCGCAACCAGCCAAGAGACTGGAGGCTCCCGCTCCCGCTCACCCCACGTGCTTCAGGAGGGATCCGCAGAGGGAGGTTCAACAACAGGGGGGGGGGGGGGGATCAACAAGAGGAAGGATCGGTGAGGGTGGGAGGAGCTCAGTGGGGGGGGGGCAGCGGGGATCAGTGGGGATCAACAGGAAGGATCAGGAAGAAGAAGCAGCGATCGAAATGAATCAGGGGATCAATTGTGATCAGAGGGGATTAGAGGGGATCAGTAGAAATCGGAGGGGTTCAGTGGGGATCAGGGGGATCGGCGGTAACAGGGGAGTTCAGGGGGCTTCAGGGAGATCAGCGGGGATCAGGGGGATTAGCTGGGATCAGGAGGGATCAGGGGGATCACCGGGCAGGCTGTCAAGCTCGTTGGCGATGTAGTGGATGGAGGAGACGGGTCCCGCTTGGAGCGCAGGGGCAGGCCGTGGGAGCGGCACAGAACCACGGCTCCAGTCTCGGAGTCCCGGGCGATCAGGGGCCCCAGCTGCAGGGGAGCCTTGTTGGCCTCCACCTTCAGCGCTGTGCGTGTGGGTGGGCAGGGGGGGAACGGGGGACCTCATTCAACCATCCACTCACCCAAACAGCCACTCACTTAACCACCACCCACTCACTTACCCACCCACTCAACCACTAACCCACCGACTCAACCACCCACCCACTCACTCAACCAACCCACCCACCCACTCAACCACCAACCCACCGACTCAACCACCCACCCACTCACTCAACCACTAACCACCGACTAAACCACCCACCCACCCACTCACCCAGCCAGCCACTCAACCACTAACCCACCGACTCAACCACCCACCCACTCACCCACCCACTCAACCACTAACCCACCAACTCAACCGCCCACCNACTCACCTACCCACTAACTCATCTGCCTACTAACTCACTCACTCGCCCACTCAATCACCCACCGACTCGCTCATCCACCCACTCACCTACCCGCTCACTCGATTGCTCGGTCACCCACTTGCCCTCCCGCCCACCGGCTAACCTCATAGCTCACTCGCTCACTCACAGGGCGCGGTGTCGGTGAGCGACTAACCTCACCGGCTCACCGCGTGGCTCACTCACAGGGCGCGTGTCGGTGAGCGGCTAACCTCACCGGCTCACCGCGTTGCTCATTCACAGGGCAAGATGCCGGTGAGCAGCTAACCTCACCGGCTCACCGCGTGGCTCACTCACAGGGCGCGGTGTCGGTGAGCAGCTGCCACCACTGGCGCAGCGTCGAGTCCCCGTACATGAAGACTCGGCGGCCCCGGAGGCAGCTTGCCACGGCGCCCGGCTGGCGGAAGCGCCGAGCGGCGCACACCAACGAGTGCCACTCTCCCCCACGTAGAAGCCGCTCGGCACCACCGCGGTGGGGGCAGCACCGGGCGGCACGGGGGCAGGTGTGCCGCTTGGGGGACGGGGAGTGGGGGCACAGTGGGGCGGGGGGGGAGGGCAGGGTGAATGGAGGGGGGTGGGGGCAAGGAAAAGGGGGAGCGTGCCAGAGGGAGGGAACAGGAGAGGAGGAGAAGTGGGGGGGGGAGAGTGCGGGAGGGGTGAGGGGAGGGAGCAGGAGAATAGGGGGAGAAGGGGAGGGCAAAGAGGTGATATGGAAGAGGGTGTGTGTACGGTGTGTGGTGTCTGTGTGGTTCGTGTGTGTGTGCGGTGTGTGTGGGTAAATGTGCAGTGTGCCCAGTGTGTGTGTGTGGTGCGGTAATGTGGGTGCGGTGTGTGGTGCGATGTATGTGCGGAGCGGGTCGGTGTGTGTTGCGGTGCGTGGTGTCTGTGTGCAGTGCAGTGTGTGTGGTGTGTCCGGAGCAATTCAGTGTGTGGTGTGGTGTTTGCGGTGTGTGCGGTGTGTGGTGTGGTGTGTGCGGTGTGTGGTGCGGTGTGTGGTACGGTGTGTGGTGCGGTGTGTTTGTGCGGTGTGTGGTGCGTGTGCAGGGTGTGGTGGTGACTCACTGAGGTTCACCTCGAGGGCTGCACATGATGGTGAGGTCACCACCACCAATCGGTACATCGGTCACAGATCTGAAACAACATCATCACCACCACCATCATCACCACCACCACCATTATCACCACCATCCTCACCACCATCATAACCGCTCCTGTCCTCCTGCTCCCTCGACCTAGTGATGGAGATGATTATTTCCGGCGGTGATGATGATGTGGATAATGGTGGTTGTGGTGATAATGGCGGTTATCATGATGATGATGATAACGGTGGTGATTACCGAGGTGTTGGTTGGAATGGTGATGGTGTTGATGACAATGGTGATAACTGTGGTGATGATTGTTGTCGTGGTAGTGATGATAGTGATGATGATGGTGGTGGTGGTGATGATGATAATGATGGTGGTGGTGATGATAGTGATGATGATGGTGTGATGATAGTGATGATGATGTGGTGATGATAGTGATGATGATGGTGGTGATGATGGTGACGGTGATGATGCCCCACCTATGCAGCAGCGCGTCCTCCGCCCTGGTGGTGACGGTGCGGTAGCCCCCATGGAGTGGTAGCTCCAGGCGGAGCAGGGCAGAGTGGGGGCCTCACGCAGAACCACCGCTCCCCCGCGTCGCGGAACTCGCACACCTCCGGCTCTTCCTCCGCGTGGACGGCCCGCCGCGCACACGCCCCGGCCTCACGGCGTTGCACTCGGTGCGCTCCGTGCGCCCCCGCCCTCAAAGTAGCCGTAGAAGAAAACCTACGAAGGGCGGCGGGCGGGCGTGAGGACCAACGACTCCTACCTCGCACGTCCGGCACTGCCCGAGATTCTGCAGTGCCCCCCCCCAACCCGGCCCAGTTAAACCCCTCGGCCACAGCTCCCACCCAACTTGGCGAGACTGTACAGGAACACCGTGCACTTCCGTCTGGATGGGGGCCAGAGCATGGACGAATATCAAAAATGTTTGAATGTCAAAGCGGAGCCTTTGTTGGGCTTGCACATGTATTTTGGACGGCGAAAAACGTACGTGCAAATAGCTACAGTAACTATATAACACGTACATGCAAATAGCTACAGATATAACATGTACATGCAAATAGCTACAGTGACTATATAACACGTACATGCAAATAGCTACAGTGAATATATAACACGAACATGCAAATAGCTACAGTAACTATATAACACGTACATGCAAATAGCTACAGTGAATATATAACACGTACTGCAAATAGCTACAGTGAATATATAACACGTACGTGCAAATAGCTACAGTGAATATATAAACGAACATGCAAATAGCTACAGTGAATATATAACACGTACATAAATAGCTATGAATATATAACACGTACATGCAAATAGCTACAGTGAATATATAACACGTACATGCAAATAGCTACAGTGACTATATAACACGTACGTGCAAATAGCTACAGTGAATATATAACACGAACATGCAAATAGCTACAGTGATATATAACACGTACATGCAAATAGCTACAGTGAATATATAACACGTACACGCAAATAGCTACAGTGATATTAACACGTAAATGCAAATAGCTACAGTGAATATTAACACGTAATGCAAATAGCTACAGTGAATATATAACACGTACGTGCAAATAGCTACAGTAAATTAAAAACGTGCGTGCGAAACATAAACAAACGTAAATAAAAAAAAATAAATAAAACAAAAATAATAAACCAAAACATACCTTTAATTTTTTATTCTTGTGTAGTGGGTTCCACGGAGAGGCACACTGTAATCTGGAGGCATCACGTTTATTATCGGCCCAACGGGGCCCCTACTTAACGTGACAACGGTTTAACTAGAACCCAACCGGGTCAACTACGTAGCTGGGTCAGGACGGTAACTCTTCCTGACCCACGGAACCTAAAATACAATCTAAACCGACGACCAAAAGGCGGAACACGGTGAGTCCACCATTCCAGACAACCACGATCGCTCCGCCCCCATCCCTCTTATCCTCCTGAGCGTGGCCTCGCTCCGCCTCTGGCAGAGGTCGCAATCGGGTACCCGATACCCGTACCCTACCCGATACCCGGCTACCCGTACCCGGCCGGGTAGGGTACCCATTTGCGACCCTGGTGCGGCCAGGTACGGGTAGGCCGTGAGTCACTGGTGAGTCATCGTTTGCCACTCATTTCCCTACGTCTTGTCTCTTCTCACAATTCAAGTTCCTAGAATCAACCCACCCGCGCCTGCAACATGGCTTCATCCCAGAGGTCGCAATCGGGTACCTGATACCCGTACCCTACCCGATACCGGCCGGGTACGGGTAGCCGGGTATCGGTAGGGTACGGGTACCCGTTTGCGACCCTGGTGCGGCCGGGTACGGCTACGGGTAAGGAATCAAAACCCGTTTGCGACCTCTGGCCTCTGGCTACGCCTCCTACTCGATCTCTCCCGAAGGAACCGGGCCCAGCGTCACGTGTCCCTCAAGCCCCCTTTCCGGGCCGCCTCACTACCCTGTGTCGTTCACGTGCCCTCGCTCTCCCTTCAACGGGACCATGCCTCCAGGGCCCTTCCCTGCCATATCTCCGCCGGTGCCAGAGAGAGATACGTGACCTGAGCAGTTACCTGCTCGTGAACGTTGATTTCTCTATTGACGTCTCTACAATCTTGATTTGAAGCTTTCGTGACTGCAGGAATCCATACTCTTTGGTTCTTTCGGTAAAGTCACGTAGGTAGAAAATAAAATAAATCACGACGTTTTGATCGCAACACATGCGACCGATACGGCAGGACAACTGCTGATTTAGGAGAAAGATCTGCTAACGACAAGAGGTTATATTGGTGGGCTCAACGCCAGGGGTAAGTGGGCGGAGCTGGAGAAGGAAGAAAGGCGGGAGGCAAAGAGGGAGGGAGAGGGCAGTTGGGCACAGGTTATAGATGGAAGGTAGAGAGAAGCTGGGTTAGTGATGCTGTGAGAAAATTAGCGTGTCAGTGATACAGGATGCTGCAGCGTTGGCTGCCGCGCTGTGAGAATGGGGAGGCAAGGAGGGAGGGAGGGAGGGAGGGGGGAGTTGGGCACAGGTTATAGAAGACAGAGATAAACTTCTCTCTAGCTTCCATCTATAACCTGTGTCCAACTCCTCCCTCCCTCCTTGCCTCCCCCTTTCTTCCTTCTCTAGCTCGCCCACTTACCGCTGGGGTTGAACCCGCCAAAACCCTCTACAAGCTCTTGTCGTTATCAGATCTTTTTCATAAATCGGCAGCTGTCCTGCCGTATCGGTCCCGCCTGATGACGTTCGCTTGTGTTGCGATCGAAACGTCGTGATTGATTTTATTTTCTACCTACGTGACTTTACCGAAAGAACCAAAGAGTATGCATCTCTACACTTGTGTAAGTGAACGAGTTTGGTTTGCGCTGGCGTAGCGTTTATTTATTTCCTCTAACACTTTAGCGTTGTTCTTAAGAATTGTACGAACTGTTGTGCGAGGTACGCCTAGCTTGCGACTTATATCAGCATGGGACATGCTGTGCTCATTAAGTTTGATTATGTCAAGCTTTTTTGCAAATTGAGAACCTTATGGGTTCTTTTAGCTTTACTATCACCACACTTAGGACCCATATGAATATATTAAAGCACAAAAATAAGTATTTTACAGTAATAACAAAATAAGCACAGTAGGAATACTGTACACGTGTTTTATAATCACGAAANTAACTATGGACACTATAGTATTACTGTTATCACAAAAATAACTATGAATTGTTTACAGTATAATCAAAGAAATAAGTACGGTATTAATAACACATGAATAAACACAAATATAAGAGATGCTCACTGAACGACTTCTATTTAACGACTGAACGAAGAGGATGGCACGTGGCGCGAATGTCGTGGAAGGTTTGGCAGAAATTGTACGAAAGAGGAATTTTGTGGTGATAATTGAAAATGGCCGCAAGAGCGAAGCGACAAAAGTCAAAGTATCGTTGTAGCTACAGCCCCCCCGCACCCCCCCCCGCAGGCCCCACCCCCAGCCCGCCCCCACCCCCGCAGGCCCCACCCCCAGCCAACCCCACCCCAGCCCGCCCCCACCTTGTCGGGCGCCTCGTCACGCAGGCGGGCGAGCAGTGCGACGGCCTCCGCGAGTGGACCAGCGAGATGGAGACGGCCGTGGCACCCGGCCACAGCAGGCGAAACGTGGCCGAGTAGGTCCCGTCCGCGTGGTCCCGCACTGCGCCCGCGGCGCTCGTCACCCTGCGCCGTCCGGCTCAAACCCCGCCAGGCTGGCCAGCCCGCCAGCCCCACCAACCCGGCGAGCCGCCGTGTCCGTATACCTCCTGCGCCGAGTGGATCCTCGCGGAAGTAGTCCCCGCCGCGCAGCTTGGCGCTGCCGTTGTAGTCCCGTGCCACGATGGACACGGTGAGTAGATCGCCCACTCGATAGGAGGGGGGGGAGGGGAGGAGGAGGAGGGGACTGTGGGGGGGTACGATGCGCATGGAGCAGTGGCGGGCGCTCGTGACCCTCAGGGACATGTGGGGGGTCGTGAACGGGAATCGGGGGGCCCACTCAGCCCAGAAACTCGACGGCAGCAGCTGAGAGGGGGCAGGGGGGGGGGCAGAGGTGGAGGCCGAGGAGGGGAGAAGAGGTTAGATGGCCAGACGGGAGGTGATGGTGGTGGTAGTGATGGTGGTCGTGGTGATGCATGATGGGAGGTGATGGGGTGGTGATGGTGGTGGTAGTGATGGTGGTCGTGGTGATGCATGATGGGAGGTGGTGCGGGTGGTGAGGGTCACTCACGTTCGAGAGGAGGATGATGGCGAAGATAATGGTGAAGATGGCTCCCAGAGTACGAGTCCGTTTCACCCGGCCTTCTTTCATCTCTCCACCTGACATCAACATCCTCATTAACATCGCATTCAACAGCAGCACCATCACCACCGAAATCAACAGCAGCAGCATCAGGAGCATCATCATCGTAAGCAACAGCAGAATCAACAGCAGCGGCGTCATAATCAGTCATCCCAATCATCATCAGAATCATCATCAGTAACAGCAGCATCGTCGTCATAATCAGCATCGCACGTTCACACAAATGCCCGCTGCTTACTTCAACTTGACGGAACACCTCCGCCATGAGCCAGAGTTTCTGGGGAGGTCTGGACTGAGTACCCAGTGCAAACATAACAGCTGCACAAGCTGCTGTCGTGAAACTCAGAAGGAAGGGGGGGCGATGCCAACCCCAGTTGTAAGCGATGATGAAACCTTAATCAGCACAACGAGACCAGGCTATTGTGGGTTTGAGTGGAGTCCTCGATGGATGATTGCCACAGCAGTGAAAGTCAGGTAGTCACATCTTACAGATAACAAGCCGATGGTCAGGAGGAAGATCAATTCCATGGTAGGTCATGCTGGTCAAGGACATGGGCCCACATTTTCTATTCAATAACGATGTTGTCCGGCAGATGTTCTTGCTTGTGCCTGGTGTGCATCCATGATATCGTGTAAATGCACCGATGCCACAACAGCGTGTTGGTGATTACATGCTGATGGGCTGCACAGCAGCCTCCTACCATTGTTATTGAGCCGATCTGGACCATGCCTTCCAATCATTCCAGACCAGGTGACTGCATCATGACCCACTCGGGCAATAAAGTCACCCAAGAGGACGACTCTATACTGAGGGGTCGCAATAGCCAGCACCTGCGACAGGTCACAGAAAGCATCCGACTCATCAACCTTGCCCGCATCCCTCCACTGATGTTCATCTTCGGTGGGGCGTAAGCACCACCACACCACCATCCCTCTCCTCCCGTTGATGAGACTCACGGCCTCCCGCACCTCGTCTCCATGTTCCCACACACCCTTCATATATTGTAAAAAAAGTGGCACTCCCTGTTGTTTGGCAGTTTCCTGTCCCAAGTGACAACAACTGTCCTCCCCCATCTGGTGGCTGGAGCCAGAACCAGTCCACCGGACCTCTGGTATTCAACGGAGGTCCAAGCGGCACCGGTCCAGCTCCCGACAGAGGAATTGAAGCCTCTTCTCCGCAGTGAGCGTTCGGACATACCACGTGGCCAACCTCGGTGTTTTCCTGGTGCTTCTTGAAGAGCACCGAGGGGAGGGGAGAATCTGGCTCCACCAAATTGGATTTTGCCAGAAGGCATCATAGATTAATCTCCGGGCCTCCAGCAAATTGATTTGAGTGTGTCCACCGTGGTTGCTAATATAAATTAGTGCTAAGTGGACGGGTTACCAGCCCCTCGCACACACTGATCTTGCTACATGAACACACAAAACACAAAGGCACCCCTTATAGCCTTAACAGACTGTTGGGGCATGTGCTGTTAGCGAGCATGGCAAACAAGGGGTGGGTGGCCAGCACCCCCCAGTGGCGATGTTTACACACCGCACCAGGTACTCATTTGAGGCTGAGTCGACCTAGGGGAGGCCCAAGACCGGTTCAGATAATCATCGCTGGTGTTGGCTATGAGCGGGAATCAAACTCGTGTCGCTGTGTTTGTAGAGCAGCGCGCTAACCGCTACACCAGCGCACCAGATACACACCCCTACTCATACCTGAGCCTCACCTCCGCCCCAACACACTCACCCTGACTCACACTCACCCTGACTCACACGCACATCAGCCTCACCGCATTCACCCCAATCAGGTCAACCTCACTGTATTCAATCTCACACTCACACGCTGCACTATAGACCACGAATGCAGTAATATATCTCGATATGCAAATATTCTATGTACGAAGTCAGTAGAACGAACTTTCTTCTAGATTTGAAGTTTTCGTGAGCAGGATCCATACTACTCTTTGGTTCTTTCGGTAAAGTCACGTAGATGAAAAAAAAAATGAAAATAACTAAATACCTCTCTGCTCACTACAGTAATTTTGCTGTGGCTGTTCCACCTGATGACAGAAGCTTGTGTTGCCTCTGAAACGTCGTGATTTAATTTAGTTATTTTCATTTTATTAATATTATTTAAAATTTTCATCTATGTGACTTTACCGAAAGAACCAAAGAGTATGAACTTTCGATTTACTAACATTATTTCAATGGAAAAATATAAAGGAAAGTGATACATAAATAGCCATCCACGGTACTATTTCAAGAACACAATTATAATAAGATGGATTATTGAGCGTTGCGCATCATGATCGCTCAGAGAATGTTTGTTAACATTGTCTCGGCCAACATATGCGCAGTAAGCACTCTGCCACGGAGCTTGGTGATTGGTGGGCAATGCAACCTCACGGCTTGCTAGATGGCTGCATCGGCGAATGTGAATGTACTTTACAGGTCACGATGTTTCTTTTATTGACGTCTTGAATTTTAATAGCGCACTAGTATGGGACGTCACATTATTTTCAGGATAAATTGTCTTTGCCTACGATATGAATGGGTGGTTATTTAGCGTTCACGGTATGAAACGGTGAGTTACGCTGGCTGAGCAAACTGCACCCCTCATCACACAGTGTCTGTTACCCTGTCTGCATTTTTTATTCCTTTAAAGCCCATTTTTTTTAGCACCTAAAATTTGTGAAGCATCAATATTCAATTAAACATCGATTTTTCATGAACTTTGGTTAATGTTTCAGTAAATGTCAGTCAAAATTTGATTGCACACAACCCATATGGGTCACCACGTGATTCTTGTACAGTGAAATTGATTTTTCAGGTTCAAGAGGCATAAAGCCGTTTCTCTATGGCAGGGGTGGGGAACGTCTGGCCCGTGGGCCGTATAAGGTAATCATTTGATGTGGCCCTGCCAAGGCAACCGCAGATGGACTCAAAGTTCAATAAATTCGGAGCAAATCCTGGAAAGCAGTTGCTGGTAGCAACAACATCATCAATACCATCTAACATCGCACGCCTCACCAAAGAGAAGCAGTTCTAGCCATCGCATTAGGAGCGAGTTAATTCAATGTTTGACCAAATATAACAGGCTTAGTTTAAAGTTGATAATTTTGTACGGCCCGCGAATGATGTTATAGATATCCAAATGGCCCTTGGCAGAAAAAAGGTTACTCACCCCTGCTCTGTGGGCAAACCATTTTTGTTGTCTGTTTGTGTTTCTCCTTGTGATGGGACTTTGTAGGACGAACGTTGAGATGTATCAAGGCACGAGTGACAAAAAAATTAACCCGTAAAAACAAAGTTTTTCACTATAAATCCTTTATATGCGTGGCGGCTAGAGTCCTCTCGTCCTCTGGGTTGAGATGGCTGCCACCTATGGGTCAGATGATTGCCTGCCACCATTAAGCAATTGGTAATTAAAAAAAAAATTACCTAAAAAGTGTAAAATTTGGGAAAAAATTTCACGAAAATAAATGTCACGCACAACGAGTCTGTGTGCAAATGTCAGCTCCATTGGATCACGGGAAGTGGGTTAAAAAACGACCGAAAGATTTGCACGGTCGTAAGCGCGCAAGCAAGCAAGCACGTGAACTTAATATAAAGGATTTAAAAAGGTCTGAATTGGTCTGTAATAAGGCAGGGCACTGAGCAGGGGTTGACAGGTTTGTAACACTTCACACTCAGGTTTACAGACGGTCCGAATTTACGACGCCCACAGCACATGCCACCACGGATCGATTTACGGCGCAGAAACTTCCTCTGACGCTTCGATCGACCGATGACTCTGAACACATTTGATCAGCGAGGTGCTTACTTGTGAAACGTAGTAGAACGTGATTTTATTCTTCTTCTTCAAAAGATCAAGCCACTTTAGCCTAGGTAAGAAAGAAGACAAGGTGAGCAAAATGTTTTAAGTGTTGTGGGTCAATTTTGGTAAAACAAAAATTCATATTCTTGATTCTTTCGGTAAAGTCACGTAGAAGAGAAATAATAAAAAATAAAATAAAAATACATTTTTGTTCCAATTGTCTTGCTGTGGTTTTCACACCTGATGACGATTGATTGTGTTGCAATCGAAACGTCGTGATAATTTTTTATTTTATTATTTCCCTTCTACGTGACTTTACCGAAAGAACCAATAATATGAATCCCTGCAGTCACGAAAGCTTTAAATCGAAACAAAAATTAATGTTTCAGGAACTTGTACAACAGCACTCTTGCAAATGAATTTACAGGAGTCAGGGACTATTTTCTAACGTGTTATAGCATGAAGAATGAATTATACTTTACAGATACAGTCGATTATTGATTATCCGGCGGCTTTGGGGTTAAGAGGGCGCCGGATAATCACGAATCATTCTTTAAAATTGCTTTATTTTTGCACACTCTTGCGTAACCTTACATGTTTAAGTGTTGTGTGTATGTTTTCCTTAGTGTGTTACTCTAATGTTCACGATATGACCTTGGCACAAACGTCCAAATAGACACGAAAATACAGATCCTAGTGTGAAAAAGTTACCGCATTTATTCTAGATGTGAAGCTTTCGTGACTGCAAGGATTCATACTCTTAGGTTTTTCGGTAAAGTCACGTAGGTAAAAATAAATAATAAAAATTAATAATACATTTCTTATGATTTTTTTCTATTATTTATTTTTACCTACGTGACTTTACCGCATTTAACTTGACCGGACTTCCCACTCTAATCTCCACCCGCTCTAATTTCAACATCAACGGGTTTTTGACAATCGCCGGACTGTGGTCGACAACCTTTGGAGCGGTGTTTGCAGGATCGGCCCGGGACCGACTGATTAAGTTTAATCTGGATAACCGAGTGTGTGTATGTGTGTATATGCCAACACCAATGATTATCTAAACAGGTCCGGGCCTGCCCTAGGTCGACTCAGCCTCAAATGAGTACCTGGTGCGGTGTGTAAATATTGTGTGCCACTAGGGAGACAAAGGCGGTCGGGCGTGGTGCTGGCCACCACCCCTCGTGTGCCGTTCCGGCCTTCATAGGTGCTCGCTAATAGCACTTGCCCCTACAGTCTGTTAAGGCTACACGGGGATCTTTGTCTTTTTATCTTTGTGTTTGTCCCGAGACCCAGCAGGTGTCATGGTTGGGTCTGCCCCGTGACCTCCTCCTGTCAGCAGAGAGCCTTCGACACTTCACGTGGCAGCCTCAAAGTGCACCTAGCCTGGCACAGGCGCCGTGGTGACACCACCGTCACTTCGAGGCGAATGGCGGGTGTTGGTAATTGGTGTTGAGTGCAATATTTCGTAGCCTTTCTTGCGAAAATGTGGTTTCTGGCAGCGTATTTCAAGAACGCAACCATCCTGCATTTTATGGAAGTGATTGCCAACACGTGGCACGTGAGACACACACGATCACACAACGTGGCAAAACCTCGTGTGTTCATAGTCACTGCCAATACAATTACGTGGTAAAACCTCGTGTGTTTATAATCACGTCCTATACAATTACGTGGTAAAACCTCGTGTTCATAGTCACGGCTAATACAATTTCTGTACGTGGTAAAACTTCGTGTGTTCATAGTCACGTCCTGTACTATTTACACAACGTTGGGTTCCATCAAGAGCCATCAAAGACGAGTGATTGCTGTGCTCAAGAAGAAGAATATGAACTTTGTATCACTGGAACACGCCACTAACACGAGCTCGCGATCGCGTGGTCTATAAAATAGACGCTTTGTTAAACTCATACATTACATTCGCGTCTTATTATTACATACATAACACGCACAATTAGTTTTAAACCCTGCAATGTTGTTGTCTATTCATCTTGGATGGTTTTTGTTGTCGCTATTGCACATTTTGAGGTACCTTGTGGCTTAAGGCTGCATCGGTTAAGAGTTTTGAAGGCCTTGAAATGCCCCAAAGGCCACGATTCCTCGCAGGGCCCACAATCTTCTGCTTAAGTTCGAATATAAATACAGCGAACAAGTCACTCAGTTGTCGTGTGTCGAAGAATCACTCCACAAACACAAAACTATCCCCCTTATAGCCAAACTCAACAGACTGCAGCAGCAGCAGCAACATCTACAACGACAACGACCGCCATTGCTACTAAGTGGCGGTGACGTCACCACGGCGCCCGTGCCAGGCTAGGTGCAGGAGGTCACGTGACACCCAGCAGGTGCCATGGGTTGCCTGACTGAGATGACTGTAGATGCACCACCTGTGCCACCCACTGTGCCAGGCTAGGTGCAGGAGGCCACGTGACAGACCCAGCAGGTGCCACGGGTCGACTGACTGAGATGACTGGTAGATGCACCACCCATGCCACCCACTGTGCCAGGCTAGGTGCAGGAGGTCACGTGACACCCAGCAGGTGCCACGGGTCGACTGACTGAGATGACTGGTAGATGCACCACCATGCCACCCACTGTGCCAGGCTAGGTGCAGGAGGCACGTGACAGACCCAGCAGGTGCCACGGGTCGACTGACTGAGATGACTGGTAGATGCACCACCTGTGCCACCCACTGTGCCAGGCTAGGTGCAGGAGGCCACGTGACAGACCCAGCAGGTGCCACGGGTCGACTGACTGAGATGACTGGTAGATGCACCACCTGTGCCACCCACTGTGCCAGGCTAGGTGCATGAGGTCACGTGACAGACCCAGCAGGTGCCATGGGTTGCCTGACTGAGATGACTGGTAGATGCACCACCCATGCCACCCACTGTGCCAGGCTAGGTGCAGGAGGCCACGTGACAGACCCAGCAGGTGCCATGGGTTGCCTGACTGAGATGACTGGTAGATGCACCACCATGCCACCCACTGTGCCAGGCTAGGTGCAGGAGGTCACGTGACAGACCCAGCAGGTGCCACGGGTCGACTGACTGAGATGACTGGTAGATGCACCACCTGTGCCACCCACTGTGCCAGGCTAGGTGCAGGAGGCCACGTGACAGACCCAGCAGGTGCCACGGGTCGACTGACTGAGATGACTGGTAGATGCACCACCTGTGCCACCCACTGTGCCAGGCTAGGTGCAGGAGGTCACGGACAGACCCAGCAGGTGCCATGGGTTGCCTGACTGAGATGACTGGTAGATGCACCACCCATGCCACCCACTGTGCCAGGCTAGGTGCAGGAGGCCACGTGACAGACCCAGCAGGTGCCATGGGTTGCCTGACTGAGATGACTGGTAGATGCACCACCCATGCCACCCACTGTGCCAGGCTAGGTGCAGGAGGTCACGTGACAGACCCAGCAGGTGCCACGGGTCGACTGACTGAGATGACTGGTAGATGCACCACTGTGCCACCCACTGTGCCAGGCTAGGTGCAGGAGGTCACGTGACAGACCCAGCAGGTGCCACGGGTCGACTGACTGAGATGACTGGTAGATGCACCAACTGTGCCAGGCTAGGTGCAGGAGGCCACGTGACAGACCCAGCAGGTGCCACGGGTCGACTGATGAGTGGCCGATGCACCACCTGTGCCCCTGTCAACGTGTTTTATCAGCTCGTTGTTGTGAGCGTCGCTCCTCTGTTGTTGTTGGAGGGCGACTGCCTCCAACTGCCCAGTAGCGTCCTTCATGAGCCTCCTCCACAGAGGCCGATCTTGACACCACTGGTACCAGTCATCGGCAAGTCCACTCAGCTCCACGTCCTCCTGTACCACATCACTCCATCTCTTCTCTAGCCCGAGCCGCGCCCGTCTAGCCCCCTCGATCCGGCCGAACAAAAGCTGTTTAGGCATGCGGTGGCTGGGCATGCGGGCTACATGACCCAGCCAACGCAGCCTTGCCTGCCGGAGGAGCTCACCGATGGAACTTTGTCCAGATCTTTCAAGGATTTGTGAGCTCCTCACACAATCCTGCCTGGTTAAACCCAGGATGGATCGTGGACAGGCCAGCCTAAATGTTTGAACCGGCAAAGGTGTTCCATTTGGGGGTTCCACGTTTCGCACGCGTAGAGAAGGGGTTCATGACCGTGGCCGAGAAGACCCGGGCCTGCCCACCATCATGAAGGTCCTTAATGATTGTGAGCAGAAAGTCTGGGACTCTGAAAGCACCAATAACAACCCAGAGCCCAAGCCTATTGATGATGATATCACAGGCCTTGACCAGGTCAATAAAGCAGAGATGTCGGTCCTGTTGGAATAGCATCGGTGCAGGACCGCCCTGGCCTGCAACCACATTGGCAAGGCGGTGTTGAATAATCCTTGCCAGGACCTTTCCCGGCACACCGAGGAGTTAAATGCCCCTGTAGTTGTTACAGTCTGTGCGGTCGTCCCCCTTCTTAAAGAGGGGACCACCAGGGCATCCTTCCAATCCTGCGGAACCCGTCCAGACTGTTGTAATGATGCCATGTAGGGCAATCTCTGCCGCGCACACAAAGACAAAGATCCACCTCATTTACTTGATACAGCTGTCGTGGCTGTGACGGTTCCACCTGAAGACGGAAGCTTGTGTTGCCTCCGAAACGTCGTGATTTTTATTTTATTTTACTTTTATTAATTTTAATGTTTTTACCTACGTGACTTTACCGAAAAAACCTAAGAATATGAATATCCCCGTATAGCCTTAAAAGACTGTCGGGCAAGTGCTGTTAGCGTGCAACTATGAAGGCCGGCACGGCACACGAGGGGGTGGGTGGCCAGCACCACCCCGCCGCTCTCCCAGTGGCGCTGTTTACACACCGCACCGGTACTCATTTTAGGCTGAGTCGACCTAGGAGGGCCAGGACCGGTTCAAATAATCGTCCCTGGTGCTGGCCGTGAGCGGGAATCGAATTCGGATCGCCAGGTTCGTAATGCAGCGAGCAGACCGCTACACAGGAGCACACATACAGCACACAGATACACAGCACACACACACACAGCACACACACACAGAGATACACAGCACACACACAGCACACACACAGCACACAGACACACACACACACACACACCACACACACACAGCACACAGATACACAGCACACACACACAGCACACACACACAGCACACAGATACACAGCACACACACACAGCACACACAGCACACAGATACACAGCACACACACAGCACACACACACACAGCACACAGATACACAGCACACACACACACAGCACACACACACACAGATACACAGCACACACACACACAGCACACACACACACAGCACACACAGCACACAGATACACAGCACACACACACACACACACACACACACACACACACACACACACACAGCACACGATACACAGCACAAAGATACACAGCACACACACACAGCACACAGATACACAGCACACAGATACACAGCACACAGATACACAGCACACACACAGCACACACACAGCACACACACACAGCACACACACCACACAGCACANCACACACACACANCACACACACAGCACACACACACAGCACACATACACAGCACACACACAGCACACACACACAGCACACACACACAGCACACACACACACACACACACACAGCACACACACAGCACACAGACACACAGCACACAGATACACACACACAGCACACAGATGCACACTCACGGTCACTGCGCATACACACAATTAGCAACACACACGTCTCTCACCGTGTCTCTGTGTCTCTATCTCTCACAGTGTCTCTCTCCGTGTCTCTGTGTCTCTCTATCTCTCTGTCTCTCTCCGTGTCTCTCTCCGTGTCTCTCCCGCGTCTCTCTGTGTCTCTCTCTTTTTTCTACGCTCAGTGGAACAAGAAGTGCTCGTTGTAGCCGGCACTTTGCTTCGTTCATCATTTCGATTTTTTCTTTGCTTTATGTAACCCGCTCTCGCCCACTCTCCCGCGTCTCCCCGTGTCTCTGTGTCTCTCTGTGTCTCTCTCTCGTGTCTCTCTGTCTCTNCCGTGTCTCTCTGTGTCTCTCTGTCTCTCTGTGTCTCCCGTGTCTCTCTGTGTCTGTCTCTCCCGCTGTCTCTGTGTCTCCGTGTCTCTGTGTCTCTCCCCGTGTCTCTGTGTCTCTCCCGTGTCTCTCCCGTGTCTCTCTGTGTCTCCCGTGTCTCTCCGTGTCTCCGTGTCTCTCTCCCTGTCTCTCTCTGCCCCCCCGTGTCTCTGTCTCCTCCGTGTCTCTGTCTCTCTCCCTCCGTGTCTCCCCCGTGTCTTCCCGTGTCTCTGTCTCCGTCTCTCTCTCCCGTGNCTCTCNGTGTCTCTCCCCGTGTCCGTGTCTCTCCCCCGTGTCTCTCGTGTCTCTCCCCCGTGTCTCTCCCGTGTCTCTGTGTCTCTCCCTTGTCTCTCTCTCTGTNCCCGGTGTCTCCCNTCTCTCCGTNNCTCTCTCCCTCTCTCTCTNCGTGTGTGTCTCNCTCTCTGTGTCTCTGTCTCTNCCGTGTCTCTGTGTCTCTCCCGTGTCTCTCNGTGTCTCTCCGTGTCTCTGTCTCTGTGTCTCTCCCCGTGTCTCTGTGTCTCTCCCGTGTGTCTGTGTATCTGCTGTGTCTCTCTCNGTGTCTCTCTCCCGTGTCTGTGTATCTCTCCCTGTCTCTGTGTCTCTCCGTGTCTCTGTGTCTCTCTCCCCGTGTCTCTCTGTGTATCTCTCCCCGTGTGTCTGTGTATCTCTGTGTGTCTCTGTGTCTCTCCCGTCTCTCGTGTCTCTCCCGTGTCTCTCACCGTCTCTGCAGCGCGCGACCACACGCGGAGGAGCGATTCGGAGCAGCTGGAGCAAGCGGAGGGGCCGGGGGAGGGGAGCGGGGGGCGGGGGAGGGGAGCGGGGGGGAGGGGTTGCTATGGAGACGCGGGAGCAAGGGAGGGGCCGGGGGGGAGGGGAGCGGGGAGCGGGGAGCGGGGAGCGGGGGAGGGGGTTGCTATGGAGACGCGGGAGCAAGCGGAGGGGCCGGGGGGGAGGGGGGNCGGGGGGAGGGGTTGCTATGGAGACGCGGGAGCACGGGGACCACGCGACAGGGCACGGAGGCACCCCACCCAGCAATGGTGTGAGTCGGGTGGTTGGTGATGGAGAATGGTGACGATGGGAGAGGATGGCGATGTAATGACGGGATGATTGGCTGATGGTGATGATGATGGAGGACGGTGACAGTGGGATGACGATGATGGTGGTGGTGNGTGAGGAGGAGGAGGCGGTGTATGGCGGCAGCGGTGATGTTGGTGAAAGAGGATGGCGATGGGGTGATGGTGAGGATGGCGATGGGGTGATGTAGAGGATGGCGATGGGGTGATGGGGTGATGAATGAGGATGGCGGTGGGGTGATGGGGNTGATGTTGCTTTACAATGGCTAGGCCCAGAGCGCCCCTGCCGCGTCTGCCCCTCCCCCTCTCCCTCCGAGCGGCTGATGACGTCACGCAGTGCTGCCCTCGCGATGCTTTCGGTACTCTGTGCTGCCCTCTGTGCTGCCATCTGTGTTGCCATCTGTGCTGCTCTCTGTGCTGCCCTCTGTGTTGCCCTCTGTGCTGCCATCTGTGTTGCCCTCTGTGCTGCCCTCTGTGTTGCCATCTGTGTTGCCATCTGTGTTGCCCTCTGTGCTGCCATCTGTGTTGCCCTATGTGCTGCCATCTGTGCTGCCCTCTGTGCTGCCATCTGTGCTGCCCTCTGTGCTGCCTCTGTGCTGCCCTATGTGCTGCCATCTGTGCTGCCCTCTGTGCTGCCATCTGTGCTGCCATCTGTGTTGCCCTCTGTGCTGCCATCTGTGCTGCCATCTGTGCTGCCCTCTGTGCTGCCATCTGTGCTGCCCTCTGTGTTGCCCTCTGTGCTGCCATCTGTGCTGCCCTCTGTGCTGCCATCTGTGCTGCCATCTGTGCTGCCATCTGTGCTGCCCTCTGTGTTGCCCTCTGTGCTGCCATCTGTGCTGCCATCTGTGCTGCCCTCTGTGCTGCCATCTGTGCTGCCCTCTGTGTTGCCCTCTGTGCTGCCATCTGTGCTGCCATCTGTGTTGCCCTCTGTGCTGCTCTCTGTGTTGCCATCTGTGCTGCTCTCTGTGCTGCCATCTGTGCTGCCATCTGTGCTGCCATCTGTGCTGCCCTCTGTGCTGCCCTCTGTGCTGCCATCTGTGCTGCCATCTGTGCTGCCATCTGTGCTGCCATCTGTGCTGCCATCTGTGCTGCCCTCTGTGTTGCCCTCTGTGCTGCCCTCTGTGCTGCCCTCTGTGCTGCCATCTGTGCTGCCATCTGTGCTGCCATCTGTGCTGCCCTCTGTGTTGCCCTCTGTGCTGCCATCTGTGCTGCCATCTGTGCTGCCCTCTGTGCTGCCATCTGTGCTGCCCTCTGTGTTGCCCTCTGTGCTGCCATCTGTGCTGCCATCTGTGTTGCCCTCTGTGCTGCCCTCTGTGCTGCCATCTGTGCTGCCATCTGTGCTGCCCTCTGTGCTGCCCTCTGTGCTGCCCTCTGTGCTGCCCTCTGTGCTGCTCTCTGTGTTGCCATCTGTGCTGCTCTCTGTGCTGCCCTCTGTGTTGCCCTCTGTGCTGCCCTCTGTGCTGCCATCTGTGCTGCCATCTGTGCTGCCCTCTGTGCTGCCATCTGTGCTGCCATCTGTGCTGCCCTCTGTGTTGCCCTCTGTGTTGCCCTCTGTGCTGCCATCTGTGTTGCCATCTGTGCTGCCCTCTGTGTTGCCATCTGTGCTGCCATCTGTGTTGCCCTCTGTGTTGCCCTCTGTGCTGCCATCTGTGTTGCCCTCTGTGCTGCCCTTTGTGCTGCCCTCTGTGCTGCCCTCTGTGCTGCCCTCTGTGCTGCCCTCTGTGTTGCCCTCTGTGCTGCCCTCTGTGCTGCCATCTGTGCTGCCATCTGTGTTGCCCTCTGTGTTGCCCTCTGTGCTGCCCTCTGTGTTGCCCTCTGTGTTGCCCTCTGTGTTGCCCTCTGTGCTGCCATCTGTGTTGCCCTCTGTGTTGCCCTCTGTGCTGCCCTCTGTGCTGCTCTCTGTTTTGCCCTCTGTGCTGCCCTCTGTGCTGTCATCTGTGCTGCCCTCTGTGTTGCCCTCTGTGCTGCCATCTGTGTTGCCATCTGTGTTGCCCTCTGTGTTGCCCTCTGTGCTGCCATCTGTGTTGCCCTCTGTGTTGCCATCTGTGCTGCCATCTGTGCTGCCCTCTGTGTTGCCCTCTGTGTTGCCTCTGTGTTGCCCTCTGTGTTGCCCTCTGTGCTGCCATCTGTGCTGCCATCTGTGCTGCTCTCTGTGCTGCCCTCTGTGCTGCCATCTGTGTTGCCCTCTGTGTTGCCATCTGTGTTGCTCTCTGTGTTGCCCTCTGTGTTGCCCTCTGTGCTGCCATCTGTGCTGCCATCTGTGCTGCTCTCTGTGCTGCCCTCTGTGCTGCCATCTGTGTTGCCATCTGTGTTGCCATCTGTGTTGCCCTCTGTGCTGCCATCTGTGTTGCCTCTGTGCTGCCCTCTGTGCTGCCTCTGTGCTGCCCTCTGTGCTGCCCTCTGTGTTGCTCTCTGTGTTGCCATCTGTGTTGCCCTCTGTGTTGCCCTCTGTGCTGCCCTCTGTGTTGCCCTCTGTGTTGCCCTCTGTGTTGCCATCTGTGTTGCCCTCTGTGCTGCCCTCTGTGCTGCCCTCTGTGCTGCCCTCTGTGTTGCCCTCTGTGCTGCCCTCTGTGCTGCCCTCTGTGTTGCCCTCTGTGCTGCCCTCTGTGTTGCCATCTGTGTTGCCCTCTGTGCTGCCCTCTGTGTTGCCTCTGTGCTGCCCTCTGTGCTGCCCTCTGTGTTGCTCTCTGTGCTGCCATCTGTGCTGCCCTCTGTGCTGCCATCTGTGCTGCTCTCTGTGTTGCCTCTGTGTTGCCTCTGTGCTGCCATCTGTGCTGCCCTCTGTGCTGCCATCTGTGCTGCCTCTGTGTTGCCCTCTGTGTTGCCCTCTGTGCTGCCATCTGTGTGCCCTCTGTGTTGCCATCTGTGCTGCTCTCTGTGTTGCCCTCTGTGTTGCCCTCTGTGCTGCCATCTGTGCTGCCCTCTGTGCTGCCATCTGTGCTGCTCTCTGTGTTGCCCTCTGTGCTGCTCTCTGTGTTGCCCTCTGTGTTGCCCTCTGTGCTGCCATCTGTGCTGCTCTCTGTGTTGCCCTCTGTGTTGCCCTCTGTGTTGCCCTCTGTGCTGCATCTGTGCTGCTCTCTGTGTTGCCCTCTGTGTTGCCATCTGTGTTGCCATCTGTGTTGCCCTCTGTGTTGCCATCTGTGTTGCCATCTGTGCTGCTCTCTGTGTTGCCATCTGTGCTGCCATCTGTGTTGCCCTCTGTGTTGCCTCTGTGTTGCTCTCTGTGTTGCCCTCTGTGTTGCCATCTGTGCTGCCATCTGTGCTGCCATCTGTGTTGCCCTCTGTGTTGCCATCTGTGCTGCTCTCTGTGTTGCCCTCTGTGTTGCCCTCTGTGTTGCCCTCTGTGTTGCCCTCTGTGCTGCCCTCTGTGCTGCCATCTGTGCTGCCATCTGTGTTGCCATCTGTGCTGCTCTCTGTGTTGCCCTCTGTGTTGCCCTCTGTGTTGCCCTCTGTGTTGCCCTCTGTGCTGCGATCTGTGCTGCTCTCTGTGTTGCCCTCTGTGTTGCCCTCTGTGTTGCCCTCTGTGCTGCCATCTGTGTTGCCCTCTGTGCTGCTCTCTGTGTTGCCCTCTGTGTTGCCCTCTGTGCAGCCATCTGTGTTGCCCTCTGTGTTGCCCTCTGTGCTGCCATCTGTGCTGCCATCTGTGCTGCCCTCTGTGCTGCCCTCTGTGTTGCCCTCTGTGCTGCCATCTGTGCTGCTCTCTGTGTTGCCCTCTGTGTTGCCCTCTGTGCTGCCATCTGTGCTGCCCTCTGTGCTGCCATCTGTGCTGCCATCTGTGTTGCTCTCTGTGTTGCCCTCTGTGCTGCCATCTGTGCTGCCATCTGTGCTGCCCTCTGTGTTGCCCTCTGTGCTGCCATCTGTGCTGCTCTCTGTGTTGCCCTCTGTGTTGCCCTCTGTGCTGCCATCTGTGCTGCCCTCTGTGTTGCCATCTGTGCTGCTCTCTGTGTTGCCCTCTGTGTTGCCTCTGTGTTGCCCTCTGTGTTGCCATCTGTGCTGCCATCTGTGTTGCCATCTGTGCTGCCATCTGTGCTGCCATCTGTGTTGCCATCTGTGTTGCCCTCTGTGTTGCCATCTGTGTTGCCCTCTGTGTTGCCATCTGTGCTGCCTCTGTGCTGCCCTCTGTGCTGCCCTCTGTGCTGCCTCTGTGCTGCCATCTGTGTTGCCTCTCTGTGTTGCCATCTGTGCTGCCCTCTGTGCTGCCATCTGTGCTGCCTCTGTGCTGCCCTCTGTGCTGCCCTCTGTGCTGCTCTCTGTGCTGCCCTCTGTGCTGTCCTCTGTGCTGCCATCTGTGCTGCCTCTGTGTTGCCCTCTGTGCTGCCATCTGTGTTGCCCTCTGTGCTGCCCTCTGTGCTGCCATCTGTGTTGCCCTCTGTGCTGCCATCTGTGCTGCCCTCTGTGCTGCTCTCTGTGCTGCCCTCTGTGCTGCCTCTGTGCTGCCCTCTGTGCTGCTCTCTGTGCTGCCATCTGTGCTGCCATCTGTGTTGCCATCTGTGCTGCTCTCTGTGTTGCCCTCTGTGTTGCCTCTGTGTTGCCCTCTGTGTTGCCATCTGTGTTGCCTCTGTGTTGCCATCTGTGCTGCTCTCTGTGTTGCCATCTGTGCTGCCCTCTGTGCTGCCATCTGTGCTGCCATCTGTGTTGCCATCTGTGCTGCTCTCTGTGTTGCCTCTGTGTTGCCCTCTGTGTTGCCCTCTGTGTTGCCCTCTGTGTGCTGCCATCTCTGCTGCTCTCTGTGTTGCCCTCTGTGTTGCCCTCTGTGTTGCCCTCTGTGCTGCCATCTGTGCTGCTCTCTGTGTTGCCCTCTGTGTTGCCATCTGTGTTGCCATCTGTGTTGCCCTCTGTGTTGCCATCTGTGTTGCCATCTGTGCTGCTCTCTGTGTTGCCATCTGTGCTGCCATCTGTGCTGCCATCTGTGCTGCCATCTGTGTTGCCCTCTGTGTTGCCCTCTGTGTTGCCATCTGTGCTGCCNTCTGTGCTGCCATCTGTGTTGCCTCTGTGTTGCCATCTGTGCTGCCCTCTGTGTTGCCATCTGTGTTGCCCTCTGTGTTGCCCTCTGTGCTGCCATCTGTGTTGCCCTCTGTGTTGCCTCTGTGTTGCCCTCTGTGCTGCCATCTGTGCTGCCATCTGTGCTGCCATCTGTGTTGCCCTCTGTGTTGCCCTCTGTGTTGCCATCTGTGCTGCCATCTGTGCTGCCATCTGTGTTGCCCTCTGTGTTGCCATCTGTGCTGCTCTCTGTGTTGCCCTCTGTGTTGCCATCTGTGTTGCCCTCTGTGTTGCCCTCTGTGCTGCCCTCTGTGCTGCCATCTGTGCTGCCATCTGTGTTGCCCTCTGTGTTGCCCTCTGTGTTGCCCTCTGTGTTGCCCTCTGTGCTGCTCTCTGTGTTGCCCTCTGTGTTGCCCTCTGTGCTGCCATCTGTGCTGCCATCTGTGTTGCCCTCTGTGTTGCCCTCTGTGCTGCCATCTGTATTGCCCTCTGTGTTGCCCTCTGTGTTGCCCTCTGTGCTGCCATCTGTGCTGCCATCTGTGTTGCCCTCTGTGTTGCCCTCTGTGCTGCCATCTGTGTTGCCCTCTGTGTTGCCCTCTGTGCTGCCATCTGTGTTGCCCTCTGTGTTGCCCTCTGTGCTGCCATCTGTGTTGCCCTCTGTGTTGCCCTCTGTGCTGCCATCTGTGCTGCCATCTGTGTTGCCATCTGTGCTGCTCTCTGTGTTGCCATCTGTGCTGCCCTCTGTGCTGCCATCTGTGCTGCCATCTGTGCTGCCATCTGTGCTGCCCTCTGTGCTGCCCTCTGTGCTGCCCTCTGTGCTGCCCTCTGTGTTGCCATCTGTGCTGCTCTCTGTGCTGTCATCTGTGCTGCCCTCTGTGTTGCCATCTGTGCTGCCCTCTGTGCTGCCCTCTGTGCTGCCCTCTGTGTGCCATCTGTGCTGCCCTCTGTGCTGCCATCTGTGCTGCCCTCTGTGCTGCCTCTGTGCTGCCCTCTGTGCTGCTCTCTGTGCTGCCATCTGTGCTGCTCTCTGTGCTGCTCTCTGTTTCATTGCTTTTATGGCTTTATTTTGGTGATTTTCGAAAAGTTTTTTGGTTTGGCCATGTTTGTTTGTTGTAGTACAGAGTTAGACTGATGGCCTTAATCTAAGTTGTCTTGTGGTTGTTGTTGTTGTTGTTGGACTTGCATCCCACTGGGATTTTTGCAGTGTTGGTGTACGGTGCTTTTNCTGCAATATTTTGCTCTTTTCTTGGATTTTCTGTTTGCACTTAGTCACATAGTCACTTTAAGATGTTTTCTTGTTCATGTTTTTGTATTTTGTTTGTTGCGTTTGCACCCGATTCAAGAGCCGAATGACTCACAGGGCTATACCTAATAAATGAACTTGAACTTGAACTGTGCTGCCATCTGTGTTGCCATCTGTGCTGCCCTCTGTGCTGCCCCAAATATGCGTGACGATGCGTCTATCCCGCGTATCCCCCCTCTCTCTCTCTCGGTCTCTCCGTGCATCTCCCAGGCGAGCGCCTCTCCGTGCCTCGATCCACCTGTGGTGGGTCCCACGGAGACGGTTTAGTGTAAATCTTATAACAGAAAACCTTCTTGACTCCCACTTCCTGGGGGGGGGGGGGGGGGATGGTACGGCCTCCGGGCTGACGTGGGCCTACGGGCTCTGAGTCCTCTGGCTAAGGGTGCCCCCGAGGGGAGGCGATGCCGATCCGACCCAGCCGAGGTGCGGGTCCCGACCACTGGTCGGCTCCCCGGGTCCCAGTGTCCTCCAAGCCTCGCTGGTCTTCTGTCTTCGTACTCTCAGGTTTTTTCGGTAAAGTCACGTAGGTAAAAATGTAATTAATAAAAGTAATAATAGAAGTAAAATATTAGTTTTTCTAATATTTTATTTCGATTATTACTTTTATAGATAAATTATTTTTTACCTACGTGACTTTACCGAAAAAACCTAGGAGTATGAATCCTTGCAGTCACGAAAGCTTCAAATCTAGAATTCTGTCTTCGCCTCCAGAGCACTGCCTCGAGGCGTCCTGAGGTCCGTCTTTTATACTCGTCCGCGGAGTCTCCGCCCCCGGTACCGCCCCATTCTGGAACCTTCCAGGGGCTCTGGAGTAACCCCCAACCCCTCACCTGAGGTCAGGGGGGGGGGGCAACTTGGCCTCTCACCGGTCCGGCTCTGTCTCTCTAGCTCAGGGGGCAGCCCCAACAGACCCGTGCCCACCACTAACAGGTAAGTACACACAGGGCGGTTTGTGCTGGATTTCGACGCTACACATCCACAACTGGCGAGATTGTTTATAGGGAAGACCCCCCCCCCACCCCTAGCTGTTAGATATGGGTGCTGGTTAGACCAAGGGAGGGTGGAAGTGGGAAATGAGTGTGAGGATTTGATTTAAAGCTTTAGTGACCGCAGGGATTCATCTTCTTGGTTCTTTCGGTAAAGTCATGTAGAATGGAAATAATAAAATAATTCTCACGACGTTACGGCCACAACGCAAGCAGCCGTTCTCAGGTGGAGAGCAGGTCTGTTGAGGAGACAGACTCTGCTATCCAGACAGAGTCTGTCTCGATTTAAAGCTTTCGTGACTGCAGGGATTCATCTTCTTGGTTCTTTCGGTAAAGTCACGTAGAAGGGAAGTAATAAAATAATAAAAATAAAACATAATAAAATAATTCTCACGACGTTTCGGCTACAACGCAAGCAGCCGTCTTCAGGTGAAGAATGAGACACTACCAAACTAGGAGCTTATATATAAGCTGCGTTGGAGGTGGAATAAGAGCGCCTTAACAAAAAGAATGTGCATATGAAGAGGAATTTAGCATATTAATGGAAATGCGTAGGAGGTGGGCGGGGGGTTTCAAAGTCATATTATGCCCATGCATTATGCAGGATCAGCAGCACCAAGGGGGGGTGCAGGGATTAGCAGTAACAAAGGAAAGGAATGTTAATGATATGTAGCTGCAGTTACTCAACAACCACGTAGAAAACTAAAGTATAAACTACATAAAAAACTAAAGTATAAACTGCATAGCACCATCAGTATACTTACTATACTCTACAATAAGCTGAGTTACTAACAGCAAGTAATACATTACAATTCTACGTCGTAAAAATTATGTAATATGCTTCCATCTAAACTTTATTCTCTTACATCACACGAGCATACACCGTACTATATACTGCCATAGATAAACCCAACATTAAATTATATACTGTATTGCTGTAAACCAACCTATACCTTATACATTTTAATATAACACTATGTATTATTCTACACACCCTAATGTGTATCGAAATGGTTTATTACGTCCTTCCAATGATTGCTAAGCCAGAATCCATCTTCTCGGTTAAAATTGTCTCTGTGTTTGTATATGTGGATCGCCTCATGAACGAATCTCTCATGATAGCCAGATGGCTTGCAGAGAACCTCTGTCTTGGAGAAGTCAATATCATGTGAGCCCACTGAGTTGTAACAGTGATCTGCCACGGCTGAGGTGTTTGTCCTACCGTGTTTCAGGTCAGCTTTATGTTCACGGATGCGGTCCGAGACATGTCGTTTGGTTCCCCAATGTAACTGCTACCACAGAGGCAACTTAGTTTGTAGACGCCAAGGTACTGTATGTCTGGAACCACATCTTTTACAGACGGTACCAGATCACGGATTTTATGTACTGTGTTGAATCGGACCTGGATCTTGTGTTTAATCAGGATTTTGGAGATCTTTTTTGTGACCCAGCAATGTAGGGTAAGGTGATGGTCTTGAAAGGCTCTCAACAGGATCCTTCTTGATGGTTGGAGTGATGGCTTTGCGGATTGTGTAGTCGGAGTAACCATTAGCCTTAAGAGCTTGGCGTACGTGTTTGAGTTCACTGGCAATGTGTTCATGGTCGGAGATGCATTGGGCTCTATGATATAGAGTCTTGATGAGGGAATTCTGCTGGATGGATGGTGGTGGGAATCCGGTTTTAGATAAGCATCCGTATGGGTGGCTTTCCTGTAGACAGAGTGGCTCATTGAACCATCAGGTCTCCTTTTGATTAGGACATCCAAAAAGGGTAGCTTGCCATCTTTTTCGACTTCCATGGTGAATCTGATGGCTGTGTATGGAGTTGATGTGGTCGAGAAATTGGTCTAGAGCAGCACGGCCATGTGGCCAGATGACAAAAGTGTCGTCTACGTACCTCTTCCATAAGGTCGGGCGTAGAGTGGCAGTCTGGATTGCGTCCGTCTCAAATTTCTCCATGAAGATGTTGGCTACAACCGGAGATAGGGCAACTTGATTTCCAAATTCAACCGCCTCTCAAACAAGAAACCGGGCCCACACATTGAAAAGCTAGTGTTAACAAAGTCGTAATTAATCGCAGTAACAGTTCATTTCTGAAGGTCTGAAATCCGTTTTAGCTAAGGACTCACTTTCAGTCACCCTAGACAATAAGTTAATGATATAATTGCTGAGTAGATGTAGTCTCAAGGGCTTGAGTCACATCGCTGCAGACGTAGCAAGATCTGAAATCTCCAATCAAAAACGCTAAGATGCCAGCTAGCAAATCAGCAAAGATGAGCGTTTTGAATTAGCTCAATTAAAAAAGAGGGATGACATTGTATCCTCTCAGCTGACAAAGGCAAGCCATGTCATCATGGACAAAATAGAATACAACAACAAAATTCAAGACTACTCAACGATGGCAGCTATACAAAAATAAAAAGAGACCCCACCAACAGCCTGTCACTAAAACCAAATATAATTTCTGATTAACCGCATTATTTGATCAGACCAAACAGTTCTCGTTGAATTCTAGCCAGGCCACCAAGATTATGGCTTGCCAAAGATACATAAGAAGATACACTCTCGTCCCATTGTCTCTACTATCAACTCCCCACCTAAAATTGGCTCGTTTTTTGTCTGAAATCCTACGGCCTTTCACTGGAAAAACCACCTCTGGGTACTACTCTACCGATGTGACTCAAGGGATTGCCCTGTCCCCAGACGACCTGCTTGTCAGTTTTGATGTGTTTCCTTATTCACCAAGGTTCCTGTACCTGACACCGATTTGAGACTTTCATCATGGACTGATGCTGGGGTTGGTGAGACACTGTTAACCAATACATATTCACTGGAATGGAACTTTCTAGCATGAGGGCACCCCAATGGGCTCCCCCCTATCTCCGGTTGTAGCCAACATCTTCATGGAGAAATTTGAGACGGACGCAATCCAGACTGCCACTCTACGCCCGACCTTATGGAAGAGGTACGTAGACGACACTTTTGTCATCTGGCCACATGGCCGTGCTGCTCTAGACCAATTTCTCGACCACATCAACTCCATACACCCATCAGATTCACCATGGAAGTCGAAAAAGATGGCAAGCTACCCTTTTGGATGTCCTAATCAAAAGGAGACCTGATGGTTCAATGAGCCACTCTGTCTACAGGAAAGCCACCCATACGGATGCTTATCTAAAACCGGATTCCCACCACCATCCATCCCAGAAGAATTCCCTCATCAAGACTCTATATCATAGAGCCCAATGCATCTCCGACCATGAACACATTGCCAGTGAACTCAAACACGTACGCCAAGATCTTAAGGCTAATGGTTACTCCGACTACACAATCCGCAAAGCCATCACTCCAACCATCAAGAAGGATCCTGTTGAGGAGCCTTTCAAGACCATCACCTTACCCTACATTGCTGGGGTCACAAAAAGATCTCCAAAATCCTGATTAAATACAAGATCCAGTCCGATTCAACACAGTACATAAAATCCGTGATCTGGTACCGTCTGTAAAAGATGTGGTTCCAGACATACAGTACCCTGGCGTCTACAAACTAAGTTGCCTCTGTGGTAGCAGTTACATTGGGGAAACCAAACGATATGTCTCGGACCGCATCCGTGAACATAAAGCTGACCTGAAACACGGTAGGACAAACACCTCAGCCGTGGCAGATCACTGTTACAACTCAGTGGGCTCACATGATATTGACTTCTCCAAGACAGAGGTTCTCTGCAAGCCATCTGGCTATCATGAGAGATTCGTTCATGAGGCGATCCACATATACAAACACAGAGACAATTTTAACCGAGAAGATGGATTCTGGCTTAGCAATCATTGGAAGGACGTAATAAACCATTTCGATACACATTAGGGTGTGTAGAATAATACAGTGTTATATTAAAATGTATAAGGTATAGGTTGGTTTACAGCAATACAGTATATAATTTAATGTTGGGTTTATCTATGGCAGTATATAGTACGGTGTATGCTCGTGTGATGTAAGAGAATAAAGTTTAGATGGAAGCATATTATATAATTTTTACGACGTTGAATTGTAATGTATTACTTGCTGTTAGTAACTCAGCTTATTGTAGAGTATAGTAAGTATACTGATGGTGCTATGCAGTTTATACTTTAGTTTTTTATGTAGTTTATACTTTAGTTTTCTACGTGGTTGTTAAGTAACTGCAGCTACATATCATTAACATTCCTTTCCTTTGTTACTGCTAATCCCTGCACCCCCTCTTGGTGCTGCTGATCCTGCATAATGCATGGGCATAATATGACTTTGAAACCCCCCGCCACCTCCTACGCATTTCCATGAATATGCTAAATTCCTCTTCATATGCACATTCTTTTGTTAAGGCGCTCTTCTTCCACCTCCAACGCAGCTTATATATAAGCTCCTAGTTTGGTAGTGTCTCATTCTTCACCTGAAGACGGCTGCTTGCGTTGTAGCCGAAACGTCGTGAGAATTATTTTATTTTATTATGTTTTATTTTTATTATTTTATTACTTCCCTTCTACGTGACTTTACCGAAAGAACCAAGAAGAAGAGTCTGTCTCCTCAACAGGCCTGCTCTCCACCTGAGGACGAAACGTCGTGAGAATTATTTTATTATGTTTTTTTTACATTCTACGTGACTTTACCGAAATAACCAAGAAGATTAGTGTGAGGATGTCAGTCAGGTGTGAGGGTGTGGGTGTGAGTCGGGTGTGAGTGTGTTTGTGAGGCCTTACCATCAGCCCTACCAAAACTAAGCACCTGCCTGGGTATTTTGTACCATCGGACACTCCACCCCCACAACTCCCAATTGGTGATGGGGCAGTTGTGGAGAGAGTGGAGAGTTTCCCATACCTGGGCAGTGTGCTTATGACCGGCTCCAGTTTATCAGCAGAGGTCTCACTCCGAATCAGTCGAGCGGCAATATATTTCCATCGGTTGCATAACGCTGTGCGGAAGCTACCTGGTCTGTCGCTTCGCACGAAGATTCAAGTCTTCTGGGCCACAGTCATGTCCTCCTTTTCTCTACGCTTGTGAAACGTGGACCCCCCTAATGGAACATCTTCGCTGGTTAGAAACATTTAGGCTGGCCTGCCTACGATCCTTCCTGGGTTTAACCAGGCTGGATTGTGTGAGCTCATAAATCCTTGGAAGATCTGGACAAAATCCCTTTGGTGCGCTCCTCCGGCAGGCAAGGCTGCGTTGTCTGGGTCATGTAGCACGCATGCCCAGCCACGGAATGCCTAAACAGCTTTTGTTCGGCCGGATCGAGGGGGCTAAACGGGCACGGCACGGGCTAGAGAAGAGATGGAGTGATGTGGTACTGGAGGACGTGGAGCTGAGTGGACTTGCCGATGACTGGTACCAGCGGTGTCAAGATCGACCTCTGTGGAGGAGGCTCGTGAAGGACGCTTCTGGGCAGTTGCAGGCAGTCGCCCTCCAACAACAACGGAGGGTGGAGGAATGAAGCTCACAACAACGAGCGGAGCGCCGGGTGGCTAAAGCACAGCAAGTTGGCACAGTAGGGGTCACAGGTGGTGGACGGCCACTCATCTCAGTCAGTCGACCTGTGCCATCTGGGTCTGCCCCGTGACCTCCTGCCAGTGGGCGTTCGACACTTCACGTGGCCTCAACGTGCACATAGCCTGGCACAAGCGTCGTGGTAACGTCACCGCCACTTAGTGGCGAATGGCGGTTGTTGTTGTTGAGTCGGGTGTGAGGGTGAGAGTGTGAGTGCAATCTTCAACGTTACCCAGCCTCTCCATATCTAACGTCGACTTCACTGCGGTGAACAATTTATGTGCCACGGCCATATTGATGGCACTTGATGTCATGCGGTGAGAGGACATCGGCGACCAGAGAGACTTGCGTTGAAACTAGGAAGGGCCCAAGGATGCACCCCTGTTGTCCGCCAAATCTGTACGGCATAGGCCAGGGGTCGGCAACCTACGGCTCCGGAGCCGCATGCGGCTCTTTACAGGCTGCTTCTTGACGATGAGTACGTATGTACTCAGATGCATTGCGGCTCTTGAAATACTGAATTTTGTACCGAATTGGAAAGAAATGGCTCTTCTTGTTATTTTGGTTGCCGACCCCTGGCATAGGCGATGACTGTCCCACACACCCAGCTTGATGTACTGTGGTCGACCACGGAGGTATGACTCAATGCACACCGAACCTTGACCTTAGACACTCGATGAACATCTCACGGTGGATGGTGTCGAAGGTGGCTGAGAGATCTGTGGTGCACCGATCATCCACGATCTTGTTGTGGACGTTGAATCTGCCCATCGCAGCGACGTCAGGGGAGTAACTGCTTCGGATGAAGGCACTCTCTGATCTTTAAAATAGTACTCAGCTTTGAGATTGGGAGATAGTTTTGCGGGGCCACTGTGGTTCAGGCCAACTTTCGGTGGCGGTGTTACCTGTGACATTTCGAATCGGTCTGGAACACGGCCCTCGCTGAACAAAAGATTTTGCCAGGTGGACAATCGACGGCGCAAGCAGCGTTCGAGCATGATTTGAGAATCGAGGGGTGGGTGTGGTCGAGTGGCGATGTTTGATTAGGCAGCCGTGCGGTGAACATCGGCACCTTTGCCAACGACGCTGGTGCCAGCGTCTCTAATTTTGCATCGGCTCCTTGTTGTTCAAAACGCAGATGGCAGACCGGGAGAATGCGTTTCCTTAAAGTTAGAAACTGCCGTCTTGATCGTCACTATTTTATTGACGGAAGACGTCAAGTTTCAAGTTTAATTTCAAGTTTCATTATTAGGTATAGCCCTGTGAGCCATGGGGCTCTTAAGTCGGTGCAACTGCAACAAACTAAATATGAACACAGAACATCTTAAAGTGACGACGCGTAACATAAACATCCTGGAATAAACCAGCAAATATTAAATAAAATAAAAACGTATTAAAACGCTGTGTGCAAAAATCCCAATGTGGTGCAAGTCAACAATAACAACCATGAGACAATTTAGATTAACCATATGTTTTCGAATGCCCAAAATAAAGCTATAAAAACAATGTAACAACAGCAATCATAGGAACTGTGATTCAACTGTACGTCGCAAGTCCTGTGCACAGAGCGGGTTGACTCGTTGATGGGTGGTTGGAGTGCTGCAAACGCTTCGCGATGCGCCGCAGATCACACGTGGGTCGCGAGCAACTGGTTGGCGCGCAGGGCATCGAACGGTCTGCGAGGCTCAATAATGAGTCGGCTGGCAGATCTCCAGTCGGCTCTGTAAGCGAGTCGGACATTCTCGGAACCGGATTTCTTCTAAAGAAGCTGCAGCCTCCCCCGGGTCTGCTTCGCAGCGATCGCCTTCGGTGACAGATGGGCCCGAGGTTCATCAAGAACAGCGGTGATGTCATTTTCAAATAGAACTGCAAATGAATCGACCGTCGATGCAGGATTTTTAGACACGTCGACGCAGACCGGAATTCTGAGGGAAGCATCGTGGTCCAGCCCAAGGCCGTAGCCATGGAGTCAACATTGGAGGGACCAAATCTTCCAGGGGGTCTGGCCCCCCCCCAGAAAAAAAATCTAAATTTGAAAACGAATTTCCTGCCTAAAATATTTTAAAAATCACTAACACACGGGATGGACTTTTTATTAATTTTTACAATAATGTCTAATAGTGTATTGTATTACATAGCTCTGTGCTTTTTTTTACCTTTTCTTGTTTCATTGTGTAATAAAGCACGTTGAGGCGACTTCTGGAATTCGTCTTTTATTCAACTTATCTTACAGTTACTCCACGCTACTGCTAGGCAGCGTGAAGGGACAGATATAGAGAGAGAGACGCACTGCCACGTGGCAACTCGGAGCCCCGCTCCCGCGTGGCCTACCCCTCTGTTCGTTCCAGTTCTGACCACGTGTCGTTTGTCTCCACCCCTATTTAATACCTGGGTCACGTGGTACGTTTCCGCCAATCCTCGTTAGCCTGCATGGAATGTTCCAGCTCCCTCGTCATCTCCCGGGACCACGCCCCTGACTCATCTCCCCATTGGCTGTGGCCAAGGCCAGCAGAACCAATCCTCATAGCTGTCATCTTTCCATCACGTCAGGGCCACGCCCCCAGGCTTCCCCCATTGGCTGTAAACCAGGACCGGCAGAGCCAATCCCCATAACGAGTTGTGATACGTCAGTGAGCCGGATATATCCTCATATTACATCACTCCCTCCCCCCGGTGTAAAAAGTCAGCCGTCTCGGCTGGGAAAAGGGTGACAAGCCAAATCCAATTTAGAGAATATTAGGGCGTCTAAGACGCATCAACAAGGTAAGGGGAGATGCAGGCGTCTACGCGCCGAGGAATTAAAACTTTAACAACGGACATACATTAGGGCGCCCCTGTAGCGCAGTAACAACAGGGTAACAGACCGCAAGGCAATCATAACTAACAAAACGGAAGAGATTTCGACCGCGAACGCGACGCAGGACCCTCTCCGTTTTTCGCGCATGGTCGCCTCGCCGCCCGATCTGCAAGAGGTGGTTGCCGTGGAGAAAAAGAAGAATGTTCCGTTTCGGTTGTATCCGGGATAGGTCCCTTTGGAGGAGGACGTCCGGGGTCTCGCTGTCCCTCAAAACCTGTTCATCTGCGGGGGTACAACACAGCCCCGCTGGGGATCAATGGGCGAGGCAAGTGGCACATTCGGCACGCCAGACCCCGGCAGGTCAACAAGTGGAGATGAGGGCCCAGCACGCGGTCCAACATAGGGTTTGAGTTGCGACGAATGGACATACCAACGACGTTTGCCGTACTGAATGTGAACACTCTGGGGTTCCGAATGTCCACCAGCCTCACAGGCCCCACCAAGGCCTGTGCAGTTTAGGGGACGTTCCCACTGGTACCTGAGGGCAATGGAGCCATGCCAGATCGCCCACCGACCAGGGCATGTCAGTTCGCGATCGACGCGCATACCTCTCGTTCCTTGCCTGCGAACGGGCCGTCGCACATCTGGCGGCCTCCCACGCCTCTGTAACCCGTGTAAGCGAGTCCGAGTCCCGTACGTGATCAGGCAAGGAAGGGGACGGTTGTTTACCCGCCGTACCCAGTTGCACATCAATCGGGGATACATTCTCACGGCCATACATCAGGAAAAATGGCGAATATCCTGTGGATGCGTGCGGAACCATGCGTATGCCGCCAGGACGCCCGGTATGTGCAAGTCCCAATCGGTCTGTTTTTCACTTACTGTGTGACAAAGCATGGCCGAAAGGGTGCGGTTAAACCGTTCCACCATGCCATCCTTTGCGGATGGTAAGGGGAAGTGCGGTTTTCTTTGTGCCCAGCGCAGTGCATACATCCTTGAGCAATTTTGAGGAGAAGTTACGTCCCTGATCCGTGAGCAGCCCTTTGGGTGCTCCTTTATCCATGACGTAACCATTCAAGAAAGCCTCGGTGATGGACGCGGCCGTTTGGTCAGGCAGAGGCCAGGCCATAAGCCATCGAGAAAAATATTCGGCCCCGACCAAAGGTATTTGTATCCCCTAGCCAATGGAGGGAACGGGCCCAGGATGTCAAGTGCAACTAGTTCATTGATACGAGATACTTCAATCGAACGTAGTGGCGGAACATAATGTTGCCGAGGCGGTTTCCTCTTTGCACAATCATGGCATGACCGGACAAAGTGAGTGACATCTGCCGTCATGCCGGACCAAAAGAAATCCTGCTTCATCGCGGCCAACGTTTTCTTCATGCCGAGGTGCATCAATTTGTCGGCGTGCAGAGCGCGGAGCAGGTCGTGGCGAAGGGATGTTGGCACGACAGGCGTGAACGGTCAGACAATCCATCCGTACACA
This sequence comes from Lethenteron camtschaticum, assembly GCA_018977245.1. Taxonomy (NCBI): domain Eukaryota; kingdom Metazoa; phylum Chordata; class Hyperoartia; order Petromyzontiformes; family Petromyzontidae; genus Lethenteron; species Lethenteron camtschaticum. Next base: position 3,387,549 of record MU249593.1, on the reverse strand, counting down.
TCAATAGTCCCGCCTGGCCCGGAACCACTGCAATTTCCATCCCGCCAAATGAGCTCTCGGTTTCCCAATCAGTTTCCGCAGCGGAGCCAGAGAGGCATCGGCCTCCTGCTCACGTAGCCACACCGAGTGCGGCAAACGCAGTGTATCGTCGGCGCCAACGGGTACATCCTGGCCTTCATCGTTCAACATTGCCCCATAACCGGACAGGGCGAGGTAGGCAGCGCTGCACAGCAGTGCGTACCCGTCAGACAGGTGCAGAGAGGAGTCGGGGGCAACCTGGAGAGAGCGTCCGCTTTGGCATGGCGGTACGTGATATCGAAGTTAATTAGCCCGATGGTTGGTCTAATTTCAAGGAATATTGCAAGGCCGCGTGGTCAGTGCGCACTAGGAATTTCCTTCCATACAGGTACGGCTGGTACTGGCGAACAAAATGTACGATTGCTAATTGTTCCCGTCGCGTCACGCAATATCGCGTTTTGGCAGGGGACAGAACTCTCCTGCCGTATGCCACCACTCGCTTGACTCCGTCTTTCCATTGTGACAAAACGGCTCCTATGCCGATATCACTAGCGTCCGTGTCAAGGATGAACGGCTGGGAAAAGTCTGGGTAGTCGAGCGTAGGCGCCGTGGCGAGGTGATCCCGAAGAGATTGAAAAGAGCGTTCCTATTCCGGGCCCCATTTAAATCTCTGATTTTTCCCCGTCAGAACATGCAGTGGCTTAGCCAGTGTCGCGAAGTTCTTAACAAAACGGCGATAGTAGGATGCGAACCCAATAAACCGCCGTACGTCGCCCACCGAAGTGGGCGTGGGCCACTCTCGGACACACTCCGGTTTCTGAGGGTCCGTGGACACGCCGTCCGAACTGACGATGTGACCCAAGTATCGTAAGGACCGTTGCAAAAGGTGGCATTTCTTTGGTTTAAATTTGAGGTCAGCCGAGCGCATCCTCTGAAAGACAGTCTCTAGGCATTGGAGGTGTTCCTCGAACGTGTGGCTGAATACGATGATATCGTCCAAATATATGAGGCATGTTTCCCACTGCAACCCCGCTAGCACCAGTTCCATCAGGCGTTGGAACGTCGCCGGTGCCACATTCAAGCCCATAGGTAAACGGATAAACTCAAAGATGCCTTGTGGCGTGCGGAACGCCGTTTTTGGTTTTGACGCGTCATCGAGGGGAAGCTGCCAAAACCCAGATGACAGGTCGAGGGTGGAGAAAAAATGTGCCCCTGACAAAGCGTCCAATGAGTCGTCCATCTGTGGCAAGGGGTATGCGTCTGCCACGGATATCTTATTCAATCGGCGAAAATCCACACAAAACCTCGTCCCACCATCTTTTTCTTAACCAGCACCACTGGCGCGCCCCAAGGACTGTTGGACGGCGAAATAATATCAGCCGCCAACATATCGTCCACCACGCCGCGCACGTATTCCCTTTCAGCAGGGCTCATGCGATGTGGGTGCATACAAATCGGTCCCTCCACACCGGTATCAATATGGTGCGACAAGAGCGAGGTATGGCCAAGATCCAAATCGTTTTTACTGAAAACGTCAGCGTACTCTAACAGTAATGAATGTGTAGTGACATAAGAAGGAGGGGCTGCTGGGGGCTCTGGGATCCCAGGCGAGTCCAGACGCTTAAGCCTCTGGGCGCCAGGCGCTGGGTTCCCAGGGGTCCAGACGCTTAAGCCTCTGGGCGCCAGGCGTTGAGTTCCCAGGCGCTTAATCCCCTGGGCGCCGCCAACGGGGGGGGGGGGGGGGGGGCTGTGTGTGCTCTGTGGGATGTCTGGTGGCGCACACGGCCCCACCCCTCGTTGGACCAGGCATAAAAGAAGAGCTCCCTGGACGATCGGGGCCCAGTTGTAACTCAAGACCCAAGACCCACGACCAGCCATCTGAAGACCCTGGGATGCTGTGAGAGTCAGTGGTGGACTCTGGAACTCCCGACTCTACGACCTTGTGAGGATGAGCGTAGCCAGAGTAGAGTATCTAGGCTGTGTACCTAGGCTGTAACAGAGTATCAGGACTGTTGGAGTGTTGTATTGTAATAAAGAAGTTACATCTACAAGTGTCTCCGGAACCCGTTACATTTGGCGTCAGAAGTGGCTATGGAGACAAGAAGTAAGCCACGTACCTTCAGTCCTGACGGCGATGAAGAGGAGCAGGCAGCGATGGGGCGGCCAACGCCGGCCGACAGCGATGCTGCACCGCCGGCTGAGCAGCTGTCTGCTCCGCCGACCGTCCCCTCTCCAGCGTCGGGAGCAGAGATGGAGGAGGCGCTGCTTCGCCTCGCAGAGCTGCTGTGCGCCACCGCCTCCCTCCTGGGCGAGCTGCGGTGCTCGCGGCCGATGGCGGGAGGGAGAGAGGAGGCGCGGCACTCGCCCGAGCCCGCCGCCGCCATTCCCCCAACGGATGTGAGGATACTTCCGGGTGTGTCGTCACTTCCACCAGAGGAGCAGTGACCGCTGGGAGCGACGTCACTTCCGGGCCCAGCGTGGGCCAACCCGACGACGCCGCGTCATCAGCGCTGCGACCTTCACTGCCGGGTGACAGCTGTTGGCAACCTAGCATAGCGCGTCATCAGCGCTGCGACCGGACAGTGAGGGCGCCATTCTTACTGTAACCAGCGCCGGGGCCGGCACATGGACCGACACGCAGGTCGCCGCCTTTGCTGCTCTGGCCAAAGGTTGGAGGTCGGAGACCAGGCCCCTGACACTTCGTACATTTACGCGCTCCGGATTAATGATTTTTTTGTTGACATTTTTTTCGTTGTCGTCGGGGAGTCGTGACTGTTGTTGGGTAAACTGTGTGGAGCTTCGCCCGTGAGTGTTGTCAATGTCTGTGCGAAACTTTGCTTGTGATTGTTAACAATGTATGGTTTATATTGAGCTTTGTTCGTGATTGTTAATGTATAGCTTGTGCTGTCATTGTTAACGATGTATATACTGTATGGGGTATTTATCTTGAGATGGTGACATGCTGCCAAGGATTGGAATTGTCATGCTGGCTCTCAAATATCTTGGGGTGCAGATCCTGACCAGGATGTCCCAGCGGGTGTTGCGTGTCTAACACGAGGGTTGTGGTCCCGTCATGCTATGGCTGACGGCTTGACCGGACAGCCCGGAGATAGAGACACTCCGTGGCATGTCTAGCCTAGTGGGCTGTGTGCTCACATGGCTCGGAGAGTGTGGTCCCGTCATGGAATAGCTGACGGCTTGACCTGACGGCCCGGAGGTTGAGACCTTCCGTGGTACGTCTGGAGCAGTAGGCTCGCCCTGACGGCCCGGAGATTGAAACACTCCGAGGCGCGTTGAAACAGTGGGCTGGAGATTCGTGGTGTTCAGGTGTAGTTGTCCCGTTACGTTGGGACTGTATCCCTCAGTTGTTAGGGTGCATGTTGTGCAGGGAGTGAACAATGGGTCGTCTCAGATCGGTCGGTACAGCTATATACTGCGATGCGAGTCTTGGAGAGAGGTTGGGTCTCAGATCGGTCGGTACAGCTTATGCTGCGATGCGAGTCTTGGAGAGAGCTTGGGTCTCAGATCGGTCGGTACAGCTATATGCTGCGATGCGAGTCTTGGAGAGAGGTTGGGTCTCAGATCGGTCGGTACAGCTATATGCTGCGATGCGAGTCTTGGAGAGAGACTGGGTTGAAGTCCCCCCGATATGGCCGACGTGCGGGGTTTTAGGATGGAGACGCCACGTTGGAAAGGCGGGGGTGCAAACGGTTGACATGTAATGTCGGTGGTGGTCCACATTGAGGGCTGCTGGGACGCAAGCACGGGATGCCTTGGAGATGCGGTTTGCGCGTGCGGCCACCATTTATGGACAGGAGCAGGCAGATTTATTTTGGTTGTGTCATGTAAATTTTATATATATATTTAAAAATGTAGATACTGGAGCAGCCCTGAAGTGCGACTTCTTTGCCCAGTACATGGGTCGGCCCTGAAGTATGACTTCTCGACCCGGGACGTAGACAGACGTCCGGATAAGTGTGTGTAGAGGATGCTCGACATGTTGGTCTTCGCCTTCTCTCTACCTGACGGATGGGAGGCTGGCAGAGTGGTGTGGATTCCTGCCATCCATGCGGTGGTTATGTGATTTCGGTTCGATTACCGGTGTTGGTTGTGCATCCAACGCGTCGGAATCTGTATATTTGTTGTTGTTAAATCCCAGCTTTCTATGCGGATCCCGAGGAGGGCTAGGTGTGCCGCGGGTCGTTTGTTCACGTGTCATTGCTTCACCTTTTTGTTGATTGATGCTTGTATATAGGTTGGTTATGTTTTTATGGTTGCTTTCTTGTTCTCTTTTCTTTTCCTGTTGAGGCTCGCATATTGTTTTTCTCTCTCTCCCTTTCGTTAATTTAAACTTTCTAATTATTGATAGCCGGGACGGCTGGAGGCTACGTAGAGGGGGTAATGTAGTGACATAAGAAGGGAGGGGCTGCTGGGGGCTCTGGGATCCCAGGCGAGTCCAAACGCTTAAGCCTCTGGGCGCCAGGCGCTGGTTCCCAGGGGGTCCAGACGCTTAAGCCTCTGGGCGCCAGGCGTTGAGTTCCCAGGCGCTTAATCCCTGGGCGCCGCCAACGGGGGGGGGGGGGGGGGGCTGTGTGTGCTCTGTGGGATGTCTGGTGGCGCACACGGCCCCACCCCTCGTTGGACCAGGCATAAAAGGAGAGCTCCCTGGATGATCGGGGCCCAGTTGTAACTCAAGACCCAAGACCCACGACCAGCCATCTGAAGACCCTGGGATGCTGTGAGAGCCAGTGGTGGGACTCTGGAACTCCCGACTCTACGACCTTGTGAGGATGAGCGTAGCCAGAGTAGAGTATCTAGGCTGTGTACCTAGGCTGTAACAGAGTATCAGGACTGTTGGAGTGTTGTATTGTAATAAAGAAGTTACATCTACAAGTGTCTCCGGAAACCGTTACAAATGCAAAGCGCTCCTTTGCGTGGTCGACAAAGACGTATTCTCCCTGCACAAATCCGCGATGCATCGATCCTGTGAATGATCGCATCGAGGTCCTCAGCGGTTATTTTAGTGAGTGGTTTACCCTCAAAGCTGGCGAAATCGGTAGTGGCGTGAGCCAATACCGATCCAGCAGGAATGACGACCCGGTCCGGGCCCCCGTTCAACACTTGTATGAATGGGGCCTGACCCGGCCAAATGATATTTTGAGCCGCTACTAGGGAAAAAGATATAGCCACCGAATTCGACGGGGATAACAGCACACCCGTCGCACCGTCCGCAGCATCCAAAGGCTTTCGGTAACGCAGCGGATTAAGCATTTGCGAGCCCGACGGCACCTCTATCGTGGCAGCAACAATCGCGTTAACTGCATTTCCCGTGGGCGGACGGCCCAGCAGGGAAGGCAGGAACGATATCCTACGGCCCCCTGGAATTTTAAGCAACCTTGATCGACAAGTATCTTAACAGGCATGCGGCGCAAGAAATCGGTACCTAATAGGCATGGAACGGCCAGTGAGTGAGAAATAAACACTGGTCCCAATGCGGTAACATTCCCGATAGCAATGCGCACATCAACTTGTCCGAAAATACCCATGCTACCCCATTAGCAGCAACACACGCGTCATTAACCGGTCGGATCCGTGACGTGGAAATAGACAGAAGATGAAAAATGACATCAGAAATGATGGTGGCAGACGCGCCTGTGTCCACCAAAATACGGACATCGATCCCATCGATGGTACCCCGTACCGTCGATGAGCCCGATGCGACAGCTACCACCCTACGGGCCAATTTTTTCCATTGCATCGTAGAGTGTGGCATCGACACAGGTGTAGAAGAATTTCCGTCCGGAGCGCAAACATGTGTGCGAGTGGATGGGTGATGTGACAATACCTGCCGGGTGTCCGATTTGTGCCGACTCGCCCGAGGGTGTCGTGGCTCCGCGTCCGGTGGAGGAGATGGAAGCCGACCCGACGGGAGCTGAGAAGGCAGAGGTCGGCAGCGGCAATCCCGGGCGAAATGGCCCCGTTGGCCACACTTGAAGCACGTGGCCGTCATCGCCCGGCGGTCGCTTGTCCCGGCCCCTGCACGTGGTCGACCCGTATCATCATGCTGGTCGCGCAGCCGGCGCCTCGGGACCCAGCGGGAACAGCTGCCATCACCTCATCGCCGGAGTCATCGGAGCAGTGGATGACCCGTCGTGGAGACCACCCAACGGTGGACCATCTATTTGGGGATTCCCAGTCCACGCCGCCATCTGATTCCATCGCTTCAGATTGAACTTAGCGTCCAAGCAGCGCGCCACCCAACGCGACGTGATCGGTTCGTGGCCGCATACCGGCAACGAAATGTTCAGTTCCTGGGATAGCTCAAGCATTCGAGACAGGATGAGAGGATCCAGGAGATCAGCCGACGAGTCGGGGTAGGCAGCCAAGGCCAAAGCTAACAGCACCCCCGGTAGGCCAAGGGCAATTCCTCTGGTCCTCGACGACGCGACATAAATTTCTTCATAGCCGCCGTCGGCGGGTCGTAAAACTCCGCCATTTCTGCGAAAGCATCACGGAGCGTCTTCTTCTTGGCAGCCGGGATGGATCGGAAGACCGCCAGGGAGACATCATCCAGCAGCGTGGGCAGCGCCTCCAGTACCTCCGCCTCCGTCCATCGAACGGATCTAAAGGCCGACTCGAAGCGCCACGTGAAGGCACTCCAATCGCCCCCGGCAATAAATTCCTTGATTTGAGGAAGGCGATGTCCGCGGTGAATGTCCGACGCCTCGAGCGTCTCCATTCCCGCTTCCCGCGTTCTCCGCATCTCCGTCAAAATGGCATCCGGTGGCCGCGTGGCGACAGCCCCGTCCAAGATGGCGTCCGGCGGCCGCCTTGCAGCAGCCCCTCCCAAATGGCGTCCGGTGGCTCTGTCGCAGCCGCCCCGCCCAAGATGGAGGCTTCTCCCCACGTGGCAGGAGCAATGGCGGACGTCGATTCCCGCTGAAAATCCGGGTCATCGGCACTCGGCTGAAACCCACGCGGCGACCAAAGGCCGCTGAAGATGCGACCGCCGTCACCAGATTCAGCAAATCGTGTGGAGCGACTCGAACCTGCTCCGCCATTAGCCGCCATCCCTCGTCCGCAGTTGGGGGCGTCGCTTCTCCAGCCTGTCGGCGATGAGCAGCGTCGAGGAGAGCAGCAGCCGGAGGCAGAGGACCCGCAGCTCCCGGCAGTTCGTCCTTGTCCTCCTCAACTTCTTCCTCCGACGGAGGGTCCGGTGGGTTCTTCTTCCTGACATGCTTGGACATCTTGAAGGATCGTCCAAATGGTCTCAGAAGATACTTATGACACCAATGTAATAAAGCTCGTTGAGGCGACTTCTGGAATTCGTCTTTTATTCAACTTATCTTACAGTTACTCCACGCTATTGCTTGGCAGCGTGAATGGACAGATATAGAGAGAGAGACGCACTGCCACTTGGCAACTCGGAGCCCCGCTCCCGCGTGGCCTTCCCCCTCTGTTCGTTCCCGTTCTGACCATGTGTCATTCGTCTCCACCCCTATTTAATACCTGGTCACGTGGTATGTTCCGCCAATCCTCGTTAGCCTGCATGGAATGTTCCAGGCTCCCTCGTCATCTCCCGGGACCACGCCCCTGACTCATCTCCCCATTGGCTGTGGCCAAGGCCAGCAGAACCAATCCTGATAGCTGTCATCTTTCCATCACGTCAGGGCCACACCCCAGGCTTCCCCCATTGGCTGTAACCAGGACCGGCAGAGGCAATCCCCATGACGAGTTGTGATATGTCAGTGAGCCGGATATATCCTCATATTACAATTGTACTTCACGTTGCCTATCAGCAACGTGAAGTAGCTGTAACCTAAAGTGAATAAAAAACGGATTCCAGAAGTCGTCTCAAAGAGCTTTATTACATATGTAATGGCAGAGATTAGGGATTCATAAAGTACAACCATAACCACAATCATATAAACATAAATCTATGCATTGTTATATGAAGACAAGTCCAGATATTGTGGCCAAGGTTTAGCAAATTGTTTTTTTTTTATTTACATAGCATAGCAATTATTATTTCAACAAAAATGTTTTACAGTAATATTTTGGGGTGGGACATATTTGAATATTGGGGGAGGGGTGTGTGTCCCCCCCCAATATATATTATAAATACGGCCTTGGTCCAGCCGTTTCCAGTCTCTGTATGATATAGTCATGATGGGTGGGTGAATAACACTGGTCTACAGCCAAAATGCTTCCGAGTAGTCCAACTTTACTCATTCTGGGTCACTGAGAATGAAAATGATGCTTAAAATTGTTGATTGGCTCCGGTTTTCAAGAGTGGCTACTGGGTCAGTATATACGACTCTTGACTTGGGAATGGCGGAGGATAAGTGAGTTATACTGGTAAGAACGAAGTGGACCAGACTACAATCGATTATATCGTCCGTCCGTCCGTCTGACCGTCCATCCGACCGTGTAGCAACATCACCCCCTACTGCAAACACTTGGCATGACCCTACAAAAACCTTTAGACTCAATGACGCTTTCCTGGCTAAACACGTGTAACATTCCCTTATAATTCCCTCAGATAGCTTTTAATTAAAACATTTAAATTAATGAGGCTTTCCTGGCTAAACAAGTGTAACATTCCCTTATAATACCCTGAGATAGCTTTTAATTAAAACTTTGAAATTAAAATTTTACTCACAGCGCCCTAAAGCCTACAGCGAGGCCTAAAGCCTCGAACTACGCCTATCACTCTCCCTTCGTATCGTACCCCCGCGTGTGTGCAAGGGAGTTAATGTTTAACAATGTTACATTCCCTGATGCTTTTAAATAGAAACATTTAAATTTAAAGCTTTTACATAAATAATAAAAACATTTAAAATTAACTCACGGCGGCCTAAAGCCTACAGCTAGGCCTAAAGCCTAGAATTGAGGCCTCAACCTCTCCCTTCGTATCGTACCCCGCGTGTGTGAAAGGGAATTAATGTTTTACAATGTTACATTCCCTGATGTTTTTAAATAGAAACATTTACATTTAAAGCTTTTACATAAATAATTAAAACATTTAAATTACAAATTAACTCACAGCGGCCTAACGCCTACAGCTAGGCCTAAAGCCTAGAACTAGGCCTCACACTCTCCCTTCGTATCGTCCGATTCGGTGTAGCAACATCGCCCCCTACTGCAAACACTTGGCAGGACCCTACAAAAACCTTTAGACTCAGTGGGGCTTTCCTGGCTAACAAGTGTAATAATACATTATGTTTATATTCTTTGGTTATTCGTTCCTACCAGCCCACCCCACAGGGTCCTGTTAAAGGGAAGCGATCTCAATTTAAACCAGAAATTACTAAAATACATCTTTGACTGGATTTATGGATAAATATTTGACTGGATTTGGACAGGACTTGCTTTTTGAGCAAAACAATGAATAATGCAATCTGAACCTGGTATTGCATCATACATGATATGAATTGCATCATGTTATTCCTAGAAGTCATGGATGATGCAATCATAGCTAGGCTTACATTCATCTGCTGAACAAATTGCCCAATATCAGCTCAATAAATCATACAGTGTCGTGCTCTCTTATTTGTCAGTGTTTGATTTTGCAAACGGACACATTTATGTTCAGCCAAAGTGAGCAGAGATGCCTCGTACTTGTGTAATAAAACAGATAACTTCTGCTATGTTTGTGGTGAAGTGACTTTTGCATCACAAGCGCAGTATAAGAAAGCCTATCACCTTTATTTTGGCTGCAAAATTGGAGATGTGGGCCCCACACATATGCTGCAACACTTGTGAACGATTTTCGCCAGTGGTTCATCAGTAACATAAAATCTATGCTTTTTGCAGCGCCAATGATTTGGAGAGAGCCAACCAATCATATCAGCAATTGTTACTTCTGCATGGCGCCTCCAGTTGGGAAAGGTGTGTCAAAGAAGAGAAAGTGGACTGTGTATTATCAAACATCCATCAGCTATCCGCTCATTACCCCACGGAGAAGGACTGCCGGTTCCTGATGCACCAGAATCTTCTCACTTGAGTCAGACGAGGAACAGGAAGAATATGAAACTTCTGGTCCTGAGCCATCAAGGTCACATGACCCAGATTTTCACCCATCCTCCTCTTGAACCACACTTCATAACACACGGTGAACTGAAAGACCTTGTCAGGGATTTGGAACTACCCAAGAGCAAGGCAGAGCTATTGGGCTCCAGGCTGCAGCAGTGGAATCTCCTGGCAGGTGATGTTAGGGTTTCCAAGTTCCGTGACCGTCAAAAGGATCTTGTCCCATTATTCTTCATGGAAGATGATCTTGTAGCCTGCAACAACATCGATGGTGTGGTGGCAGACCTCAACATTGTTCATGATCCAGATGAGTGGAGACTGTTAATTGATTAATCGAAGATGAGTCTTAAAGCTATTTTGCTGCATAATGGCAATGTTTTGCCATCAATTCCAGTTGGTAATGTAGTCCATATGAAGGTCTGATGAGAATTTTGTCAAAGCCATGGACAAAACACAAGCAGCTTTCAAGTACCACCGTGGTTAAGTGAAGCTAAGACAAAGAAAGGTGTCTCTGTTGGTCTTCAGATTCGTGAACTTCTTCGAGATGATGCATTTGACAGTGCACTGCGTGGCAAGGCAACATATTTTCTAGGTAACAACAAGGCAGACAACTACAGGAAGTTGGTGGAAAACCTCCGTTGCTTGCAACATGTCACAAAGATACATTATTTGCACTCTCATCGAGATGTTTTTTGAACAGAACTGCGGAGCAGTGAGCGATGAGCATGGCGAGCGATGTCACGAGGACATTGCGACAATGGAAAAATGCTATCAGGGAAATTGAAGCCCATCAATGCTTGCAGACTATTGCTGGACAGTGACAAGAGATGATCCATTTCATGAATACAAGAGACAAGCCAAGAAGCGCCGAGTAGACACTGAAAAAGGACTACACTATGTACTTAGATACATAATAGGTTTTAGCCTTTTGTTTCATAATACATTTTATTCACATAACCTTTTGCTGATTTGTAAATTGTTACATGAACAGCACAGGTGACATGTTATCATGTAAAGCAACCATAAAGACGTGAAAAGACCTTCACTTTATGAGTAAAACGCTACTATTTACGCAATATGCATAGAAGTTAAATGTAAAAAACTTAAATATCTTGGGAACAGTAGCCAATCAGTTGTTTTAATTGTCATATTTGAATGCAGCACGTCAAAATCTACAACAACAGCACATTTCATCTCTGAAGCAGACGACGTCTAAAAACATTGCAGACCAGTGTAATCGGTAACGCAGGTGTGCACGTCACGAGACTGTGATCCGAATACTCACCGCTGATGTGCTGGGTTAAACTGGTAAATACTCTTTGTTTTTTCGGTAAAGTCACGTAAGTGAAAAAAGAAATCAAATAAAATTAATAAAAAAATATTTATTTTTATTTTCTTTCTTTTTTCAAAATAAATAAAATGAAAGAAATAAAAAATATATTTTTTAGGTATTTAATTTTTATTAATTTTTTTCACTTACGTGGAAAATCCTTGCAGTCACGAAAACTTCAAATCTAGAATGAAACTGGTAGAGCCAGCTGAGCTGCTATGTACTTCTTTTTCAGAAGCGACCTGGCCACCAAATGAAAGTTCAACGAAGTGGCTCATCACGTGGACATTCATAGCAGCTAAAAACTAGAATCTCATTTTTTTTATGTGGAGTGAAAAACCGGAGGACTCGGAGAGAAATCCACGCGACCACGGCGAGATCACCGCAGACTCCAAATATACAGCAGATCGAACCCACGACCTCCTGTATACCAGGCGAGGTAGTTAACATCTCCTAGCCACCGTGATGATGATGAGAGAGAGAGACACGCAAACTCAAATATACAGCAGCAGACGTCAGGGTCGGTATCGATCCCACGACCTCCTGTATACCAGGCGAGGTAGTCAACATCTCATAGCCATGATGATGATGAGAGAGACGCAAACTCCAAATATACAGCAGCAGGCGTCAGGATCGGGATCGAACCCACGACTTCCTGCATACCAGGCGAGGTAGTTAACATCTCCTCGCCACCACCACCAGGGAGACAAAGGTGGCAGGGCGTGGTGCTGGCCACGCCAGCCCTCGCGTGGCCGTGCCGGGCCTTCATAGGTGGTCGCTCACCCACTTGCCCAACCGCCTGCTGCTCAAGCCTCTTATGGGGGATCTTTTCCTTTGTGCGTGTGCGGGGCGGAGAGTCGCCTTCATGCCCAGATACCGCATGCCAACGCAGATTCTGTTTGGCCAGATAGTGAGGGCTGAACGGGCGCGGCACGGGCGAGACAAGAGATGGAGTGATGCGGTACAGGAGGATGTGAAGCTGATTGGACCTGCCGATGACTGGTACCAGCCGTGTCAAGATCGGCCTCTGTGGAGGAGGCTCGTGAAGGACGCTGCTGCTGCTACTGGGCAGTTGGAGGCAGTCGCCCTCCAGCAACAACGGAGGGCGGAGTATTGACGCTCACAACAACGAGCGAAGCGCCGGGCGTATAAAGCTCAGAGAGATGGTACAGTGGAGATCGGAGTTGGTGAATCATCTCAGTCAGTCAACCCATGGCACCTGGGTCTGTTGCGTGACCTGCTGCTTTCGACATTTCACTGTTCTCAAAGTGCGCTTAGAATGGCAGAAGCAGCGTGGTGACGTCTACACCACTTAGTGATGAACCCGTTTGTTTAGCTAATTAACCGCACCCTCTCAGCACTCCCCACAGCCGATAAAAGCAATAAAGGGCCGTCCATAAATGACGTCACGCGATTTTGTACGATTTTTTACCCCTCCCCCTCGTCACACGGCGTCACAAAAAGTCAGACCCCCCCAAAAAAATTAAACATGCTTGAAATCGCTTTAAACTATTGTCATTGTAGTGCGCTATTTAATGTGCCGCTGCACTCTGGTGTTGTAGGAGAAAACATTTATTAAAAAGTCAATTTAATTAAGTAGAACGTGTTGTCTATATTTATTTAAAGTTGCGCATTTTGATGTGACGTCACATTTCTAAAACCCACCCCCTCGTCACAAATGTCTGACCCCCCGCCCCCCCCAGGTGCGTGACGTCATTTATGGACGGCCCCTAACCACCACGCGCAGTGCACTCACCGCGAGACCTGGAGTTTGGGAAACCCTGGTTAATGGATGTGTGTGTGATCAATAGAGCGATATTATAGTGATTGAATATCTGTGAAATCAATAGCGCTTTCTGATAGTGAATGGATCTCTGTGCGATCAATAGAGACATATGAAAGTGAGTGGATATCTGTGTGATCAATATATCTAATCGAGAGTGAATGGATCGTTGTGTGATCAATAGAGATAATCGATAGTGAATGGATCTGTGTGTGATCAATACAGCCGTATGAGAGTGAGTGGATCTGTGATCAAAATAGCTACACGAGTGATCTTTGTGTGATCAATAGAGCCATATGAAAGTGAGTGGATCTATGTGTGATCAATAGCGATACTAGAGAGCTATATGAGAGTGAGTGATATCTGTGTGATCAATATATCTAATCGAGAGTGAATGGATATCTGTGTGATCAATATAGCCATATGAGAGTGAGTGATCTCTGTGTGATCAATATATATAATCGAGAGTGAATGATTCTCTGTGTGATCAATAGAGCCATATGACAGTGAATGATCTCTGTGTGATCAATATATATAATCGAGAGTGAATGGATATCTGTGTGATCAATATAGCCATATGACAGTGAGTGATCTCTGTGTGATCAATATATATAATCGAGAGTGAATGATTCTCTGTGTGATCAATAGAGCCATATGACAGTGAATGATCTCTGTGTGATCAATATATATAATCGAGAGTGAATGGATATCTGTATGATCAATATAGCCATATGCCAGTGAATGATCTCTGTGTGATCAATATATCTAATCGAGAGTGAATGGATATATGTGTGATCAATAGAGCCATATGAGAGTGAGTGGATCTCTGTGTGATCAATATATCTAATCGAGAGTGAATGGACCTCTGTGCGACCAACCGAGCTCTGGGAGGGTGACCCGATTTCCCGTGTACGTCAACAGATCTCTGCGTGATCAGCGCTCGCGATCGATCTGGCCACGATTGATCATCTCGACGTCTGAGACCTCCCCAAGTCACCAACGAAAGGCGACGGTGATGGGAGATTCACGGCTGCGTCGTCAGCGCGCGAATCGACTCGATTAGAATCGATTTCCGCGCGACTCTTAATAAGCTCGTACGCAGCAGTGGGAATCGATTAAATAGCGGGTGAATCGACTACGCCGCCACTGTTAATATACTCGTGCATCGATTCATATCGCACGGCGGGTGAGGCTGAATCGATTCGGGGAGTTCTGAGCGGATTCAGATAAATTCCGGAGTTTGTGACGTGGGCAGGGCGCGGCACGGAGGGAGAGAGACGGAGAGAGCCGGCGTACAGGTGAGCCGGTGTACAGGTGAGACACGGGGGGAGACACGGGGGAGATGGAGGAGACACGGGGGAGATGATAGAGACACGGGGGGAGATGGAGGAGACACGGGGGAGATGATAGAGATACGAGGGAGATGGAGGAGACACGGGGGAGATGATAGAGACACGAGGGAGATGGAGGAGACACGGGGGAGATGATAGAGACACGGGGGAGATGATAGAGACACGGGGGAGATGGAGGAGACACGGGGAGATGGAAGAGACACGGGGGAGATGATAGAGACACGGGGGAGATGATAGAGACACGGGGGAGATGATAGAGCCACGGGGGAGATGATAGAGACACGGGGGAGATGATAGAGACACGGGGGAGATGATAGAGACACGGGGGAGATGATAGAGACACGGGGAGATGATAGAGACACGGGGAGATGATAGAGACACGGGGGAGATGATAGAGACACGGGGGAGATGATAGAGACACGGGGGAGATGATAGAGACACGGGGGAGATGATAGAGACACGGGGGAGATGATAGAGACACGGGGGAGATGATAGAGACACGGGGGAGATGATAGAGACACGGGGGAGATGATAGAGACACGGGGGAGATGATAGAGACACGGGGGGAGACACGGGAGAGACACGGGGGGAGACAGAGACTGAGTATAATGTGATTCTCTGGATTATGAGATGCACTTTCCCCGACTGCACTGTGAAAGCCAACGTTTGGCTGCGTCTTGTAATAAAGTTTGGATGAGTGCGCGCGTTGGGAGACCAGATGTGTGACACTTTATTGACTGGGGCCATGTGGTGTTCGGTCTGTGCGGCTTTACAATCCGGACGATCGCGGGTCACGGTGAAGGTCACGGTGAGGAGATTCGCGGATTGAGTGGTGGTGATGGTGGTGATGGTGGTGGTGCTAATAATGATAGTGGTGGTCATGATGATAATGATTGTGGTGGTGGTGATAGTGGTGGTGGTGGTGATGCTAATAATGATAGTGGTGGTCATGATGATGATAATGATTGTGGTGGTGATAGTGGTGGTGATGTTAATAATGATAGTGGTGGTCATGATGGTGATAATGACTGTGGTGGTGGTGATGGCGAGAGAGGGACTTTTCGAAGTGGAGGAGTGTGAGGGAAGAAGCGGAGAGAGGTGAGTTAGTGGTGAGGAGTGAGTGAGTTGGTGGTGAGTTTGTGGGGAGCGGCAGTGTAGTCATTAGCGAACTGCGATACAAACCCGGCTACCCGAGTTCGATTCCCGCTCACGGCCACCACCGGTGACGATTATCTCAACCGGTCCTGGGCCTCCCCTAGGTCGACTCCGCCTCGAATGAGTTCCTGGTACGATGTGTAAACATCACTTCTCGGGAGACAAAGGCGGCCGGGCGTGGCGCTGGCCACCGACCCCCTCGTGTGCCGTACCGGCCTTCATAGGTGCTGCTCGCTAACAGCACTTGTCCCAAGAGCCTGTTGGAGGCGACACGGGGGGGGGGGGATGTTTGTTTTTGTGTACACGGGAGGGCATTATTTTAAGATAGATCCTGGGTCTGTGACGCTGCGGCAGGTAACTGTGAAGGCCTTCGCGAGAGGTTTACTGGAGGTGGTGTTGGCTGGACGGGTGGGCGAGTGGGCTACCTGGTGGACCTTTGTATTTGTGGGTGGGTGGATGGTTGAGTGTGTTTGTGACTGGCAGCGTGGTGGATGAGACGCCACGGATCGTGTCTGTCGATGATTGCCACGGTTGAACAATTGGAGCCGCTCTGCTCGTGGTCATTTAGTGACGCGTGGCTCGTCCCAAAATCACCCTGGATTCAACACCCAGACCGCGGTTCGAGACAGGTCCAACCGGTCTCGCCGGGTCTCGCACGGCAGTGAGAGAGAGAGTGGCGTTGTTTGAATAGGGATGAGTGGGCGTGTGTATGTGTGCGTGTGTGTGCGCACACGCGTATTTTTGGGGAGCGGTAGTGTCGGGGTTGGCCTTTGGAAACCCGGCGACCCGAGTTCCATTCATCGCCGAACCGGTCCTGGGCCTTAATCAAGGTCCGCTCGGCCTTCGGATGAACACGTGGTGCGATGTGCAAACATGGAAGACAAAGGCGGCCGGGCGTGGTTGCTGGCCAATCGCCACCGCCTCGTGCGCCGTGCCGGCCCTGACCGGTGCTACTCGCTCACAGCACTTGTTCCAAAAGTATGCCAAGGCTATACGGGGGATCTTTGTCTTTGTACTGCATATGTACATAGTATGGGAGCGAGGAACCCGCCGGCCCCGAAGTTCGATTGCCACGTGGTGACTATTTAAAGGTGGTCCTGGGCCTCATCTAGATCGACTCGGCCTCAAATGACTTATCACGTGGACATTTATTGTAGCCAAATATACATCGAGTATGGTGAGCGAGCGAAATGAGTGAATGCATCTCACATTCGTGTCCTGTTGCCCCTTTGTTCTGTCCCGTGTCTCTGTGTCTCCAGAATTTTGCTGTCCACTCATCTGAAAACGAGCATCGATGGCGGCTAAGGTAGGAGTAAGTCCCCGTGCCTCCCTGAGTCCCACATGTCCCCATGTCCACATGTCTCGGAGTCTCCAAGTCCCTGTGTCCCTGAGTTCTCATGTCCCTCAGTCCCCGTGTCTCCCCGAGTCCCTTTGTCCCCGAGTCTGTCTCGAGGTGTCTCAGAATCTACCCCTGCCCCTCCCCCTCCCCCAAGCGTCTTTCTCCCTCCAAGCTCTCTGACCCCCATGACCCCTGTGTCTCCCCCCCCCCCCGGCCACCACGTGTTGACCTCCAACCCCAGGGGTCACGTGGGACCATCCGGGACTTCCCGGGATTCAACGCAGATGCGGACGCACAGACGCTGCGCAAGGCCATGAAGGGCTTCGGTGAGCGGCGGGGTCAAGGTCGCGAGGTCGCGGTCACAGAGCTCCATGGGTCAGGCGCGGGGGGTCAAGGTCAATAGGTCGCGTTCATGTGAGTCGGGCAAAGTGGATCGGTTGTCAAGGAGTCTGTCGTGAGGTTGGGGCCAGCGTGAAGACGTCAAATGGATGGGATCCGGGTGTTTGGTGGGTCAGAGGAGGCGACGTGGATGCAGTGTTGGAAGTTTGTCAACGTCTCCCCGTGTTTCCCCTGTGTCTCCCCCCGTGTCTCCCCCGTGTCTCCCCGTGTCTCCCCCGTGTCCCCCGTGTCTCCCCCGTGTCTCCCCCCGTGTCTCTCCCGTGTCCCCCCGTGTCCCCCCGTGTCCCCCCGTGTCCCCCCCCGTGTCCCCCCCNGTGTCCCCCCCGTGTTCCCCCCCCGTGTCCCCCCCGTGTCCCCCGTCTCTCCCGTGTCTCCC
Organism: Lethenteron camtschaticum; assembly: GCA_018977245.1. NCBI lineage: Eukaryota > Metazoa > Chordata > Hyperoartia > Petromyzontiformes > Petromyzontidae > Lethenteron > Lethenteron camtschaticum. The sequence goes on along the minus strand of MU249593.1, from coordinate 3,369,765 downwards.
CGTGTCTCCCCGTGTCTCCCCGTGTCTCCCCCNGTGTCTCCCCGTGTCTCCCCCCGTGTCTCCGTGTCTCCCCCCGTGTCTCCCCCGTGTCTCCCCCCGTGTCTCCCCGTGTCTCCCCCGTGTCTCCCCGTGTCTCCCCAGGCACGGATGAGAAGGCCATCATCGATGTCCTCACGAAGCGCAGCTTCGCCCAGAGACAGAAAATCATCGAGGCCTTCAAGACCGCTTTCGGCAGGGTGGGTTCATCATGGCCGTGTCTGTGAAGTCGGAGTGGCTGCGTCATAGTCGATATGAACAGCAGAGGGCAGCACTGACACACTCGCACCCTGCCGCACAAGAGAAGTGCCCTCGCTTGAGATCCATCGATTCGCCACACAGAGACCCACAGACTCACCACACAGAGACCCATAGACTCACCACGAAGAGACCCATAGACTCGCCACGCAGAGACCCATAGACTCGCCACGCAGAGACCCATAGACTCACCACGCAGAGACCCATAGACTCACCACGCAGAGACCCATAGACTCACCACGCAGAGACCCATAGACTCACCACAGAGACCCACAGACTCACCACACAGAGACCCATAGACTGGCCACACAGAGACCCATAGACTCACCACGCAGAGACCCATAGACTCACCACAGAGACCCATAGACTCACCACAGAGACTCACAGACTCGTCACACAGAGACCCATAGACTCACCACGCAGAGACCCATAGACTCACCACGAAGAGACCCATAGACTCACCACGCAGAGACCCACAGACTCGCCACACAGGGACCACAGACTGGCCACACAGAGACCCACAGACTGGCCACACAGAGACCCACAGACTGGCCACACAGAGACCCACAGACTGGCCACACAGAGACCCACAGACTGGCCACACAGAGACCCACAGACTGGCCACACAGAGACCCATAGACTCACCACGCAGAGACCCATAGACTCACCACGCAGAGACCCATAGACTCACCACGCAGAGACCCATAGACTCACCACGCAGAGACCCAGAGACTCACCACACAGAGACCCACAGACTGGCCACACAGACCCATAGACTCACCACGCAGAGACCCATAGACTCACCACGCAGAGACCCATAGACTCACCACGCAGAGACCCATAGACTCACCACAGAGACCCATAGACTGGCCACACAGAGACTCATAGACTGGCCACACAGAGACCCATAGACTCACCACGCAGAGACCATAGACTCACCAGGCAGAGACCCATAGACTCACCACGCAGAGACCCACAGACTCGTCACACAGAGACCCATAGACTCACCACACAGAGACCCACAGACTCGCCACGCAGAGACCCACAGACTCGCCACGCAGAGACCCACAGACTCGCCACGCAGAGACCCACAGACTCACCACACAGAGACCCACAGACTCGCCACACAGAGACCACAGACTCACCACACAGAGACCCACAGGCTCACCACACAGAGACCCATAGACTCGCCACACAGAGACCCACAGACTCGCCACACAGAGACCCATAGACTCACCACAGATACCCATAGACTCACCACAGAGACCCACAGACTCACCACACAGAGACCCATAGACTGGCCACACAGAGACCCATAGACTCACCACGCAGAGACCCATAGACTCACCACAGAGACCCATAGACTCACCACAGAGACTCACAGACTCGTCACACAGAGACCCATAGACTGGCCACACAGAGACCCATAGACTCACCACGCAGAGACCCATAGACTCACCACGCAGAGACCCATAGACTCACCACGCAGAGACCCACAGACTCGCCACGCAGAGACCCACAGACTCGCCACACAGGGACCCACAGACTGGCCACACAGAGACCCACAGACTGGCCACACAGACCCATAGACTCACCACGCAGAGACCCATAGACTCGCCACGCAGAGACCCATAGACTCGCCACGCAGAGACCCATAGACTCACCACGCAGAGACCCATAGACTCACCACAGAGACCCATAGACTCACCACAGAGACCCATAGACTGGCCACGCAGAGACCCATAGACTCACCACGCAGAGACCCATAGACTCACCACGCAGAGACCCACAGACTCGCCACGCAGAGACCCACAGACTCGCCACGCAGAGACCCACAGACTCACCACACAGAGACCCACAGACTCACCACAGAGACCCACAGACTCACCACACAGAAACCCACAGACTCGCCACACAGAGACCACAGACTCACCACACAGAGACCCACAGGCTCACCAAACAGAGACCCATAGACTCGCCACACAGAGACCCACAGACTCGCCACACAGAGACCCATAGACTCACCACAGAGACCCATAGACTCACCACAGAGACTCACAGACTCGTCACACAGAGACCCATAGACTGGCCACACAGAGACCCATAGACTCACCACGCAGAGACCCACAGACTCGCCACGCAGAGACCCACAGACTCGCCACGCAGAGACCCACAGACTCGCCACGCAGAGACCCACAGACTCGCCACACAGGGACCCACAGACTGGCCACACAGAGACCCATAGACTCACCACGCAGAGACCCATAGACTCACACGCAGAGACCCATAGACTCACCACGCAGAGACCCATAGACTCACCACGCAGAGACCCATAGACTCACCACGCAGAGACCCAGAGACTCACCACACAGAGACCCACAGACTGGCCACACAGACCATAGACTCACCACACAGAGACCCACAGACTGGCCACAGAGACCCATAGACTCACCACGCAGAGACCCATAGACTCACCACGCAGAGACCCATAGACTCACCACGCAGATACCCATAGACTCACCACGCAGAGACCCATAGACTCACCACACAGAGACCCACAGACTCGCCACACAGAGACCCATAGACTCACCACACAGAGACCCACAGACTCGCCACGCAGAGACCCACAGACTCGCCACGCAGAGACCAGAGACTCACCACACAGAGACCCACAGACTGGCCACAGAGACCCATAGACTCACCACGCAGAGACCCATAGACTCACCACGCAGAGACCCATAGACTGGCCACACAGAGACCAATAGACTCACCACGCAGAGACCCATAGACTCACCACGCAGAGACCCATAGACTCACCACGCAGAGACCCACAGACTGGCCACACAGAGACCCATAGACTCACCACGCAGAGACCATAGACTCACCACGCAGAGACCAATAGACTCACCACGCAGAGACCCACAGACTGGCCACACAGAGACCCATAGACTCACCACGCAGAGACCCATAGACTCACCACGCAGAGACCCATAGACTCACCACGCAGAGACCATAGACTCACCACGCAGAGACCATAGACTCACCACGCAGAGACCCATAGACTCACCACGCAGAGACCCATAGACTGACCACGCAGAGACCCATAGACTCACCACACAGAGACCCACAGACTCGCCACACAGAGACCCATAGACTCATCACACAGAGACCCACAGACTCGCCACGCAGAGACCCACAGACTCACCACACAGAGACCCACAGACTCGCCACACAGAGACCCACAGACTCACCACACAGAGACCCACAGGCTCACCACACAGAGACCATAGACTCGCACAGAGACCCACCACAGACCCATAGACTCACCAGAGACCCATAGACTCACCACAGAGACCCATAGACTCACCACACAGAGACCCATAGTCAACGGCGCACTGACTGGACTCCCCATCCTGAGGTCACCGGTTAGATTCCATCTCTCCGCTGGGCAGCTGTTTATAATGGTGGGGTGTGGGGGGGAGGTGGTGCGGGATACGTTTCTTAGATCCCCCCCCCACCTCCCTAGCCCCCCCCCCCTCCGACCACTGCCCACACAGCAGCAGTAGCGCAGTGAGTCTGTGGTGGGCGGGGTAAGGCTACTCCCACGTGACTCTCCCCCCGCCCCCCCCCACAGGACTTGGTGGCGGACGTGAAGTCGGAGGTGTCGGGCACGCTGGAGCTGGTGCTGGTGGCGCTGCTCACGGCGCCCGACAAATACGACGCCGCCGAGATGAAGTTCGCTCTCAAGGTGAGAGAGCGGGGGGGGAGGTGGGGGAGATGTTAGGAGGGGGAGAGCGGGGGGGGGGTTGGGGGGAGAGGGGGGGAGGTTGGGGAGAGGGGGGAGAGGGAGGGGGGGTTTGGAGAGGGGGGTTGGAGAGAGCGGGGGGAGGAGAGGTTGGGGAGAGGGGAGGAGAGGTTGGGGAGAGGGGGGGGAGGTTGGGGAGAGAGGGGGGGGGGGGAGAGGGGGGAGGTTGGGGAGAGGGGGGACGTTGGGGAGAGGGGGGGGACGTTGGGGAGAGGGGGGGGAGGTTGGGGAGAGGGGGGGGGGTTGGGGAGAGGGGGGGGCGGAGAGGTTGGGGAGTGGTAGTTTAGTGGTTAGTGGCTTGAAACCCAGTGACCCGAGTTTGATTCCCGTTCACGGCGACAAACACCAGTGATGATTCTATCCTCAAATGGGTACCTGGCATGGTGTATAAACACCGCCACAAGGTGGACAAAACCAGCCGGGCGTGGTGCTGGCCACCCACCCCCCCCCCTCGTGTGCCGTGTTGGACTTCATAGTTACTGCTTGCTAACAGCACTTGCCCCAAGAGCCTCTTCGAGGCTACATGGGGGTTCTTTGCCTTTGTGTACACGGAGGGGCATCATTTGAAGATAGATCCTGGGTCTCTGACACTGGGAGGCTGGGGAATGCGGTAACTGTGAGGGCCTTCGCGAGAGGTATCCTGGAGGTGGTGTGGGTGGGTGGGCATGTGGGTGGTGAGGTGGGCATGTGGGTGGGTGGGCATGTGGGTGGTGAGGTGGGCATGTGGGTGGGTGGGTATGTGGGTGGGTGGGTATGTGGGTGGTGAGGTGGGTATGTGGGTGGGTGGGCATGTGGGTGGTGAGGTGGGTATGTGGGTGGGTGGGCATGTGGGTGGTGAGGTGGGCATGTGGGTGGGTGGGCATGTGGGTGGTGAGGTGGGTATGGGTGGGTGGTGAGGTGGGCATGTGGGTGGGTGGGCATGTGGGTGGTGAGGTGGGTATGTGGGTGGTGAGGTGGGTATGTGGGTGGGTGGGCATGTGGGTGGTGAGGTGGGTTTGTGGGTGGTGGGCATGTGGGTGGTGAGGTGGGCATGTGGGTGGGTGGGCATATGGGTGGTGAGGTGGGTATGTGGGTGGGTGGGTATGTGGGTGGGTGGGTATGTGGGTGGTGAGGTGGGTATGTTGTGGGTGGGTGGGCATGTGGGTGGTGAGGTGGGTATGTGGGTGGGTGGGTATGTGGGTGGTGAGGTGGGCATGTGGGTGGGTGGGCATGTGGGTGGTGAGGTGGGCATGTGGGTGGGTGGGTATGTGCAGTGCCGGATTATCGTAGTAGCAAAAGTAGCTACAAATGCTACGGGCCCCGTACTTCCAAAGGCTCCACGCTAAATGCTTTCAAGCTATCAATTCCGGTTCGGTGATTATGCACTTGCTCTATTACTATAGTACTATACTGCCTTCAACTTTTGTGAACGACTGGGTGTTTAGGGTTAGCATTTTGTAGTATTATCCGGGTGTATGGCAAATGAAAAAATACAATTACTTTACTATGCAAGTAAAAAATTCATGTTTTAATGTTTTTTAAGGGCCCCTTTATAACCTATGCTACAGGCCCCGCACTAGCTTAATCCAGCGGTGGGGATGTGGGTGGGTGGGTGGGTGAGTGGGTGAGTGGGTATGTGGGTGGGTGAGTGGGTATGTGGGTGGGTGAGTGGGTATGTGGGTATGTATGTGGGTATGTGGGTGGGTGGGTATGTGGGTATGTGGGTGGGTGGGTATGTGAGTGGGTATGTGGGTCGGTGGGTATGTGGTCGGTGGGTATGTGGGTTAGTGGGTGGGTGGATGGATATGTGGGTGGTGTGAGTGGGTATGTGGGTGGGTGAGTATGTGGGTGGGTGTGTGGGTGGGTGGTGAGTAAACACGCGTGTGTCCCCAGGGGGCTGGCACTGACGAGGACATCCTCATCGAGTTGCTGGCGTCGCGCACGAACCGCCAGTTGCAGGCGCTGGTGCGGGCCTACAAGCACGGTGAGCTGTGACGGTGGGTGGGGCGGCGGTGGGTGGGGCGGCGGGTGGGTGGGTGGGGCGGCGGGTGGGTGGGTGAGCTGTGACGTGGGGTGGTGAGCTGTGACGTGGGTGGTGAGCTGTGACGTGGGGTGGTGAGCTGTGACGGTGGGTGGGGTGGCGGGTGGGGTGGTGAGCTGTGACGGTGGGTGGGGTAGCGGGTGGGGTGGGTGGTGGGTGGACGAGGTGGGTGGCTCTGCCCCCCCACTACCCCCCCACTACCCCCCACTACCCCGGTCTGGAGGAGGGGGAGGGGCTGGCTGCCCCAACACTGCGGTGTGGACAAGGAGATTGGGGCGTGCGATGTGTTGTCTCTATCACCGTGTGTGTGTGTCTCAGTGTGTGTGTGTGTCTCACCGTCTGTCTCACTGTGTGTCCGTGTGCACCGTGTGCACCGTGTGTGTGTGTCTCACTGTGTGTGTGTCCGTGTGTGTGTCTGTGGAACAGACTACGACGGCAGCTTGGAGGATGCCATCTGCTCCGACACCGACCACTACTTCCAGCGCATGCTCGTGGCTCTGCTGCAGGTACCGCGACGGTAGCGGCGGCGGCGGCGGCGGCGGCGGCGGTGAAGTTGATTGATGGTGGTTCTGTGCATGGCGGTGGAGTTGATGGTGGTTCTGTGCATGGCGGTGGAGTTGATGGTGGTTCTGTGCATGGCGGCGGAGTTGACGGCTCTTGTTGGGATCTCCATGTCACCCCCAGGGCAACCGGGATGACGATGGACCGGTGGACGCCGAGCTGGTGAAGAAGGACGCGCAGGTGAGCGGTGCACCTCCCCGTGCAGGCGACGCCGCATACCCAACCCCCTATTAACCCCCCCTCCTGGCCCTGCTTGGCCCCCAAGTGGTGTTGGTGGTGGTGTTGGTGGTGGTGTTGGTGGTGGTGTTGGTGTTGGTTGTTGGTGTTNGTGGTGTTGGTGGTGGTGTTGGTGGTGGTTGGTGTTGGTGGTGGTTGGTGGTGGTGGTGGTGTTGGTGGTGGTGGTGGTGTTGGTATCTGTGTTGCGGGCCGTGTCGTCAAGTGCTAAACCTCTCCGCCCCAGGTGCTGCTCGAGGCCGGCGAGAAGAGCTGGGGAACCGACGAGGAGAAGTTCATCACCGTGATGTGTCTACGCAGCTTCACGCACCTGCGCAGAGGTGCGGGGTGGGGGGACGTGGTGGGGGTGGGGGCTTGGGGAGTCGTCTCAATCGGTCAACCCATGGCAGAGGTCGCAAACGGGTTTTAATTCCTTACCCGTACCCGGCCGCACCAGGTCGCAAACGGGTACCCGTACCCTACCCGAAATGAGTGACAAACGGTTACTCACCAGTGACTCACGGCCTACCCGTATCCGGCCGCACCAGGGTCGCAAACGGCTACCCGTACCTGTACCTGGCCGGGTACGGGTAGCCGGGTATCGGGTACCCGGTTGCGACCTCTGACCCACGGCCCCCCGGGGCTGTCCCGTGACCAGCTCTTCCTGCCGGCAGCGGGGGGAGGGGCCGTCCCACGCTTCGCGGGATGGCCTCGAAGTGCACCTAGCCTGGCACAAGCGCCACGGTGGCCTTACCCCCGCCACTTGGTGGCGAATAGCGGCTGCTGCTGTTGTTGTTGTGCATGCACATGGTTGGCGCAGTGCGCTGCGAACCCGGCGGCCCAGAGTTTGATTGCCACTCGTGGCCAACTCCGGTGACAATTGCCTGGACCGGCCCTGGGCAATCCACTAGGTCGACGCGGCCTCGAATGACCACCTGGTGCAGTGTTTTAAATATCAGCACTGGGAAGACAAAGGCGGCCGGGGCGTGGCGTTGTCACGCTGGTCACAACGTCGCCCGCCTTCGTAGGCGCTCCTAACTACTCGCTAGCGGCACTTTGCCCTGTAGTCCGTGTGGGCTACACGGGAGAGCTTTGTCTGTGTACAGTGCACTTTGTGTGTACTGTGTGTGTGCGCACTGTGTGTATGCACTGTGTGTGTGCACTGTGTGCGTGCTCAACTTCTTTTCGCAACGTACGTCAACGACCGTGCCAATCGGAAGCTTGGGGGATGTAAAAGTGCATCGCTCCTCGTATCGGAAGAGCATTCCAGACGGCCGCAGAACCGCATCTGAAGGCACGCGTGATGCAGTGACCGACTTTTCATCAATGATCAGCCAAAAGCCGCCGCTGCTGCGGATTAATCGACCTCCCTAACCTACAGCGTGTTTAAGAGGTGGAGCCGGATGGTGCCACTTATAATCCGGCCGATTTATCATCATCATCTTCTTCCGGAAGACGAAGTTGTTTTTGCCGATGGCCAGCCAAACGCAGCCGCGTGAGATGACCCCAGGTCCACGTCTGACCCCAGGTCCACGTCGGATGACCCCCAGGTCCGTGTGTGTGTGTGTGTGTGCAGTGGTGGACGAGTACAAGTCTCTGAGCAAGAAAACTCTGGAGGAGAGCATCCAGTCGGAGATGTCGGGCTCCCTGGAGAGACTGATGATGGCCGTGGGTACGCACTGACACTTGTACACACACACACACACGTGTGTGTGTGTGTGTGTGCACACGTGTGTGTGTGTGTACACACACTGTGTGTGTGTGTGTCTTTATCTGCATATCCCCTTCATAAGTGCTTGCTGACAGCACTTGCTCCAAAAGTATGTTGAGGCTACACGGGGCATCTTTGTGTGTGTACAGGTGTAGACACACGCTTGTGTAAGTACACACGTGTTGTGCCCGTGTTGTGACCACGTGGGTACCCACCCCCCACTGCCCCCCCCCCCTCCTGACCCCCCTCCCCCCTCCCCTAGTCACGTGTGCTGTGAGTACCCCACCTACTTCGCTGAGCGACTCTACAAGGCCATGAAGGTGATGTGGTGGTGATGGTGGTGAGGTGATGGTGGTGGTGAGGTGGTGGTGGTGATGGTGGTGATGTTGGTGATGTTGGTGGTGAGGTGGTGATGATGGTGGTGGTGGTGATGGTGAGGTGATGGTGGTGACGTGATGGTGGTAATGGTGGTAATGGTGGTGATGGTGGTGATGGTGATAGTGGTGATGGTGATAGTGGTGATGGTGATGTGATGGTGGTGATGGTGGTGAGGTGGTGATGGTGGTGATGATGGTGGCGGTATGGTGGTGATGATGGTGAGATGGTGGTGGTGATGGTGGTGGTGTGATGTGATGGTGGTGGTGAGGTGGTGGTGATGGTGGTGGTGATGGTGAGGTGTGAGGTGGTGATGGTGGTCACGTGATGGTGGTGATGTTTGCTCACAGCTGCTGTGTGTCGGAGAGCTGGCCAAGGGCCCATGGTTGTTACGTGCCGCTGAGATGCAATGGGGCGCCGTGACGCTGTGGTGTGACGCTGTGTGTGTGTGTGTGACGCTGTGTGTGTGTGTNACGGTGTGTGTGTGTGTCTGTGTGTGTGTGTGTGTGTGTGTGTGTGTGTGACGCTGTGTGTGTGTGTGACGCTGTGTGTGTGTGTGGGTGACGCTGTGTGTGTGTGTGGGTGACGCTGTGTGTGTGTGTGGGTGACGCTGTGTGTGTGTGTGGGTGACGCTGTGTGTGTGTGTGGGTGACGCTGTGTGTGTGTGTGGGTGACGCTGTGTGTGTGTGTGGGTGACGCTGTGTGTGTGTGTGGGTGACGCTGTGTGTGTGTGTGGGTGACGCTGTGTGCGTGTGTGTGGTGACGCTGTGTGCGTGTGTGGTGTGACGCTGTGTGCGTGTGTGTGACGCTGTGTGCGTGTGTGTGTGTGACGCTGTGTGCGTGTGTGTGACGCTGTGTGCGTGTGTGTGNCGCTGTGTGCGTGTGTGTGTGTGNCGCTGTGTGCGTGTGTGTGTGTGAGCGCTGTGTGCGTGTGTGTGTGTGACGCTGTGTGCGTGTGTGTGTGTGACGCTGTGTGCGGTGTGTGTGTGACGCTGTGTGCGTGTGTGTGCGTGTGACGCTGTGTGCGTGTGTGTGCGTGTGACGCTGTGTGCGTGTGTGTGCGTGTGACGCTGTGTGCGTGTGTGTGCGTGTGACGCTGTGTGCGTGTGTGTGCGTGTGACGCTGTGTGCGTGTGTGTGCGTGTGACGCTGTGTGCGTGTGTGTGCGTGTGACGCTGTGTGCGTGTGTGTGCGTGTGACGCTGTGTGCGTGTGTGTGCGTGTGACGCTGTGTGCGTGTGTGTGCGTGTGACGCTGTGTGCGTGTGCGTGCGTGTGACGCTGTGTGCGTGTGCGTGCGTGTGACGCTGTGTGCGTGTGCGTGCGTGTGACGCTGTGTGCGTGTGCGTGCGTGTGACGCTGTGTGGTGCGTGTGCGTGCGTGTGACGCTGTGTGTGTGCGTGTGTGTGCGTGTGACGCTGTGTGCGTGCGTGTGTGTGCGTGTGACGCTGTGTGCGTGACGCTGTGTGCGTGACGCTGTGTGCGTGACGCTGTGTGCGTGACGCTGTGTGCGTGACGCTGTGTGCGTGACGCTGTGTGCGTGACGCTGTGTGCGTGACGCTGTGTGCGTGACGCTGTGTGCGTGACGCAGGGTGCGGGCACGGACGAGCGCACGCTGCTGCGAGTCCTCGTCTCGCGCTCCGAGATCGACCTCGTGGACATCCAGGAGGTGTTCCTCAACAAGTACGGCGGCCCCTGTCCACCTCCATCCAGGTGACGTCCTCCACAGCATCGCCTCGCTCGGAATCCGTGCGGTGACGACGACGATGGTGATGGTGGTGATGGTGTTGATAGTGTTGATGGTGTTGCTGTGATGATGGTGTTGATGCTGTTAGTGATGATGATGGTTGTGGTGATGGTGGTGATGGTGGTGATGATNTTGCTGCGATGATGGTGATGATGGTGTTGATGATGATGGTGATTATGGTGTTGCTGTGATCACGGTGGTGATGGTGGTGACGGTGACGACGATGATGGTTGTGGTGATGGTGATTATGGTGTTGCTGCGATGAAGATGATGATGGTGTTGATGGTGGTGGTCATGATGTTGCTGCGGTGATGGTGGTGGTGTTGACGGTGTTGATGTTGTTGATGATGGTGATGATGATGGTGGTGTTGATGATGATGTTGATGGTGGTGATGGTGTTGATGATGGTGTTGATGATGGTGTTGATGTTGATGATATTCTTAGGTTTTTTCGGTAAAGTCACGTAGGTAAAACATTAAAATTAATAAAAGTAAAATAAAATTCACGACGTTTCGGAGGCAACACAAGCTTCCGTCTTCAGGTGGAACCGCCACAGCCACGACAGCTGTATCAAGTAAATGAGAGAATGCAGGAGCTACCACTCCGTTTACATAATGGTTGGAGAGGGGGGAAGGGCCAAGTACAGCACACTTTTTATTCATATGGTAAGGTGAGGCTTAAGAGGGTGAGCCTTTGTTATGGAGAGGTACGGTTTGTGACTTAACCTGTGACAAGGATAAAACAACTGAACATGGTAAACCTGTAATAGTTGTCTGTCAAATAAGATTGGCCAAATAAGTGTAGTTAAATCTTTTTTGCATGGTTGATCACATCTTTCCAATGATTACTCAGTTTGTAACCATCATCACGGTTGAAATTATGTCTGTGTTTGTATATTTGTATGGCTTCGTGTACAAACCTTTGATGGTAGCCAGGAGGTTTGCAGAGAACCTTGGTCTCGGAAAAAACAATTTCATGAGAGCCCACCGAGTTGTAGCAATGATCGGCAACGGCCGAAGAATCAGTTCTGCCGTGTTTCAGATCTAACTTGTGCTCGCAGACACGATCAGAAACATGACGTTTCGTTTCTCCAATGTAGCAATCACCACAAGTACAACTCAATTTGTAGACTCCATGATACTGTAAGTCAGGAACGACATCCTTCACAGATGGAATCAGATCACGGATTTTATGCACTGTACTGAATCGGACTTGGATCTTATGTTTGTTTAGAATTTTGGAGATCTTTTTGGTCACGCCTGCTATGTATGGTAACGTGATAGTTTTGGTCGGAGTTTCATGTGGCTGTTTCTGTGTGGTGGGAGAAACAGCTTGGCGGATAGTGCGGTCAGAGTATCCGTTCATCCTGAGGGCCCAATGTACATGTCTTAATTCACCGGCCAGGTGGTGTTGGTCAGAAATGCCATGGGTCTGTGGTATAGCGTTTTGATGAGAGAATTCTTTTGAGATGGGTGGTGGTGGGAATCCGGTTTCAAGTAGGAATCTGTTGGGTGGCTTTCCTGTAGACAGAATGTCCCAAGGATCCGTCAATATACAAACACAGACATAATTTCAACCGTGATGATGGTTACAAACTGAGTAATCATTGGAAAGATGTGATCAACCATGCAAAAAAGATTTAACTACACTTATTTGGCCAATCTTATTTGAGACTACTATTACAGGTTTACCATGTTCAGTTGTTTTCTCCTTGTCACAGGTTGAGTCACAAACCGTACCTCTCCATAACAAAGGCTCACCCTCTTAAGCCTCACCTTACCATATGAATAAAAAGTGTGCTGTACTTGGCCCTTCCCCCCCCTCTCCAACCATTATATAAACGGAGTGGTAGCTCCTGCAATCTCTCATTTACTTGATACAGCTGTCGTGGCTGTGACGGTTCCACCTGAAGACAGAAGATTGTGTTGCCTCCGAAACGTGGTGAATTTTATTTTATTTAACTTTTATAAATTTTAATGTTTTACCTACGTGACTTTACCGAAAAAACCTAAGAATATGAATCCTTGCAGTCACGAAAGCTTCAAATCTAGGTGTTGATGATGGTGTTGATGTTGATGATGGTGGTGATGGTGTTGATGCTCTCCACCCTTAGGGGGAGGTGGGGGGAGACTTCAGGGAGACTCTGCTCAAGCTCTGCTCCCCTTAGTCGCCCTCAGCCACTCGGTCACCCTCCGTCACCCTCCGTTGCCCTCAACGTTGCCTTCAGTCGCCTTAGTCACCCACAGTCACCCTCACAGTCACCCACAGTCGCCCACAGTCACCCACAGTCACCCACAGTTGCCCTTATCGAAAACCTTCAGGGACCAAAGTCAACTCCAACTCCGGGATCAACTCGATTAAATGGACCACCACCACCAGCCCGTGCCAGCAGTCAACCCCAGGGTGGATGCAGCCCCACCAGTAGCCCGTGCCAGCAGTCGACCCCGGGGTGGATGCAGCCCCTTTAGCAGCCCGTGCCTGGAGTCGACCCCGGGCGATGGCGCTGAGTAGACGGGGCTGGCTCCGGCACGGCCATCGTGTGAACCCCGCCACGTTTACCCCGGACCTGCTGCGATGGCTTCTCTCTCACGCGTGGCGCGTGGGGGTGTCTGTGGGGGTGTGGTGTGTGTACGTGTGTGTCTGTGTGTGGTTGTGTCTGTGTGTGGGTGTGTCTGTGTGTGGTTGTGTGGGTGTGTCTGTTATACGGGGGTTCTTTGTCTTCTTTGTAGTGTGATGGGGAGCGGTGGTGTAGCGGTTAGCGCGCTGCGTTACGAACCTGGCGACCCGAGTTCGATTCCGCTCACGGTCAACACCGGTGACGATTATCTGAACCGGTCCTGGGCCTCCCCTACGTCGACTCGGCCTCAAATGAGTACCCGGTGCGATATGTAAACATCGCCGCTAGGGAGGCAAAGGCGGCCGGGCGTGGTGTTGGCCACCCACCCCCTCGTGTGCCGTGCTGGCCTTTATAAGTGCTCGCTAACAGCACTTGCCCCTACAGTCTGATAAGGCTATAGGGGATCTTTGTCTTTGTGCCTGTGTGTGTACTCTGGCTCGGAGCAGGATCTCGCCATCCGTGCTACGTTACAGAGTAAACGGGGCCCGCTGGGGAGCATCGGCAGATGATTCGGATTGATTCGCGTCGTGATCTCGGCCACGTGGTTTTGTTGAAGCGACGAGGGAAAGTGGATAAAGGCGCAGGCCCTGCAATGTACTCGCTCCGCTCCATTTGTCCTTCAACTGCGGTGACGTCCACGGCGAATGGGACGCGGGGGGGGGGGGTTGGTGGGGTGTGGATGTTCAAGGTGCCGTGCCGGGAGATCGTAATCCGAATCCTGGAGGAGTAATCCGATGAGCTGTGAAGCTCTTCACAGATGTCCAGGAGGGGGGGGGCGGCAGCGCTCCAGCACTGCCCCCGTCCCGCTTGCTGTGCTGCCCCGCCGTGGGCTCGAGGGCGGCGCCGTGCCTCGAAATAGCAACGAGGAACGGAGGTGGGGGGGGGTGAGGTGGTGACGTGGTGAGGTGGTGGTGTGGGGGTGGTGAGGTGGGGGGTGGTGAGGTGGTGGTGGTGGTGAGGTGGGGTGGTGGTGAGGTGGGGTGGTGGGGTGGTGAGGGTGGTGGTGAGGTGAGGTAGGGTGGTGAGGTAGGGTGGTGAGGTGGTGGTAAGGTGGGGGGTGGTGAGGTGGTGGTGGTGGTGGGGTGGTGAGGTGGTGGTGGGGAGGTGGGGGGGGTGGGGGGGGGTGGTGGGTGGTGAGGGTGGTGGTGAGGT
>MU249593.1:3318562-3355172 GCA_018977245.1 Lethenteron camtschaticum | reverse complement strand
ACAGACCCGTGCCCACCACTAACAGGTAAGTACACACAGGGCGGTTTGTGCTATGGATTTCCGACGCTACACATCCACAACTGGCGAGATTGTTTATAGGGAAGAACCCCCCCCCCCCACCCCTAGCTGTTAGATATGGGTGCTGGTTAGACAAGGAGAGGGTGGAAGTGGGAAATAGTGTGAGGATTTTGATTTAAATTTCGTGACCGCAGGGATATCTTCTTGGTTCTTTCGGTAAAGTCATGTAGAATGGAAATAATAAAATAATAATAAAAACATAATAAATAATTCTCACGACGTTACGGCCACAACGCAAGCAGCCGTTCNCAGGTAGAGACTTAGAGAGTCTGCATCCAACAAGTCTATTTAAAGCTTTCTGACTGCGATTCATCTTCTTGGCTTTCGGTAGTCACGTAGAAGGGAAGTAATAAAATAATAAAAATAAAACATAATAAATAAAATAATTCTCACGACGTTTCGGCTACAACGCAAGCAGCCGTCTTCAGGTGAAGAATGAGACACTACCAAACTAGGAGCTTATATATAAGCTGCGTTGGAGGTGGAAGAAGAGCGCCTTAACAAAAGAATGTGCATATGAAGAGGAATTTAGCATATTCATGGAAATGCGTAGGAGGTGGGCGGGGGGTTTCAAAGTCATATTATGCCCATGCATTATGCAGGATCAGCAGCACCAAGGGGGGTGCAGGGATTAGCAGTAACAAAGGAAAGGAATGTTAATGATATGTAGCTGCAGTTACTTAACAACCACGTAGAAAACTAAAGTATAAACTACATAAAAAACTAAAGTATAAACTGCATAGCACCATCAGTATACTTACTATACTCTACAATAAGCTGAGTTACTAACAGCAAGTAATACATTACAATTCAACGTCGTAAAAATTATATAATATGCTTCCATCTAAACTTTATTCTCTTACATCACACGAGCATACACCGTACTATATACTGCCATAGATAAACCCAACATTAAATTATATACTGTATTGCTGTAAACCAACCTATACCTTATACATTTTAATATAACACTATGTATTATTCTACACACCCTAATGTGTATCGAAATGGTTTATTACGTCCTTCCAATGATTGCTAAGCCAGAATCCATCTTCTCGGTTAAAATTGTCTCTGTGTTTGTATATGTGGATCGCCTCATGAACGAATCTCTCATGATAGCCAGATGGCTTGCAGAGAACCTCTGTCTTGGAGAAGTCAATATCATGTGAGCCCACTGAGTTGTAACAGTGATCTGCCACGGCTGAGGTGTTTGTCCTACCGTGTTTCAGGTCAGCTTTATGTTCACGGATGCGGTCCGAGACATGTCGTTTGGTTTCCCCAATGCAACTGCTACCACAGAGGCAACTTAGTTTGTAGACGCCAGGGTACTGTATGTCTGGAACCACATCTTTTACAGACGGTACCAGATCACGGATTTTATGTACTGTGTTGAATCGGACCTGGATCTTGTGTTTAATCAGGATTTTGGAGATCTTTTTTGTGACCCCAGCAATGTAGGGTAAGGTGATGGTCTTGAAAGGCTCTTCAACAGGATCCTTCTTGATGGTTGGAGTGATGGCTTTGCGGATTGTGTAGTCGGAGTAACCATTAGCCTTAAGAGCTTGGCGTACGTGTTTGAGTTCACTGGCAATGTGTTCATGGTCGGAGATGCATTGGGCTCTATGATATAGAGTCTTGATGAGGGAATTCTTCTGGGATGGATGGTGGTGGGAATCCGGTTTTAGATAAGCATCCGTATGGGTGGCTTTCCTGTAGACAGAGTGGCTCATTGAACCATCAGGTCTCCTTTTGATTAGGACATCCAAAAAGGGTAGCTTGCCATCTTTTTCGACTTCCATGGTGAATCTGATGGGTGTATGGAGTTGATGTGGTCGAGAAATTGGTCTAGAGCAGCACGGCCATGTGGCCAGATGACAAAAGTGTCGTCTACGTACCTCTTCCATAAGGTCGGGCGTAGAGTGGCAGTCTGGATTGCGTCCGTCTCAAATTTCTCCATGAAGATGTTGGCTACAACCGGAGATAGGGGGAGCCCATTGGGGTGCCCTCAGTTTGCTGTAGAAAGTTCCATTCCAGGTGAAGTATGTATTGGTTAAGCAGTGTCTCACCAGGGGGGTACCCCAGCATTCAGTCCATGATGAACCAAGTCTTCAATTATTGCGATGGTGTCAGGTACAGGAACCTTGGTGAATAAGAAAACCACATCAAAACTGACAAGCAGGTCGTCTGGGGACAGGGCAATCCCCTTGATTGTCGATACCAGGTCGGTAGAGTTTAGTACCGCAGAGGTGGTTTTTCCAGTGAAAGGCCGTAGGATTTCAGACAAAAAACGAGCCAATTTATAGGTGGGGGAGTTGATAGTAGAGACAATGGGACGAAGAGGTGTATCTTCTTTATGTATCTTTGGCAAGCCGTATAATCTTGGTGGCCTGGCTGCAGAAGGTTTCAACGAGAACTGTTTGGTCTGATCAAATAATGCGGTTGAATCAGAAATGATATTTTTGGTTTTAGTGACGAGGCTGTTGGTGGGGTCTCTTTTTATTTTTGTATAGCTGCCATCGTTGAGTAGTTCTTGAATTTTGTTGTTGTATTCTATTTTGTCCATGATGACAGTGGCATTGCCTTTGTCGGCTGAGAGGATGACAATGTCATCCCTCTTTTTTAATTGAGCTAATTCAAAACGCTCATCTTTGCTGATGTTGCTAGCTGGCATCTTAGCGTTTTTGAGGGTTGCAGAGATTTCAGATCTTGCTACGTCTGCAGCGATGTGACTCAAGCCATTGAGAGCTACATCTACTCGAGCAATTATATCATTAACTGGTATGTGTCTAGGTGTGACTGCAAAGTTTAGTCCTTTAGCTAAAACGGATTTCAGACCTTCAGAAATAGAACTGTTACTGCGATTAATTACGACTTTGTTAACATCTAGCTTTTCAATGTGTGGGCCCGGTTTCTTGTTTGAGAGGCGGTTGAATTTGGAAATCAAGTTGCCCTATCTCCGGTTGTAGCCAACATCTTCATGGAGAAATTTGAGACGGACGCAATCCAGACTGCCACTCTACGCCCGACCTTATGGAAGAGGTACGTAGACGACACTTTTGTCATCTGGCCACATGGCCGTGCTGCTCTAGACCAATTTCTCGACCACATCAACTCCATACACCCATCAGATTCACCATGGAAGTCGAAAAAGATGGCAAGCTACCCTTTTTGGATGTCCTAATCAAAAGGAGACCTGATGGTTCAATGAGCCACTCTGTCTACAGGAAAGCCACCCATACGGATGCTTATCTAAAACCGGATTCCCACCACCATCCATCCCAGAAGAATTCCCTCATCAAGACTCTATATCATAGAGCCCAATGCATCTCCGACCATGAACACATTGCCAGTGAACTCAAACACGTACGCCAAGCTCTTAAGGCTAATGGTTACTCCGACTACACAATCCGCAAAGCCATCACTCCAACCATCAAGAAGGATCCTGTTGAGGAGCCTTTCAAGACCATCACCTTACCCTACATTGCTGGGGTCACAAAAAAGATCTCCAAAATCCTGATTAAACACAAGATCCAGGTCCGATTCAACACAGTACATAAAATCCGTGATCTGGTACCGTCTGTAAAAGATGTGGTTCCAGACATACAGTACCCTGGCGTCTACAAACTAAGTTGCCTCTGTGGTAGCAGTTACATTGGGGAAACCAAACGACATGTCTCGGACCGCATCCGTGAACATAAAGCTGACCTGAAACACGGTAGGACAAACACCTCAGCCGTGGCAGATCACTGTTACAACTCAGTGGGCTCACATGATATTGACTTCTCCAAGACAGAGGTTCTCTGCAAGCCATCTGGCTATCATGAGAGATTCGTTCATGAGGCGATCCACATATACAAACACAGAGACAATTTTAACCGAGAAGATGGATTCTGGCTTAGCAATCATTGGAAGGACGTAATAAACCATTTCGATACACATTAGGGTGTGTAGAATAATACAGTGTTATATTAAAATGTATAAGGTATAGGTTGGTTTACAGCAATACAGTATATAATTTAATGTTGGGTTTATCTATGGCAGTATATAGTACGGTGTATGCTCGTGTGATGTAAGAGCATAAAGTTTAGATGGAAGCATATTATATAATTTTTACGACGTTGAATTGTAATGTATTACTTGCTGTTAGTAACTCAGCTTATTGTAGAGTATAGTAAGTATACTGATGGTGCTATGCAGTTTATACTTTAGTTTTTTATGTAGTTTATACTTTAGTTTTCTACGTGGTTGTTAAGTAACTGCAGCTACATATCATTAACATTCCTTTCCTTTGTTACTGCTAATCCTGCACCCCCCTTGGTGCTGCTGATCCTGCATAATGCATGGGCATAATATGACTTTGAAACCCCCCGCCCACCTCCTACGCATTTCCATGAATATGCTAAATTCCTCTTCATATGCACATTCTTTTGTTAAGGCGCTCTTCTTCCACCTCCAACGCAGCTTATATATAAGCTCCTAGTTTGGTAGTGTCTCATTCTTCACCTGAAGACGGCTGCTTGCGTTGTAGCCGAAACGTCGTGAGAATTATTTTATTTTATTATGTTTTATTTTTATTATTTTATTACTTCCCTTCTACGTGACTTTACCGAAAGAACCAAGAAGAAGAGTCTGTCTCCTCAACAGGCCTGCTCTCCACCTGAGGACGAAACGTCGTGAGAATTATTTTATTATGTTTTTTTTTACATTCTACGTGACTTTACCGAAATAACCAAGAAGATGAGTGTGAGGATGTTAGTCAGGTGTGAGGGTGTGGGTGTGAGTCGGGTGTGAGTGTGTTTGTGAGGCCTTACCATCAGCCCTACCAAAACTAAGCACCTGCCTGGGTATTTTGTACCATCGGACACTCCACCCCCACAACTCCCAATTGGTGATGGGGCAGTTGTGGAGAGAGTGGAGTTTCTCATACCTGGGCAGTGTGCTTATGACCGGCTCCAGTTTATCAGCAGAGGTCTCACTCCGAATCAGTCGAGCGGCAATATATTTCCATCGGTTGCATAACGCTGTGCGGAAGCTACCTGGTCTGTCGCTTCGCACGAAGATTCAGGTCTTTGGGCCACAGTCATGTCCTCCTTTTCTCTACGCTTGTGAAACGTGGACCCCCCTAATGGAACATCTTCGCTGGTTAGAAACATTTAGGCTGGCCTGCCTACGATCCTTCCTGGGTTTAACCAGGCTGGATTGTGTGAGCTCACAAATCCTTGGAAGATCTGGACAAAATCCCTTTGGTGCGCTCCTCCGGCAGGCAAGGCTGCGTTGTCTGGGTCATGTAGCACGCATGCCCAGCCACGGAATGCCTAAACAGCTTTTGTTCGGCCGGATCGAGGGGGCTAAACGGGCACGGCACGGGCTAGAGAAGAGATGGAGTGATGTGGTACTGGAGGACGTGGAGCTGAGTGGACTTGCCGATGACTGGTACCAGCGGTGTCAAGATCGACCTCTGTGGAGGAGGCTCGTGAAGGACGCTTCTGGGCAGTTGCAGGCAGTCGCCCTCCAACAACAACGGAGGGTGGAGGAATGAAGCTCATAACAACGAGCGGAGCGCCGGGTGGCTAAAGCACAGCAAGTTGGCACAGTAGGGGTCACAGGTGGTGGACGGCCACTCATCTCAGTCAGTCGACCTGTGCCATCTGGGTCTGCCCCGTGACCTGCCAGTGGGCGTTCGACACTTCACGTGGCCTCAACGTGCACATAGCCTGGCACAAGCGTCGTGGTAACGTCACCGCCACTTAGTGGCGAATGGTGGTTGTTGTTGTTGAGTCGGGTGTGAGGGTGAGAGTGTGAGTGCAATCTAACGTTACCACCTCTCCATATCTAACGTGGACTTCACTGCGGTGAACAATTTATGTTCCACGGCCATATTGATGGCACTTGATGTCATGCGGTGAGAGGACATCGGCGACCAGAGAGACTTGCGTTGAAACTAGGAAGGGCCCAAGGATGCACCCCTGTTGTCCGCCAAATCTGTACGGCATAGGCGATGACTGTCCCACACACCCAGCTTGATGTACTATGGTCGACCACGGAGGTATGACTCAATGCACACCGATACCCTTGACCTTAGCCACTCGATGAACATCTCACGGTGGATGGTGTCGAAGGTGGCTGAGAGATCTGTGGTGCACCGATCATCCACGATCTTGTTGTGGAGGTTGAAATCTACCCATGGCAGCGACGTAGGTGGAGTAACCTCTTCGGATGAAGGCACTCTCTGACCTTTAAAATAGTACTCAGCTTTGAGATCGGGAGATAGTTTTGCTGGGCCACTTTGGTTCAGGCCAAATTTCGGTGGCGGCGTTACCTGTGACATTTCGAATCGGTCTGAAACACGGCCCTCGCTGAACAAAATATTTTGCTAGGTGGACAATTGGCGGCACAAGCAGCGTCCGAGCATGATTTGAGAATGGAGGGGTGGATGTGGTCGAGTGGCGATGTTTGATTTGGCAGCCGTGCGGTGAACATCGACACCTCTGCCACCGACGCTGGTGCCAGCTTCTCGAGTTTTACATCGGTTCCATGTTGGTCAAAACGCAGATGTCAGACCGGGAAAATGCGTTTCCTTAAAGTTAGAAACTGTCGTCTTGATCGTCACTATTTTATTGACGGAGGACGTCAAGTTTCAAGTTTAATTTCAAGTTTCATTTATTAGGTATAGCCCTGTGAGCCATGGGGCTCTTAAGTCAGGTGCAACCGCAACAAACAAAATATGAACACAGAACATCTTAAAGTGACGACGCGTAACAGAAACATCCTGGAATAAACCAGCAAATATTAAATAAAAAAACGTATAAAAAACCTGTGTGCAAAAATCCCAATATGGTGCAAGTCAACAATAACAACCATGAGACAATTTAGATTAACCATATGTTTTCGAATGCCCAAAATAAATCTATAAAAACAATGTAACAACAGCAATCATAGGAACTGTGATTCAACTGTACGTCGCAAGTCCTGTGCACAGAGCGGGTTGACTCGTTGATGGGTGGTTGGAGTGCAGCAAACGCTTCGCGATGCGCCGCAGATCACACGTGGGTCGCGAGCCAACTGGTTGGCGCGCAGGGCATCGAACGGTCTGTGAGGCTCAATAATGAGTCGGCTGGCAGATCTCCAGTCGGCTCTGTAAGCGAGTCGGACATTCTCGGAACCGGCTTTCTTCTAAAGAAGCTGCAGCCTCCCCGGGTCTGCTTCGCAGCGATCGCCTTCGGTGATAGATGGGCCCGAGGTTCATCAAGAACAGCGGTGATGTCATTTTCAAATAGAACTGCAAATTAATCGACCGTCGATGCAGGATTTTTAGACACGTCGACGCAGACCGGAATTCTGAGGGAGAGCATCATGGTCCAGCCCAAGGCCGTAGCCATGGAGTCAACATTTGGAGGGACCAAATCTTCCAGGGGGTTTGAGGTCCTCCCCCCCCCCCCCAGAAAAAAAATCTAAATTTGAAAACGAATTTCCTGCCTAAAATATTTTAAAAATTCACTAACACATGGGATGGACTTTTTATTAATTTTTTACAATAATGTCTAATAGTGTATTGTATTACATTGCTCTGTGCTTTTTTTTTTACCTTTTCTTGTTTCATTGTGTAATAAAGCTCGTTGAGGCGACTTCTAGAATCGTCTTTTATTCAACTTATCTTACAGTTGCTCCACGCTACTGCTAGGTAGCGTGAAGGGACAGATATAGAGAGAAAGAAGCACTGCCACGTGGCAACTCGGAGCCCCACTTTCGCGTGGCCTACGCCCTCTGTTCGTTCCCGTTCTGACCACGTGTCGTTCGTCTCCACCCCTATTTAATACCTGGGTCACGTGGTACGTTTCCGCCAATCCTCGTTAGCCTGCATGGAATGTTCCAGCTCCCTCGTCATCTCCCGGGACCACGCCCCTGACTCATCTCCCCATTGGCTGTGGCCAAGGCCAGCAGAACCAATCCTCATAGCTGTCATCTTTCCATCACGTCAGGGCCACGCCCCCAGGCTTCCCCCCATTGGCTGTAAACCAGGACCGGCAGAGCCAATCCCCATAACGAGTTGTGATACGTCAGTGAGCCGGATATATCATCATATTACATCACCCCCCCCCGGTGTAAAAAGTCAGTCGTCTCGGCTGGGAAAAGGGTGACAAGCCGAATCCAATTTAGAGAATATTAGGGTGTCTAAGACGCATTAACAAGGTAAGGGGGAAGCAGGCGTCTACGCGCCGAGGAATTAAAACTTTAACAACGGACATACATTAGGGCGCCCCTGTAGCGCAGTAACAACAGGTTATTCAAAACATCAACAACAGACATACATTAGGGTGCCCCTGTAGCGCAGTAACAACAGGGTAACAGACCGCAAGGCAATCATAACTAACAAAACGTAAGAGATTTCGACCGCGAACGCGACGCAGGACCCTCTCCGTTTTTCGCGCATGGTCGCCTCGCCGTCCGATCTGCAAGAGGTGGTTGCCGTGGAGAAAANGAAGAATGTTCCGTTTCGGTTGTATCCGGGATAGGTCCCGTTGGAGGAGGGACGTCCGGGGTCTCGCTGTCCCTCAAAACCTGTTCATCTGCGGGGGTACAACACAGCCCCGCTGGGGATCAATGGGCAAGGCAAGTGGCACATTCGGCACGCCAGACCCCGGCAGGTCAACAAGTGGAGATGAGGGCCCAGCACGCGGTCCAACGTAGGGTTTGAGTCGCGACGAATGGACATACCAACGATGTTTGCCGTACTGAATGTGAACACTCTGGGGGTTCCGAATGTCCACCAGCCTCACAGGCCCCCGCCAAGGCCTGTTCAGTTTAGGGGACATTCCCACTGGTACCTGAGGGCAATGGAGCCATGCCAGATCGCCCACCGACCAAGGCATGTCAGTTCGTGATCGACGCGCATACCTCTTGTTCCTTGCCTGCGTACGGGCCGTCGCACATCTGGTGGCCTCTCGCGCCTCTGTAACCCGTTTAAGCGAGTCCCGTACGTGATCAGGCAAGGAAGGGGACGGTTGTTTACCCGCCGTACCCAGTTGCACATCAATCGGGGGTACATTCTCACGGCCATACATCAGGAAAAATGGCGAATATCCTGTGGACACGTGCGGAACCATGCGGTATGCCGCCAGGACGCCCGGTATGTGCAAGTCCCAATCGGTCTGTTTTTCACTTACTGTGTGACAAAGCATGGCCGAAAGGGTGCAGTTAAACCGTTCCACCATGCCATCCTTTGCGGATGGTAAGGGGAAGTGCGGTTTTCTTTGTGCCCAGCGCAGTGTATACATCCTTGAGCAATTTTGAGGAGAAGTTACGTCCCTGATCCGTGAGCAGCCCTTCGGGTGCTCCTTTATCCATGACGTAACCATTCAAGAAAGCCTCGGTGATGGACGCGGCCGTTTGGTCAGGCAGAGGCCAGGCCATAGGCCATCGAGAAAAATATCCGACCCTGACCAAAAGGTATTTGTTTCCCCTAGCCAATGGAGGGAACGGGCCCAGGATGTCCAGTGCAACTAGTTCATTGATACGAGATACTTCAATCGAACGTAGTGGCGGAACATAATGTTGCCGAGGCGGTTTCCTCTTTGCACAATCATGGCATGACCGGACAAAGTGAGTGACATCTGCCGTCATGCCGAACCAAAAGAAATCCTGCTTCATCGCGGCCAACGTTTTCTGCATGCCGAGGTGGATCAATTTGTCAGCGTGCAGAGCGCGGAACAGGTCGTGGCGAAGGGATGTCGGCACGACCAGGCGTGAACGGTCAGACAATCCATCCGTACACATCAATAGTCCCGCCTGGCCCCGGAACCACTGCAATTTCTATCCCGCCAAATGAGCTCTCGGTTTCCCGATAAGTTTGCGCAGTGGAGCCAGAGAGGCATCGGCCTCCTGCTCACGTAGCCACACCGAGTGCAGCAAACGCAGTGTATCGTCGGCGCCAACGGGTACATCCTGGCCTTCATCGTTCGACATTGCCCCCATAACCGGACAGGTCGAGGTAGGCAGCGCTGCACAGCGGTGCGTACCTGTCAAACAGGCGCAGGAGGTGTCGGGGGCAACCTGGAGAGAGCGTCCGCATTGGCATTGCGAGTACCCTTGCGGTACGTGATATCGAAGGAAAATTCCTGTAACGATTCCAACCACCGAGTTAATTGGCCCGATGGTTGGTCTAATTTCAAGGAATATTGCAAGGCCGCGTGGTCAGTGCGCACGAGGAATTTCCTTCCATACAGGTACGGCCGGTACTGGCGAACAAAATGTACGATCGCTAACTGTTCCGGTCGCGTCACGCAATATAGCGTTTTAGCAGGGACAGAACTCTGCTGCCGTATGCCACCACTCGCTCGACTCCGTCTTTCCGTTGTGACAAAACGGCTCCTATGCCGATATCACTAGCGTCCGTGTCAAGGATGAACGGCTGGGAAAAGTCTGGGTAGTCGAGCGTAGGCGCTGTGGCGAGGTGATCCCAAAGAGATTGAAAAGAGCGTTCCTCTTCCGGGCTCCATTTAAATCTCTGATTTTTCCCGTCAGAACATGCAGTGGCTTAGCCAGTGTCGCGAAGTTATTAACAAAACGGCGATAGTAGGATGCGAACCCAATAAACCGCCGTACGTCGCCCACCGAAGTGGGCGTGGGCCACTCTCGGACACACTCCGTTTTCTGAGGGTCCCTGTACACGCCGTCCGAACTGACGATGTGACCCAAGTATCGGAAGGACCGTTGCAAAAGGTGGCATTTCTTTGGTTTAAATTTGAGGTCAGCCGAGCGCATCCTCTGAAAGACAGTCTCCAGGCGTTGGAGGTGTTTCTCGAACGTGCGGCTGAATACGATGATATCGTCCAAATATATGAGGCATGTTTCCCACTGCAACCCNGCTAGCACCAGTTCCATCAGGCGTTGGAACGTCGCCGGTGCCGCATTCAAGCAATTAGGTGAAAGGAATAAACTCAAAGAGGCCTTGTGTCATGCGGAACTCCGTTTTTGGTTTTGACGCATCATCGAGGGGAAGCTGCGAAAACCCTGACGACAGGTCGAGGGTGGAGAAAAAATTTGCCCCTGACAAAGCGTCCAATGAGTCGTCCATCCGTGGCAAGGGTATGCGTCTGCCACGGATATCTTATTCAATCGGCGAAAATCCACACAAAACCTCGTCCCACCATCTTTTTTCTTAACCAGCACCACCGGCGCGCCCTAAGGACTGTTGGACGGCGTAATAATATCAGCCGCCAACATATCGTCCACCGCGCCGTGCACGTATTCCCTTTCAGCAGGGCTCATGCGATGCGGGTGCATACAAATCGGTCCCTCCGCACCGGTATCAATATGGTGCGACAAGAGCGAGGTATGGCCAAGATCCAAATCGTTTTTACTGAAAACGTCAGCGTACTCTAACAGTAATGAATGCAAAGCGCTCCTTTGCGTGGTCGACAAAGACGTATTCTCCCCGCACAAATCCGCGATCCATCGATCCTGTGAATGATCGCATCGAGGTCTCTCAGCGGTTATTTTAGTGAGTGGTTTACCCTCAAAGCTGGCGAAATCGGTAGTGGCGTGAGCCAATACCGATCCAGCCGGAACGACGACCCGGTCCGGGCCCCCGTTCAACACTTGTATGAACGAGGCCTGACCCGGCCAAACGATAGTTTGAGCCGCTACTAGGGAAAAAGATTTAGCCACCGAATTCGACGGGGATAACAGCACACCCGTCGCACCGTCCGAGCATCCAAAGGCTTTCGGTAACGCAGTGGAATAAGCATTTGCGAGCCCGATGGCACCTCTACCGTGGCAGCAACAATCGCGTTAACTGCATTTCCCGTGGGCGGACGGCCCAGCAGGGAAGGCAGGAACGACATCCTATGGCCCCCTGGCATTTCTAAGCAACCTTGATCGACAAGTATCTTAACAGTCATGCGGCGCAAGAAATCAGTGCCTAATAGGCATGGAACGGCCAGTGAGCGAGAAATCAACACTGGTCCCTATGCGGTAACATTCCCGATAGCAATGCGCACATCAACTTGTCCGAAAATACCCATGCTACCCCCATTAGCAGCAACACACGCGTCATTAACCGGTCGGATCCGTAACGTGGGAATAGACAGAAGATGAAAAATTACATCGGAAATGATGGTGGCAGACGCGCCTGTGTCCACCAAAATACGGACATCGATCCCATCGATGGTACCTCGTACCGTTGATGAGCCCGATGCGGCAGCTACCACCCTACGGGCCAATTTTTTCCATTGCGTCGTAGAATGTGGCATCGACACAGGTGTAGAAGAATTTCCGTCCGGAGCGCAAACATGTGTGCGAGTGGATGGGTGATGTGACAAGACCTGCCGGGTGTCCGATTTGTGCCGACTCGCCCGAGGCTGTCGTGGCTCCGCGCCCGGTGGAGGAGATGGAAGCCGACCCGACGGGAGCTGAGAAGGCAGAGGTCGGCAGCGGCAATCCCGGGCGAAATGGCCCCGTCGGCCACACTTGAAGCACGTGGCCGTCGTCCGGCGGTCGCTTGTCCCGGCCCCTGCACGTGGTCGACCCGTATCATCACGCTGGTCGCGCAGCCGGCGTCTCGGGACCCAGCGCGGAACAGCAGCCATCACCTCGTCGTCGTCGCCAGAGTCATCGGAGCAGTGGACGACCCGTCATGGAGACCACCCAACGGTGGACCATCTATTTGGGGATTCCCAGTCCACGCCGCCATCTGATCCCATCGCTTCAGATTGAACTTAGCGTCCAAGCAGCGCGCCACCCATCGCGACGTGATCGGTTCGTGGCCGCATACCGGCAGCGAGATGTTCAGTTCCTGGGATAGCTCAAGCATTCGGGAAAGGATGAGAGGATCCAGGAGATCAGCCGTCGAGTTGGGGTAGGCGGCCATGGCCAAAACTAACAGCACCCCTCGGTAGGCCACGGCGATTCCTCTGATCCTCGACGACGTAACATAAATTGTCTGGTAGCCGCCGTCGGCTGGTCGTAAAACTCCGCCATTTCTGCGAAAGCATCACGGAGCGTCTTCTTCTTGGCAGCCGGGATAGATCGGAAGACCGCCAGGGAGACATCATCCAGCAGCGTGGGCAGCGCCTCCAGTGCCTCCGCCTCCTACCATCGAATGGATCTAAAGGCCGACTCGAAGCGCCACGTGAAGGCACTCCAAATCGCCCCCGGCAATAAATTCCTTCATTTGAGGAAGGCGATGTCCGCGGTGAATGTTCGACGCCTCGAGCGTCTCCATTCCCGCTTCCCGCGTTCTCCGCGGCTCCATCAAAATGACAGCCCCGCCCAAGATGGCGTCCGGCGGCCGCCTTGCAGCAGCCCCTCCTAAGATGACGTCCGGCGGCTCCGTCGCAGCCAGCCCGCCCAAGATGGAGGCCTCTCCCACGTGGCAGGAGCAATGGCGGACATCGATTCCCGCTGAAAATCCGGGTCATCGGCACTCGGCTGAAACCCACGCGGCCGACCAAGGGCCGCTGAAGATGCGACCGCCGTCACCAAATTCAGCAAAATCGCGTGGAGCGACTCGATCTGCTCTGCCATTAGCCGCCATCCCTCATCTGCAGTTGAGGGCGTCGCTTCTCCAGCCTGTCGGCGATGAGCGGCGTCGAGGAGAGCAGCAGCCGGAGGCAGAGGACCCGCAGCTCCCGGCAGTTCGTCCTCGTCCTCCTCAACTTCTTCCTCCGACGGAGGGTCCGGTGGGTTCTTCTTGCTGAGGTGCTTGGACATCTTGAAGGATCGTCCAAACGGTCTCAGAAGATACTTATGCCACCAATGTAATAAAGCTCGTTGAGGCGACTTCTGGAATTCGTCTTTTATTCAACTTATCTTACAGTTACTCCACGCTATTGCTAGGCAGCGTGAAGGGACAGATATAGAGAGAGAGACGCACTGCCACGTGGCAACTCGGAGCCCCGCTCCCGCGTGGCCTTCCCCCTCTGTTCGTTCCCGTTCTGACCATGTTTCATTCGTCTCCACCCTATTTAATACCTGGGTCATGTGGTACGTTTCCGCCAATCCTCGTTAGCCTGCATGGAATGTTCCAGCTCCCTCGTCATCTCCCGGGACCACGCCCCTGACTCATCTCCCCATTGGCTGTGGCCAAGGCCAGCAGAACCAATCCTCATAGCTGTCATCTTTCCATCATGTCAGGGCCACGCCCCAGGCTTCCCCCCATTGGCTGTAAACCAGGACCGGCAGAGCCAATCCCATGATGAGTTGTGATACGTCAGTGAGCCGGATATATCCTCATATTACAATTGTATGTGTAATATGAGAATATATCCGGCTCACTGACGTATCACAACGCTCGAGGCGTCGGCCATTCACCGCGGACATCATCTTCCTCAAATTAAGGAATTTATCTCCGGGGCGATTGGAGTGCCTTCACGTGGCGCTTAGATTCGGCCTTTAGATCTGTTCGATGGACGGAGGCGGAGGCACTGGAGGCGCTGCCCACGCTGCTGGATGATGTCTTCCTGGCGGTCTTCCGATCCATCTCGGCGACCAAGAAGACGACGCTTCGTGAT
Source organism: Lethenteron camtschaticum (assembly GCA_018977245.1). NCBI lineage: Eukaryota > Metazoa > Chordata > Hyperoartia > Petromyzontiformes > Petromyzontidae > Lethenteron > Lethenteron camtschaticum. The sequence continues at coordinate 3,340,584 of MU249593.1, read as the reverse complement.
GCTTTCACAGAGATGGCGGAGTTTTACGACCCGCCGACGGCGGCTACCAGAAAATTTATGTCACGTCTTCGAGGATTAGAAGAATCGCCCTTGGCCAACCGGGGGGCGCTGTTAGCATTGGCCATGACTGCCTACCCCAACTCGACGGCTGATCTCCTGGATCCTCTCATCCTTTCCCGAATGCTTGAGCTATCCCAGGAACTGAACATCTCGCTGCCGGTATGCGACCACAAACCGCTCACGTCGCGATGGTGGCGCGCTGCTTGGACGCTAAGTTCAATCTGAAGCGCTGGGATCAGATGGCGGCATGGATGGGGAACCCCCAAATAGACGGTCCACCGTTGGGGTGGTCTTCACGGCGGGTCGTCCAGTGCTCTGATGACTCTGGCAATGACGAGCTGATGGCTGCTGTTCCGCGCTGGGTCCCGAGACGCCGGCTGCGCGACCAGCGTGATGATACGGGTCGACCACGTGCAGGGGCCGGGACAAGCGACCGCCGGGCGACGACGGCCACATGCTTCAAGTGTGGCCGACGGGGCCATTTTGCCCGGGATTGCCGCTGCCGACTTCTGCCTTCTCCGCTTCCGTCGAGTGGACTTCCATCTCCTCCACCGGGCGCGGATCACGACACCCTCGGCCGAGTTGGCACCCGGCAGGTCTTGTCACGTCACCCATCCACTCGCACGCATATTGCGCTCCGGACGGAAATTGTTGTACACCTGTGTCGATGCCACACTCTACGACACAATGGAAAAAATTGGCCCGTAGGGTGGTAGCTGCCGCGTCGGGCTCATCGACGGTACGAGGTACCATCGAGGTACCATCGATGAGATCGATGTCCGTATTTTGGTGGACACAGGCGCGTCTGCCACCATAATTTCCGATGTAATTTTTCATCTCCTGTCTATTCCACATCACGGATCCGACCGGTTAATGACGCGTGTGTTGCTGCTAATGGGGGTAGCATGGGTATTTTCGGGCAAGTTGATGTGCGCATTGCTATCGGGAATGTTACCGCGGAGGGACCAGTGTTGATTTCTCGCTCACTGGCCGTCCCATGCCTATTAGGCACCGATTTCTTGTGCCGCATGCCAGTTAAGATACTGTCGACCAAGGTTGCTTAGAAATGCCAGGGGCCGTAGGATGTCGTTCCTGCCTTCCCTGCTGAGCCGTTCGCCCCGGGTAACGCAGTTAACGCCATTGTTGCTGCCACGGTAGAGGTGCCGTCGGGCTCTCAGATGCTTATTTTGCTGCGTTACCGGAAACCTTTGGATGCTGCAGACGGTGCGACGGGTGTGCTGTTATCCACGTCGAATTCGGTGGCTAAATCTTTTTCCCTGCTCGCGGCTCAAACTATTGTTCGGCCGGGTCAGGCCCGTTCATACAAGTGTTGAATGGGGGCCCGAACCGGGTCGTTCCGGCTGGATCGGTATTGGCTCACGCCACTACCGATTTCACCAGCTTTGAGGGTAAACCACTCACTAAAATAGCCGCTGATGAACCTCGTTACGGTCGTTCACAGGATCGATGGATCGCGGATTTGTGCGGGGAAAATACATCTTTGTCGACCACGTTAAGGTACGCTTTGCATTCATTGTTGTTACAGTACGCTGACGTTTTCAGTAAAAACGATTTGGATCTCGGCCATACCTCGCTCTTGTCGCACCATATTGACACCGGTGCGGCGGGGCCGATTTGTATGCACCCGCATCGCATGAGCCCTGCTGAAAGGAACACGTGTGCGGCGCGGTGGACATGTTGGCGGCCGATATAATTTCGCCATCCAACAGTCCTTGGGGCACGCCGGTGGTGCTGGTTAAGAAAAAGGATGGTGGAACAAGGTTTGTGTAGATTTCCGCAGATTGAATAAGATATCCATGGCAGACGCATACCCCTTGCCACGGATGGACGACTCGTTGGACGCTTTGTCAGGGGAAAATTTTTTCTCCACCCTCGACCTGTCGTCAGGGTCTTGGCAGCTTCCCCTCGATGATGCGTCCAAACCTAAAACGGCGTTCCGCACACCACAAGGCCTCTTTGAGTTTAACCGTTTACCTATGGGCTTGAATGCGGCACCGGCGACGTTCCAACGTTTGATGGAACTGGTGCTAGCGGGGCTGCAGTGGGAAACATGCCTCATATATTTGGACGATACCATCGTATTCAGCCGCACGTTCGAGGAACACCTCCAACGCGAAACTGTCTTTCAGAGGATGCGCTCGGCTGACCTGAAATTTAAACTGAAAAAGTGCCACCTTTTGCAACGGTCCGTCCGATACTTGGGTCACATCGTCAGCTCGGACGGTGTGTCCACGGACCCTGAGAAAACGGCGTGTGTCCGAGAGTGGCCCACGCCCACTTCGGTGGGCGACGTACGGCGGTTTATTGGGTTCGCATCCTACTATCGCCGTTTTGTTAATAACTTCCTGACACTAGCTAAGCCACTGCATGTTCTGACGGGGAAAAATCAGTGATTTAAATTGGGCCCGGAAGAGGAGCGCTATTTTCAATCTCTTCGGGATCACCTCGGACTTTTCTCAGCCATTCATCCTTGACACGGATGCTAGCGATATCGGCATAGGAGCCGTTTTGTCGCAACAGAAAGACGGGTCGAGCGAGTGGTGGCATACGGCAGCAGGGATCTGTCCCTGCAGAAACGCGATATTGCGTGACGCGACGGGAACTGTTAGCAATACTACATTTTGTTCGCCAGTACCGCCGTACCTGTATGGAAGAAAATTCCTCGTGCGCACTGACCACGCGGCCTTGCAATATTCGTTGAAATTGGAACAACCATCGGGTCAATTGGCTCGGTGGTTGGAATCATTACAGGAATTTTTCTTCGAGATCACGTACCGGAAGGTTACTCGCCATGGCAACACGGACGCTCTCTCCAGGTTGCCCCCGACTCCTCCCTGCGCCTGTCTGACGGGTACGCACCGCTGTGCAGCGCTGCCTACCTCGCTCTGTCCGGTTATGGGGGCGATGTTAAACGATGAAGGCCAGGATGTACCCGTTGGCGCCGACGATACACTGCATTTGCCGCACTCGGTGTGCTACGCGAGCAGGAGGCCGATGCCTCTCTGGCTCCGCTGCGGAAACTGATCAGGAAACCGAGATCTCATTTGGCGGATGGAAATGGCAGATGTTCCAGGGTCAGGCGGGACTATTGATGTGTACTGATGGATTGTCTGACCGTTCACGCCTGGTCGTGCCGACATCCCTTCGCCACGACCTGCTCCGCACTCTGCACGCTGACAAATTGATGCACCTCGGCGTGCAGAAAACGTTGGCCGCGATGCAGCAGGATTTCTTTTGGCCCAGCATGACGGCAGATGTCACTTTGTCCGGTCATGCCATGATTGTGCGAAGAGGAAACCGCCTCGGCAACATTATGTTCCGCCACTACGTTCGATTGAGGTATCCCGTATCAATGAACTAGTTGCTCTGGACATCCTGGGCCTGTTCCCTCTATCATCTAGGGGTAACAAATACCTTTTAGTTAGGGTCGAATATTTTTCTCGATGGCCTATGGCCTGGCCTCTGCTTGACCAAACGGCCGCGTCCATCACCGAGGCTTTCTTGAATGGTTACGTCATGGATAAAGGAGCAGCCGAAAGGCTGCTCACAGATCAGGGACGTAACTTCTTCTCTAAATTGCTCAAGGATGTTTGCATTGCGCTGGGCACAAAGAAAATCCGCACTTTCCCTTACCATCCGCAAACGGATGGCATGGTGGAACGGTTTAACCGCACCCTTTTGGCCATGCCTTGTCACACGGTAAGTGAAAAACAAACCGATTGGGACTTGCACATACCGGGCGTCCTGGCGGCATACCGCATGGTTCCGCACGCGTCCACAGGATATTCGCCATTTTTCCTGATGCATGGCCGTGAGAATGTACCCCCGATTGATGTGCAACTGGGTACGGCGGGTAAACAACCGTCCCTTCCTTGCCTGATCACGTATGGGACTCGCTTAAATGGGTTACAGAGGCTCGAGAGGCCACCAGATGTGCAACGGCCCGTATGCAGGCAAGGAACGAGAGGTATGCGCGTCGATCGCGAACTGACATGCCCTGGTCGGTGGGCGATCTGGCATGGCTCCATTGCCCTCAGGTGCCAGTAGGCACATCCCTAAACTGCACAGGCCTTGGTGGGGGCCTGTGAGGCTGGTGGACATTCGGAACCCCAGAGTGTTCACGTCCAGTACGGCAAACGTCGTTGGTATGTCCATTCGTCACGACTCAAACCCTATGTTGACCCGCGTGCTGGCCCCTCATCTCCACTTGTTGACCTGCCGGGGTCTAGCGTGCCGAATGTGCCACTTGCCTCGCCCGTTGATCCCCAGCGGGGCTGTGTTGTACCCCCCGCAGATGAACAGGTTTTGAGGGACGAGACCCCGGACGTCCAACGGGGCCAACCCGGATATGACCGAAACCGAACATTCTTCTTCTCCACGGCAAACACCTCCTGCAGATCGGGTGGCGAGGCGACCATGCGCAAAAAACGAAGAGGGTCCTGCGTCGCGTACGCGGTCGAAATATCTTTCGTTTCGTTAGTAATGATTGCCTTGCGGTCTGTTACCCTGTTGTTACTGCGCTACAGGGGCGCCCTAATGTATGTCTGTTGTTAATGGTTGAATTCCTCGGCGCGTAGACGCTTACTACCCCCCTTACCTTGTTAATGCGTCTCAGACTCCCTAATAATTATCTAAATTGGATCCAGCAGAGACGGCTGACTTTCTACGCCGGAGGGGGGTGATGTATATGAGAATATCCAGCTCACTGACGTATCACAACTTGTCATGGTGATTGGCTCTGCCGGTCCTGGTTTACAGCCAATGGGGGGAAGCCTGGGGCATGGCCCTGACGTGATGGAAGGGTGACAGCTATGGAGAATGGTTTTGCTGGCTTTGGCCTCAGCCAATGGGGAGATGAGTCAGGGGCGTGGTCCCGGGAGCTGACGAGGGAGCCTGGAAAATTCGATACAGGCTAACGAGGATTGGCTGAAGCGTACCACGTGACCCGGGTATTAAATAGGGGTAGAGAGGAACGACACGTGGTCAGAACGGGAACAAACGGAGGAAGGGGCCACGCGGGAGCGGGGCTCTGAGTTGCCACGTGGCAGTGCGTCTCTCTCGGTCTATCTGTCCCTTCACGTTGCCTATCAGCAGCGTGAAGTAGCTGTAACCTAAAGTGAATAAAATACGGATCCAGAAGTCGTCTCAAAGAGCTTTATTACATATGTAATGGCGGAGATTAGGGATTCATAAAGTACAACCATAACCACAATAATATAAACAGAAATCTATGCATTGTTATATGAAGACAAGTCCAGATATTGTGGGCAAGGTTTATACGACTCTTGACTTGGGAATGGCGGAGGATAAGTGAGTTATGAAGGGAAGCGATCTCAATTTAAACTAGAAATGACTAAAATACATCTTTGACTGGATCTATGAATAAATATTTGACTGGATTTGGACAGGACTTGCTTTTTGAGCAAAACAATGAATAATGCAATCTGAACCTGGTATTGCATCATACATGATATGAATTGCATCATGTTATTCCTAGAAGTCATGGATGATGCAATCATAGCTAGGCTTACATCCATCTGCTGAACAAATTGCCCAATATCAGCTCTATAAATCATACAGTGTCGTGCTCTCTTATTTGTCAGTGTTTGATTTTGCAAACGGACACATTTATGTTCAGCCAAAGTGAGCAGAGATGCCTCGTACTTGTGTAAATAAAACAGATCACTTCTGCCATGCTTGTGGTGAAGTGACTTTTGCATCACAAAAGCGCAGTATAACCACTATGGTTAAGAAAGCCTATCACCTTTATTTTGGCTGCAAAATTGGAGATCAGGACAAGATGTGGGCCCCACACATATGCTGCAACATTTGTGAACGAGTTTTCGCCAGTGGTTCATCAGTAACATAAAATCTATGCCTTTTGCAGCGCCAATGATTTGGAGAGAGCCAACCGATCATATCAGCAATTGTTACTTCTGCATGGCGCCTCCAGTTGGGAAAGGTGTGTCAAAGAAGAGAAAGTGGACTGTGCATTATCCAAACATTCCATCATCTATCCGCTCATTACCCCACGGAGAAGGACTGTCGGTTCCTGATGCACCAGAATCCTTCTCACTTGAGTCTGACGAGGAACAGGAAGAATATGAAACTTCTGGTCCTGAGCCATCAAGGTCACATGACCCAGATTTTCACCCATCCTCCTCATTTGAACCACACTTCATAACACACGGTGAACTGAAAGACCTTGTCAGGGATTTGGAACTACCCAAGAGCAAGGCAGAGCTATTGGGCTCCAGGCTGCAGCAGTGGAATCTCCTGGCAGGTGATGTTAGGGTTTCCATGTTCGTGACCGTCAAAAGGATCGTCCCATTATTCTTCATGGAAGATGATCTTGTAGCCTGCAACAACATCGATGGTGTGGTGGCAGACCTCAACATTGTTCATGATCCAGATGAGTGGAGACTGTTAATTGATTAATCGAAGATGAGTCTTAAAGCTATTTTGCTGCATAATGGCAATGTTTTGCCATCAATTCCAGTTGGTAATGTAGTCCATATGAAGGTCTGATGAGAATTTTGTCAAAGCCATGGACAAAACACAAGCAGCTTTCAAGTACCACCGTGGTTAAGTGAAGCTAAGACAAAGAAAGGTGTCTCTGTTGGTCTTCAGATTCGTGAACTTCTTCGAGATGATGCATTTGACAGTGCACTGCGTGACAAGGCAACATATTTTCTAGGTAACAACAAGGCAGACAACTACAGGAAGTTGGTGGAAAACCTCCGTTGCTTGCAACATGTCACAAAGATACATTATTTGCACTCTCATCGAGATGTTTTTTGAACAGAACTGCGGAGCAGTGAGCGATGAGCATGGCGAGCGATGTCACGAGGACATTGCGACAATGGAAAAATGCTATCAGGGAAAATGAAGCCCATCAATGCTTGCAGACTATTGCTGGACAGTGACAAGAGATGATCCATTTCATGAATACAAGAGACAAGCCAAGAAGCGCCGAGTAGACACTGAAAAAGGACTACACTATGTACTTAGATACATAATAGGTTTTAGCCTTTTGTTTCATAATACATTTTATTCATATAACCTTTTGCTGATTTGTAAATTGTTACATGAACAGCACAGGTGACATGTTATCATGTAAAGCAACCATAAACACGTGAAAAGACCTTCACTTTATGAGTAAAACGCTACTATTTACGCAATATGCATAGAAGTGAAGTGTAAAAAACTTAAATATCTTGGGAACAGTAGCCATTCAGTTGTTTTAATTGTCATATTTGAATGCAGCACGTCAAAATCTACAACACACAGCACATTTCATCTCTGATGCAGACGACGTCTAAAAACATTGCAGACCAGTGTAATCGGTAACGCAGATGTGCACGTCACGAGACTGTGATCCGACATACTCACCGATGATGTGCTGGGTTAAACTGGTAAATACTCTTTGTCTTTTTCGGTAAAGTCACGTAAGTGAAAAAAGAAATCAAATAAAATTAATAAAAAAAATATTTGTTTATTTTTTTCTTTATTTTTTTCTTTCTTTTTTCAAAATAAATAAAATGAAAGAAATAAAAAAATATATTTTTTAGGTATTTATTTTTTATTAAATTTTTTTCACTTACGTGGAAAATCCTTGCAGTCACGAAAACTTCAAATCTAAAATGAAACTGGTAGAGCCAGCTGAGCTGCTATGTACTTCTTTTTCAGAAGCGACCTGGCCACCAAATGAAAGTTCAACGAAGTGGCTCATCACGTGGACATTCATAGCAGCTAAAAACTAGAATCTCATTTTTTTTAATGTGGAGTGAAAAACCGGAGGAGTCGGAGAGAAATCCACGCGACCACGGCGAGATCACCGCAGACTCCAAATATACAGCAGATCGAACCCACGACCTCCTGTATACCAGGCGAGGTAGTTAACATCTCATAGCCACCGTGATGATGATGAGAGAGAGAGACACGCAAACTCAAAATATACAGCAGCAGGCGTCAGGGTCGGTATCGATCCCACGACCTCCTGTATACCAGGCGAGGTAGTCAACATCTCATAGCCACCGTGATGATGATGAGAGAGACGCAAACTCCAAATATACAGCAGCAGGCGTCAGGGTCGGGATCGAACCCACGACCTCCTGTATACCAGGCGAGGTAGTTAACATCTCATAGCCACCGTGATGATGGTGAGAAAGAGAAACACCGCAAACTCCAAATACACAGCAGCAGGCATCGTCAGGATCGGGATCGAACCCACGACCTCCTGCATACCAGGCGAGGTAGTTAACATCTCCTAGCCACCACCACCAGGGAGACAAAGGTGGTGCTGGCCACGCCAGCCATCGCGTGGCCGTGCCGGGCCTTCATAGGTGCTCGCTCACCCCACTTGCCCCAACCGCCTGCTGCTCAAGCCTCTTATGGGGATCTTTGCCTTTGTGCGTGTGCGGGGCGGAGAGTCGCCCTCATGCCCAGACACCGCATGCCAACGCAGATTCTGTTTGGCCAGATAGTGAGGGCTGAACGGGCGCGGCACGGGCGAGACAAGAGATGGAGTGATGCGGTACAGGAGGATGTGAAGCTGATTGGACCTGCCGATGACTGGTACCAGCCGTGTCAAGATCGGCCTCTGTGGAGTAGGCTCGTGAAGGACGCTGCTGCTGCTACTGGGCAGTTGGAGGCAGTCGCCCTCCAGCAACAACGGAGGGTGGAGTATTGACGCTCACAACAACGAGCGAAGCGCCGGGCGTATAAAGCTCAGAGAGATGGTACAGTGGGGATCGGAGTTGGTGAATCATCTCAGTCAGTCAACCCATGGCACCTGGGTCTGTTGCGTGACCTGCTGCTTTCGACATTTCATAGTGTCCATCTTCTTGGTTCTTTCGGTAAAGTCACGTAGAAGGGAAAATAAAATAAAACATAATAAANTATCACGACGTTTCGGCCACAACGCAAGCAGCCGTCCTCAGGTGAAGAAAGGTATGTCGGAAAGACAGCTCGAATGAACCTGTCTTTCCGACAGACCTGTTCTTCACCTGAGCGGCTGCTTGCGTTGTGGCAAACGTCGTGAGAATTATTTTATGATGTTTTTTTTTATTTCCCTTCTACGTGACTTTACCGAAAGAACCAAGAAGATGAATCCCTGCAGTCACGAAAGCTTTAAATCGAAATTTCACTNTGTTCTCAAAGTGCGCTTAGAATGGCAGAAGCAGCGTGGTGACGTCTCCGCCACTTAGTGATGAACCCGTTTGTTTAGCTTATTAACCGCACCCTCTCAGCACTCCCCACAGCCGATAAAAGCAATAAAGGACTGTCCATAAATGACGTCACGCGATTTTGGACGATTTTTTACCCCCTCCCCCTCGTCACACGGCGTCACAAAAAGTCAGACCCCCCAAAAAAATTAAACATGCTTGAAATCGCTTTAAATTATTGGCATTGTAGTGCGTTATTTAATGTGCCGCTGCACTCTGGTGTTGTAGGAGAAAACATTTATTAAAAAGTCAATTTAATTAAGTAGAACGTGTTGTCTATATTTATTTAAAGTTGCGCATTTTGATGTCACGTCACATTTCTAAAACCCACCCCCCTCGTCACAAATGTCTGACCCCCGCCCCCCCCCAGGTGCGTGACGTCATTTATGGACGGCCCCTAACCACCACGCGCAGTGCACTCACCGCGAGACCTGGAGTTTGGGAAACCCTGGTTAATGGATGTGTGTGTGTGTNATCAATAGAGCGATATTATAGTGATTGAATATCTGTGAAATCAATAGCGCTTTCTGATAGTGAATGGATCTCTGTGCGATCAATAGAGACATATGAAAGTGAGTGGATATCTGTGTGATCAATATATCTAATCGAGAGTGAATGGATCGTTGTGTGATCAATAGAGATAATCGATAGTGAATGGATCTGTGTGTGATCAATACAGCCGTATGAGAGTGAGTGGATCTGTGATCAAAATAGCTACACGAGTGATCTTTGTGTGATCAACAGAGCCATATGAAAGTGAGTGGATCTATGTGTGATCAATAGCGATACTAGAGAGCTATATGAGAGTGAGTGATATCTGTGTGATCAATATATCTAATCGAGAGTGAATGGATATCTGTGTGATCAATATAGCCATATGAGAGTGAGTGATATCTGTGTGATCAATATATAATCGAGAGTGAATGGATATCTGTGTGATCAATATAGCCATATGACAGTGAGTGATCTCTGTGTGATCAATATATATAATCGAGAGTGAATGATTCTCTGTGTGATCAATATAGCCATATGAGAGTGAGTGGATATCTGTGTGATCAATATATATTATCGAGAGTGAATGGATATCTGTGTGATCAATATATCTTATCGAGAGTGAATGGACCTCTGTGCGACCAACCGAGCTCTGGGAGAGTGACCCGATCTCCCCGTGTACGCCAACAGATCTCTGCGTGATCAACGCTCGCGATCGATCTGGCCACTATTGATCATCTCGACGTCTGAGACCTCCCCAAGTCACCAACGAAAGGCGCGGTGATGGGAGATTCACGGCTGCGTCGTCAGCGCGCGAATCGACTCGATTAGAATCGATTTCCGCGCGACTCTTAATAGGCTCGGACGTAGCAGTGGGAATCGATTTATGAGCAGGCGAATCGACTACGCCGCCACTGTTAATAGACTCGTGCATCGATTCAACTCGCACGGCAGGTGAGGCTGAATCGATTCGGGGAGTTCCGAGCGGATTCAGATAAATTCCAGAGTTTGTGACGTGGGCAGGGCGCGGCACGGAGGGAGAGAGACGGAGAGAGGCGGCGTACAGGTGAGCCGGTGTACAGGTGAGACACGGGGGAGATGATAGAGGCACGAGGGGAGACACGGGGGGAGATGGAGGAGACACGGGGGAGATGATAGAGACACGAGGGGAGATGATAGAGACACGAAGGAGATGGAGAGACACGGGGGAGATGATAGAGACACGGGGAGATGGAGGAGACACGGGGAGATGATAGAGACACGGGAGAGACACGGGGGAGGCACGGAGAGAGACACGGGGAGACACGGAGAGAGACACGGGGGAGGCACGGACAGACACGGGGGAGATGATAGAGACACGGGGAGACACGGAGAGAGACACGGGGGAGACACGGTGGGAGACACGGGGAGAGACGGTGGGAGACAGAGACTGAGTATAATGTGATTCTCTGGATTATGAGATGCACTTTCCCCGACTGCACTGTGAAAGCCAAAGTTTGGCTGCGTCTTGTAATAAAGTTTGGATGAGCGCGCGCGGCGGAGACCAGATGTGTGACACTTTATTGACTCGGGCCATGTGGTGTTGGGTCTGTGCGGCTTTACAATCCGGACGATCGCGGGTCACGGTGAAGGTCACGGTGAGGAGGTTCGCGGATTCACGATGAGTGGTGGTGATGGTGGTGGTGGTCATGATGATGATAATGATTGTGGTGGTGGTGGCGATAGTGGTGTCATGATGATAATAATGATTGTGGTGGTGGTGGTGATAATGGTGGTGGTGGTGATGCTAATAATGATAGTGGTGGTCATGATGATGATAATGATTGTGGTGGTGGTGGTGATAGTGGTGGTGATGTTAATAATGATAGTGGTGGTCATGATGGTGATAATGACTGTGGTGGTGGTGATGGCGAGAGAGGACTTTTCGAAGTGGAGGAGTGTGAGGGAAGAAGCGGAGAGAGGTGAGTTAGTGGTGAGGAGTGAGTGAGTTGGTGGTGAGTTTGTGGGAGCGGCAGTGTAGTCATTAGCGAACTGCGATACAAACCCGGCTACCCGAGTTCGATTCCCGCTCACGGCCACCACCGGTGACGATTATCTCAACCGGTCCTGGGCCTCCCCTAGGTCGACTCCGCCTCGAATGAGTTCCTGGTACAATGTGTAAACATCACTTCTCGGGAGACAAAGGCGGCCGGGCGTGGCGCTGGCCACCGACCCCCTCGTGTGCCGTACCGGCCTTCATAGGTGCTGCTCGCTAACAGCACTTGTCCCAAGAGCCTGTTGGAGGCGACACGGGGGGGGGGGATGTTTGTTTTTGTGTACACGGGAGGGCATTATTTTAAGATAGATCCTGGGTCTGTGATGCTGCGAGCCTGGGGAAATGCGGCAGGTAACTGTGAAGGCCTTCGCGAGAGGTTTACTGGAGGTGGTGTTGGCTGGACGGGTGGGCGAGTGGGCTACCTGGTGGACCTTTGTATTTGTGGGTGGGTGGTTGCGTGTGTTTGTGACTGGCAGCGTGGTGGATGAGACGCCACGGATCGTGTCTGTCGATGATTGCGCGGTTGAACAATTGGAGCCGCTCTGCTCGTGGTCATTTAGTGACGCGTGGCTCGTCCCAAAATCACCCTGGATTCAACACCCAGACCGCGGTTCGAGACAGGTCCAACCGGTCTCGCCGGGTCTCGCACGGCAGTGAGAGAGAGTGGCGTTGTTTGAATAGGGATGAGTGGGCGTGTGTATGTGTGCGTGGTGGGGAGCGGTAGTGTAGCGGTTAGCGCGCTGCGCTATGAACCTGGCGACCCGGGTTCGATTCCCGCTCACGGCTAACACCAGTGACGATTATCTGAACCGGTCCTGGGCCTCCCCTAGGTCGACTCAGCCTTAAATGAGTACCTGGTGCGGTGTGTAAACATCGCCACTAGGGAGACAAAGGCGGTCGGGCGTGGTGCTGGCCACCCACCCCTCGTGTACCGTTCCGGCCTTCATAGGTGCTCGCTAACAGCACTTGCCCCTACAGTCTGTTCAGGCTATACGGGGGATCTTTGTGTGTGCGCACACGCGTATTTTTGGGGAGCGGTAGTGTCGGGGTTGGCCTTTGGAAACCCGGCCAACCCGAGTTCCATTCATCGCCGAACCGGTCCTGGGCCTTAATCAAGGTCCGCTCGGCCTTCGGATGAACACGTGGTGCGATGTGCAAACATGGAAGACAAAGGCGGCCGGGCGTGGTTGCTGGCCAATCGCCACCGCCTCGTGCGCCGTGCCGGCCTTGACCGGTGCTACTCGCTCACAGCACTTGTTCCAAAAGTATGCCAAGGCTATACGGGGGATCTTTGTCTTTGTACTGCATATGTACATAGTATGGGGAGCGAGGAACCCGCCGGCCCCGAAGTTCGATTGCCACGTGGTGACTATTTAAAGGTGGTCCTGGGCCTCATCTAGATCGACTCGGCCTCAAATGACTTATCACGTGGACATTTATTGTAGCCAAATATACATCGAGTATGGTGAGCGAGCGAAATGAGTGAATGCATCTCACATTCGTGTCCTGTTGCCCCTTTGTTCTGTCCCGTGTCTCTGTGTCTCCAGAATTTTGCTGTCCACTCATCTGAAAACGAGCATCGATGGCGGCTAAGGTAGGAGTAAGTCCCCGTGCCTCCCTGAGTCCCACATGTCCCCATGTCCACATGTCTCGGAGTCTCCAAGTCCCTGTGTCCCTGAGTTCTCATGTCCCTCAGTCCCCGTGTCTCCCCGAGTCCCTTTGTCCCCAAGTCTGTCTCGAGGTGTCTCAGAATCTACCCCTGCCCCTCCCCCCTCCCCCAAGCGTCTTTCTCCCTCCAAGCTCTCTGACCCCCATGACCCCTGTGTCTCCCCCCCCCCGGCCACCACGTGTTGACCTCCAACCCCCAGGGGTCACGTGGGACCATCCGGGACTTCCCGGGATTCAACGCAGATGCGGACGCGCAGACGCTGCGCAAGGCCATGAAGGGCTTCGGTGAGCGGCGGGGTCAAGGTCGTGAGGTCGCAGGTCACAGAGCTCCATGGGTTAGGCTCAGGGGGTTAAGGTCAATAGGTCGCGTTCATGTGGGTCGGGCAAAGTGGATCGGTTGTCAAGGAGTCTGTCGTGAGGTTGGGGCCAGCGTGAAGAGGTCAAATGGATGGGATCCGAGTGTTTGGTGGGTCAGAGGAGGCGACGTGGATGCAGTGTTGGAAGTTTGTCAACGTGTCCCCCCGTGTCTCCCCCCCGTGTCTCCTCCCCGTGTCTCCTCCCCGTGTCTCCTCCCCGTGTCTCCTCCCCCGTGTCCCCCGTGTCTCCCCCGTGTCTCCCCGTGTCTCCCCCGTGTCTCCCACATGTCCATCTCCCCCNGTGTCTCCCCNGTGTCTCCCCCGTGTCTCCCCCGTGTCTCCCCAGGCACGGATGAGAAGGCCATCATCGATGTCCTCACGAAGCGCAGCTTCGCCCAGAGACAGAAAATCATCGAGGCCTTCAAGACCGCTTTCGGCAGGGTGGGTTCATCATGGCCGTGTCTGTGAGGTCGGAGTGGCTGCGTCATAGTCGATATGAACAGCAGAGGGCAGCACTGACACACTCGCACCCTGCCGCACGAGAGCAGTGCCCCTCGCTTGAGATCCATCGATTCGCCACACAGAGACCCGTAGACTCGCCACACAGAGACCCATAGACTCACCACGCAGAGACCCACAGACTCACCACGCAGGGACCCACAGACTCGCCACACAGAGACCCATACACTCGTCACACAGAGACCCATAGACTCACCACACAGAGACCCAGACTCACCAGACAGAGACCCACAGACTCGCCACACAGAGACCCACAGACTCATCACACAGAGACCCACATACTCGCCACACAGAGACCCACATACTCGCCACACAGAGACCCACAGACTCACCACACAGAGACCCACAGACTCACCACACAGAGACCCATACACTCGTCACACGGAGACCCACAGACTCATCACACAGAGACCCACAGACTCATCACACAGAGACCCACAGACTCACCACACAGAGACCCACAGACTCACAGAGACCCACAGACTCGCCACACAGAGACCCACAGACTCGCCACACAGAGACCCACAGACTCGCCACACAGAGACCCACAGACTCGCCACACAGAGGCCCACAGACTCGCCACACAGAGACCCACAGACTCGCCACACAGAGACCCACAGACTCGCCACACAGAGACCCACAGACTCACCACTACACAGAGACCCTCACCACACAGAGACCCACAGACTCGCCACACAGAGACCCACAGACTCGCCACACAGAGACCCACAGACTCACCACTACACAGAGACCCACAGACTCGCCACACAGAGACACACAGACTCGCCACAGAGACCCACAGACTCGCCACACAGAGACCCACAGACTCGCCACGATTCCATCTCTCTGCTGGGCAGCTGTTTATAATGATGGGGTGTGGGGGGGGAGGTGGTGCGGGATACGTTTCTTAGATCCCCCCCCCACCTCCCAACCCCCCCCCCCGACCACTGCCCACACAGCAGCAGTAGCGCAGTGAGTCTGTGGTGGGTGGGGTAAGGCTACTCCCACGTGACTCTCCCCCCCGCACCCCCCCCCACAGGACTTGGTGGCGGACGTGAAGTCGGAGGTGTCGGGCACGCTGGAGCTGGTGCTGGTGGCGCTGCTCACGGCGCCCGACAAATACGACGCCGCCGAGATGAAGTTCGCTCTCAAGGTGAGAGAGCGGGGGAGGGGGAGAGGTGGGGAGATGTTAGGAGGGGGAGAGCGGGGGGGGGGGATAGCGGGGGGGGGGAGAGGTGGGGGAGATGTTAGGAGGGGAGTGCGGGGGGGGAGAGCGGTTGGGGAGAGGGGGGGAGAGCGGTTGGGGAGAGGGGGGGAGAGCGGTTGGGAGAGGGGGGGAGAGTCTGGGGAGTGGTCGTGTAGTGATTAATGGCGCTGTGCTTGAAACCCAGTGACCCGAGTTTGTTTCCCATTCACGGCGACAAACACCAGTGATGATTCTATCCTCAAATGGGTACCTGGCATGGTGTATAACACCGCCACTAGGTGGACAAAACCAGCCGGGCGTGGTGCTGGCCACCCACCCCCTCGTGTGCCGTGTTGGACTTACTAGTTGCTGCTTGCTAACAGCACTTGCCCCAAGAGCCTCTTCGAGGCTACATGGGGTTCTTTGCCTTGTGTACACGGAGGGGCATCATTTGAAGATAGATCCTGGGTCTCTGACACTGTGAGGCTGGGGAATGCGGTAACTGTGAGGGCCTTCGCGAGAGGTTTACTGGAGGTGGTGTGGGTGGTTGGCATGTGGGTGGTGAGGTGGGTATGTGGGTGGGTGGGTATGTGGCTGGTGAGGTGGGCATGTGGGTGGTGAGGTGGGTATGTGGGTGGGTGGGCATGTGGGTGGTGAGGTGGGTATGTGGGTGGTGAGGTGGGCATGTGGGTGGTGAGGTGGGCATGTTGGTGGGTGGGCATGTGGGTATGTGGGTGGTGAGGTGGGTATGTGGGTGGTGAGGTGGGTATGTGGGTGGGTGGGCATGTGGGTGGTGAGGTGGGTATGTGGGTGGTGAGATGGGCATGTGGGTGGGTGGGCATGTGGGTGGTGAGATGGGCATGTGGGTGGGTGGGTATGTGCAGTGCCGGATTATCGTAGTAGCAAAAGTAGCTACAAATGCTACGGGCCCCGTACTTCCAAAGGCTCCACGCTAAATGCTTTCAAGCTATCAATTCCGGTTCGGTGATTATGCACTTGCTCTATTACTATAGTACTATACTGCCTTCAACTTTTATGAACGACTGGGTGTTTAGGGTTAGGAATTTGTCGTATTATCCGGGTGTATAGCAAATGAAAAAATACAATTACTTTACTATGCAAGTAAAAAATTCATGTTTAATGTTTTTAAGGGCCCCTTTATAACCTATGCTACAGGCCCCGCACTAGCTTAATCCAGCGGTGGGTATGTGAGTGGTGGGTATGTGGGTGAGTGAGTGGGTGGGTATGTGGGTGAGTGAGTGGGTGGGTATGTGGGTGAGTGAGTGGGTGGGTATGTGGGTGAGTGAGTGGGTGGGTATGTGGGTGAGTGAGTGGGTGGGTATGTGGGTGGGTGAGTGAGTGGGTGGTGAGTGGGTATGTGGGTGGGTGAGTGGGTATGTGGGTGGGTGGGTGAGTGGGAGTGGGTGGGTGGGTGAGTGGGTATGTGGGTCGGTGGGTATGTGGTGGGTATGTGAGTGGGTATGTGGGTTAGTGGGCGGGTGGATGGATATGTGGGTGGGTGGGTGTGGGTGGGTATGTGGGTGGGTGAGTAAACCCGCGTGTGTCCCCCAGGGGGCTGGCACTGACGAGGACATCCTCATCGAGGTGCTGGCGTCACGCACGAACCGCCAGTTGCAGGCGCTGGTGCGGGCCTACAAGCACGGTGAGCTGTGACGGTGGGTGGGGTGGCGGGTGGGGTGGGTGGTGGGTGGACGAGGTGGGTGGCTCTGCCCCCCCCACTACCCCCCCACTACCCCCGGTCTGGAGGAGGGGGGAGGGGCTGGCTGCCCCCAACACTGCGGTGTAGACAAGGAGATTGGGGCGTGCGATGTGTTGTCTCTATCACCGTGTGTGTGTGTGTCTCAGTGTGTGTGTGTGTCTCACCGTCTGTCTCACTGTGTGTCCGTGTGCACCGTGTGCACCGTGTGTGTGTGTCTCACTGTGTGTGTGTCCGTGTGTGTGTCTGTGGAACAGACTACGACGGCAGCTTGGAGGATGCCATCTGCTCCGACACCGACCACTACTTCCAGCGCATGCTCGTGGCTCTGCTGCAGGTACCGCGACGGTAGCGGCGGCGGTGGTGGTGGTGATGGTGGTGGTTGAGTTGATGGTGGTTCTGTGCATGGCGGTGGAGTTGATGGCGGTGGAGTTGATGGTGGTTCTGTGCATGGTGGTGGAGTTGATGGTGGTTCTGTGCATGGCGGTGGAGTTGATGGTGGTTCTGTGCATGGCGGTGGAGTTGATGGTGGTTCTGTGCATGGTGGTGGAGTCGATGGTGGTCGTGGCGGTGGAGTTGACGGCTCTTGTTGGGATCTTCATGTCACCCCCAGGGCAACCGGGATGACGATGGACCGGTGAACGCTGAGCTGGTGAAGAAGGACGCGCAGGTGAGCGGTGCACCTCCCCGTGCAGGCGACGCCGCGTACCCAACCTCCCATTAACCCCCGCTCCTGGCCCTGCTTGGCCCCCAAGTGGTGTTGGTGGTGGTGTTGGTGGTGGTGTTGGTGGTGGTGTGGTGGTGGTGGTGGTGGTGGTGGTGGTGGGGGAGGTGGTGGTGGTGTTNGTGTGTGGTGGTGTTGGTGGTGGTGGTGGTNGTGGTGGTGGTGGTGTTGGTTGTTGGTGGTGGTGGTGGTATTGGTGGTGGTGTTGGTGGTGGTGTTGGTGGTGTGTTGGTGGTGGTGTTGGTGGTGGTGTTGCGGGGCCGTGTCGTCAAGTGCTAAACCTCTCCGCCCCAGGTGCTGCTCGAGGCGGCGAGAAGAGCTGGGGAACCGACGAGGAGAAGTTCATCACCGTGATGTGTCTACGCAGCTTCGCGCACCTGCGCAGAGGTGTGCAGGGGGCGGGACGTGGTGGGGGGGGGGCTTGGGGAGTCGTCTCAATCGGTCAACCCATGGCAGAGGTCGCAAACGGGTTTTAATTCCTTGCCCGTACCCGGCCGCACCAGGGTCGCAAACGGGTACCCGTACCTGTACCTGGCCGGGTACGGGTAGCCGGGTATCGGGTACCCGGTTGCGACCTCTGACCCACGGCCCCCGGGGCTGTCCCGTGACCTGCTCTTCCTGCCGGCAGCGGGGGGAGGGGCCTTCCCACGCTTCGCGGGATGGCTTCGAAGTGCACCTAGCCTGGCACAAGCGCCACGGTGGCCTTACCCCCGCCACTTGGTGGCGAATAGCGGCTGCTGTTGTTGTTGTTGTGCATCCACATGGTTGGCGCAGTGCGCTGCGAACCCAGCGGCCCAGAGTTTGATTGCCACTCGTGGCCGACTCCGGTGACGATTGCCTGGACCGGCCCTGGGCAATCTACTAGGTCAACGCGGCCTCGAATGACCACCTGGTGCGGTGTTTTAAATATCAGCACTGGGAAGACAAAGGCGGCCGGGCGTGGCGTGGTCACGCTGGCCACAACGTCGCCCGCCTTGTAGGCGCTCCTAACTACTCGCTAGCGGCACTCTGCCCTGTAGCCCGTGTGGGCTACACGGAGAGCTTTGTCGTGTACCGTGCACTCTCTGTGTGCACTGTGTGTGTGCACTGTGTGTGTGCACTGTGTGCGTGCTGATCTTCTTTTCGCAACGTACGTCAACGACCGTGCCAATCGGAAGCTTGGGGATGTAAAAGTGCATCGCTCCTCGTATCAGAAGAGCGTTCCAGACGGCCGCAGAACCGCATCTGAAGGCGCGCGCGATGCAGTGACCGACTTTTGATCAACGGTCAGACAAAAGCCGCCACTGCTGCGGATTAATCGACCTCCCTACCCTACCGCGTGTTTAAGAGGTGGAGCCGAATGGTGCCACTTATAATCCGGCCGATTTATCATCATCATTATCATCTTCCGGAAACGAAGTTGTTTTTGCCGATGGCCAGCCAAACGCAGCCGTGAGATGACCCCAGGTCCACGTCGGTGACCCCAAGATCACGTCGGATGACCCCAGGTGCACGTCGATGACACCAGGTCCGTGTGTGTGTGCGCATGTGTGCGTGTGCAGTGGTGGACGAGTACAAGTCTCTGAGCAAGAAAACTCTGGAGGAGAGCATCCAGTCGGAGATGTCGGGCTCCCTGGAGAGACTGATGATGGCCGTGGGTACGCACTGACACTTGTACACACACGTGTGTGTGTGTGGACACACAGTGTGTGTGTGTATTTGTCTGCATATCACCTCATCAGTGCTTGCTAACAGCAATTGCTCCAAAAGTCTGTTGAGGCTACACGGGGCATCTTTGTGTGTGTCACAGTGTAGACCCACGCTTGTGTAAGTACACACGTGTAGACCCACGCTTGTGTAAGTACACACGTGTAGACCCACGCTTGTGTAAGTACACACGTGTTGTGCCCGTGTTGTGACCACGTGGGTACCACCCCCCTCCCCACCCCCCTGACCCCCCCTCCCCCCTAGTCACGTGTCTGTGTACCCCCACCTACTTCGCTGAGCGACTCTACAAGGCCATGAAGGTGAGGTGATGGTGGTGATGGTGTGATGTGGTGGTGATGTGGTGGTGGTGGTGATGTGGTGGTGGTGATGGTGGTGATGTGGTGAGTGAGGCTGTAGTGGTGAGTGATGGTGGTGGTGGTGATGGTGGTGGTGAGGTGATGGTGGTGATGGTGGTGAGGTGGTGATGGTGGTCACGTGATGATGGTGACGTTGCTCACAGCTGCTGTGTGTCGGAGAGCTGCCAAGGGCCCCTGGTGTGACGTGCAGCTGATGCAATGGGGCGCCGTGACGCTGTGTGTGTGCGTGACGCTGTGTGTGTGTGTGTGTGTGTGACGCTGTGTGTGTGTNCGCGCGTGTGCGTCACGCTGTGTGTGTGTGTNCGTGCGTGTGTGTGTGTGTGTGTGTGCGTGACGCTGTGTGTGTGTGCGTGACGCTGTGTGTGTGTGCGTGACGCTGTGTGTGTGTGTGCGTGACGCTGTGTGTGTGTGTGCGTGACGCTGTGTGTGTGTGTGCGTGACGCTGTGTGTGTGTGTGCGTGACGCTGTGTGTGTGTGTGTGTGCGTGACGCTGTGTGTGTGTGTGTGTGCGTGACGCTGTGTGTGTGTGTGTGCGTGACGCTGTGTGTGTGTGCGTGACGCTGTGTGTGTGTGTTGTGCGGACGCTGTGTGTGTGTGTGTGCGTGACGTGTGTGTGTGTGTGTGCGTGACGCTGTGTGCGTGACTGTGTGTGCGTGTGTGTGCGTGTGTGTGCGTGACGCTGTGTGTGTGTGTGTGTGCGTGACGCTGTGTGTGTGTGTGTGTGCGTGACGCTGTGTGTATGTGTGTGTGNGTGACGCTGTGTGTGTGTGTGCGTGATGCTGTGTGTGTGTGTGCGTGACGCTGTGTGTGTGTGTGTGCGTGACGCTGTGTGTGTGTGTGTGCGTGACGCTGTGTGTGTGTGTGCGTGACGCTGTGTGTGTGTGTGTGCGTGACGCTGTGTGCGTGACGCTTGTGTGTGTGCGTGACGCTGTGCGTGTGTGTGCGTGACGCTGTGTGTGTGTGTGCGTGACGCTGTGTGTGTGTGTGTGCGTGACGCTGTGTGTGTGTGTGTGCGTGACGCTGTGTGTGCGTGACGCTGTGTGCGTGACGCTGTGTTGCGTGACGCTGTGTGTGCGTGACGCTGCGTGTGTGCGTGACGCTGTGTGTGACGCTGTGTGCGTGTGTGTGTGCGTGTGTGTGTGCGTGACGCTGTGTGTGTGTGTGTGCGTGACGCTGTGTGTGTGTGTGTGCGCGACGCTGTGTCTGTGTGTGTGTGCGCGACGCTGTGTCTGTGTGTGTGTGTGTGTGCGCGACGCTGTGTCTGTGTGTGTGTGTGTCGCGACGCTGTGTGTGTGTGTGTGCGACGCTGTGTGTGTGTGTGCGCGACGCTGTGTGTGTGTGTGCGCGACGCTGTGTGTGTGTGTGCGCGACGCTGTGTGTGTGTGTGTGTGAGCTGNACGCTGTGTGTGTGTGTGGCGACGCTGTGTGTGTGTGTGCGCGACGCTGTGTGTGTGTGCGCGTGACGCTGTGTGTGTGTGTGTNCGCGACGCTGTGTGTGTGTGTGCGTGACGCTGTGTGTGTGTGTGTGTGTGACGTGACGCTGTGTGTGTGTGTGTNTGTGTGCGTGACGCTGTGTGTGTGTGTGTGTGTGACGCTGTGTTTGTGTTGTGACGCTGTGTGTGTGTGTGTGCGTGACGCTGTGTGTGTGTGTGTGTGTGCGACGCTGTGTGTGTGTGTGTGCGTGTGTGTGTGTGTGTGTGTGTGACGCTGTGTGTGTGTGTGTGCGTGACGCTGTGTGTGTGTGTGTGCGTGACGCTGTGTGTGTGTGTGTGCGTGACGCTGTGTGTGTGTGCGTGCGTGACGCTGTGTGTGTGTCGTGACGCTGTGGTGTGTGTGCGTGACGCTGTGTGTGTGTGCGTGACGCTGTGTGTGTGTGTGCGTGACGCTGTGGTTTTGGCGTGCGTGACGCTGTGTGTGTGTGTGCTGCGTGACGCTGTGTGTGTGTGTGCGTGCG
>MU249593.1:3184733-3318537 GCA_018977245.1 Lethenteron camtschaticum | reverse complement strand
CTCACACTCGCATGAACACCCGCTCCTCACTTCGCATGACCCCCACTCACTCTCACCCCGAATGAACACCCACTCACCTCACATGAACACCCGCTCACACCGCATGAACACCCCTCCCTTCACCCCGCATGACCACCCCTCCCTCTCACCCCGCATGAAACCACTCACTCTCACCCCGATGAACACCCATCTCTCACCCCGCATGAACACCCATCCTCTCACCCCGCATGAAACCACACTCCCTCTCACCCCGCACGGTCCCTTTAAAGTTGCATCACGCGCGGGCGGCAGGCCAAGCGGGGACAGAAATAGCGCGGCCAGGACGACAGGGAGAGGGTGGGGGAGGGTGAGTGGGTGGGTGGGTGAGTGACAGTGAGTGGGTGGGTGACGGTGAGTGGTGGGTGGATGAGTGGGCGGGTGGGTGAGTGGGCGGGTGGGTGAGTGGGCGGGTGGGTGAGTGGCGGTGGGTGAGTGGGCGGGTGGGTGAGTGGGCGGGTGGGTGAGTGGGTGGGTGAGTGGGCGGGGTGGGTGACGGTGAGTGGTGGGTGGGTGAGTGGGCGGGTGGGTGAGTGGGCGTGGGTGAGTGGGCGGGTGGGTGAGTGACGGTGGGTGGGTGGGTGAGTGACGGTGAGTGGGTGGGTGACGGTGAGTGGGTGGGTGGGTGAGTGGGCGGGTGGTGAGTGACGGTGGGTGGGTGGGTGGGTGAGTGACGGTGAGTGGGTGGGTGACGGTGAGCGGGTGGTGGTGAGTGGGTGGGTGGGTGAGTGACGGTGAGTGGGTGGTGACGGTGAGCGGGTGGGTGGTGAGCGGGTGGGTGGGTGAGTGGGTGGGTGGGTGAGTGACGGTGGGTGGGTGGGTGAGTGGGTGGGTGGGTGAGTGACGGTGAGTGGGTGGGTGACGGTGAGCGGGTGGGTGACGGTGAGTGAGTGAGCGGGTGAGAGAGTGAGTGGGTGGGTGGGTGAGCGAGCGGGTGGGTGACGGTGGTGAGTGGGTGGGTGAGTGGTTGACGGTGAGTGGGTGACGGTGGGTGACGGTGGGTGAGTGGTGACGGTGGGTGAGGTGGGGTTCGGGTGAGTGGGTGACTGTGAGTGGGTGGGTGAGGTGGGGTTTGGGTGAGTGAGTGGGTGAGTGGGTGAGTGGGTGGGTGAGCGAGTGGGTGAGCGAGTGGGGTTCGGGTGAGTGGGTGGGTGAGGTGGGGTTGGGTGAGTGAGTGGGTGAGTGGGGTTTGGGTGACGGTGGGTGATGGTGGGTGGGTGAGTGGGTGACGGTGAGTGGGTGACGGTGAGTGGATGAGTGAGTGGGTGGGCGAGTGAGTGGTGGGCGGGTGAGCGAGTGGGGTTCGGGTGAGCGAGTGGGTGGGTGAGTGGGTGACTGTGAGTGAGTGGGTAGGTGTGTTTTGGGCGAGTGGGTGAGTGGGTGAGACTGGAGGTGCGAGCAGAGGGAATCGCGACTTCCCGTGACTCACAAATCCCACGACAGCAACAACCATCACCACGGGGGCAGACCCCCTATCCTCCCACCTCCATCTCATTCATTGCCCCCCCCACTTCCTTCTGCCCGACATCTCTAAACACAACTCAGTGATTGCCACTCCATTCCCCTCTCCCCATTCCCTCTCCCCCTCCCCCATCAATCTCATCAACTCCCTCCCTTTCTCTTTGCCTCTACCCCCTCTCCCTCCCCTCTCCCCATCCGTCATCCCTCCCCCTTCCTCCTCTACCCCTCTCCATCCCCTCATCCCTCCCCCTCTCTCTCCCCCACCCCCCCCTCTCCCTCTGTGCCCGGTCATCTCTGGCGCTCGGCCTCGTCACCAGCTCGCAGGCGCGGACGATCCCGGCGCGAATCGCGGACCCAGAGCAGCAGCAGCGGCAGCACGGCAAGTCGGACCGCGTCTCCCCTCCCGTCTCGGGACGTTTCCAGGCCGGGGTCATGGACGGTCGCGAATGTGGAGTGGGCAGAGAGGGGCGTGGTGCTCGAGCGGCGGGGGAGTGAGAGTTGGGAGCGGTGGCGCAGTGGTTAGCACCGCACTGCGAAACTCGGTCCCACCCCTCTGAGTTCGATTTCGGATGACGGCCGTTCTGGGGCCCCTCCCCTAGGTCGACTCGGACGTAACTGTATAACTGGTGCTGTGTGCGCGTGTCAAACATCAGCATGGGGAAGACAAAGGCGGCCGGGCGTGGCGCTGTCGGCAGTGCGGGCAACACGAGGGGTGCTTGTTTGTGTCCGTGAATCTGCTTCGTAAATGGCACCACGTGATCAAGCAAAGCGCCTGGGCTGATTACAACACAATCGATGTCTCTGATACGCGTCTTAGGGGCCGTCCATAAATGACGTCACGCACCTATGGGGGGTGGGGGGCGGGGGTCAGACATTTGTGACGATGTGTGACGAGGGGGGGGGGTTTGAGAAATGTGACGTCACATCAAAATGCGCGACTTTAAATAAATATAGACAACACGTTCTACTTAATTAAATAGACTTTTTACATAAATGTTTTCTCCTACAACATCAGAGTACAGCGGCACATTAAATACGCACTACAATGACAATAGTTTAAAGCGATTTGAAGCATTTTTATATTTGAGGGGGGAAGAGCTTTGTGACATCATATTTTAGGAGGGGGGGGTCTGACTTTGTGACGCCGTGTAACGAAGGGTGGTGGGGGTCAAAAATTGTCCAAAATCGCGTGACGTCACTTATGGACGGCCCCTGATCGTAGAAGGCTGCTTGTTTATCAAGAGCACGCAAGGCGACACACCTCGTAACGCGGCTACAGCCCAAAGCTGCCCTGCGCTACAGCCGGCTGCTTGAGGAGCGTAGCGGCGAAGACGGAGCGAGTCTTGGTAGGAAGAACAACCACGTGGCCAAAGACGAAGATGGCGGCGTCAGCCACGCAACCAGGACCCAGACCCCACGCTAACAGCACGAACACTTGAGGTTCGGGGCAGCTAATATCTCGCTCGGCGTGGCCACGCTCCTGTCTAGAACCTACGAGACCCTTCGGGATGGTTCCGGGGCTAATCGACTGACACCGCCCTTGACCCTCACCCCAGATGTGCCCCCTTCACACAGCAAGGCGATGCGTAACGCAGCTATAGCCGTAATGACCCTTACAGGCCGGCAGGTGTCGCCCTGTCATTACACTGGTGATGGTGGTGGTGGCAATGCTGTTGTTGATGATGGTGAGAGTGATGCTGCTGCTGTTGATGATTATGGTGGTGGTGGTGATGTTGATGATTATGGTGGTGGTGGTGATGTTGATGATTATGTGGTGGTGGTGATGCTCGTGTTGATGATTATGGTGGTGGTGATGATGTTGATGATTATGGTGGTGATGCTCATGTTGATGATGATTATGGTGGTGATGATGATTATGATGGTGGTGGTGATGATGTTGTTGGTGATTGATTATGGTGGTGGTGATGATTATGATTATGGTGGTGGTGATGATTATGATTATGGTGGTGATGATGATTATGATTATGGTGATGATTATGGTGGTGGTGATGATTATGGTGATGATTATGATTATGGTGGTGGTGATGATGGTGGTGGTGATGATGCTCATGATGATGATGATGGTGGTGGTGATGACAGTCACGCTGAAGCTGTTGGTGATAAAACTGGTGCCGATGATGGTGGTGACAATGTGACCCTTCCAACTGTTTCAGACACGGGAGTGTTTGTTGTTGTCTGTCCGTAACTTTAAACTCTTTCTAGAAGGCTCACACAGAGACTCATAGACTCGCACAGAGACCCATAGACTCGCACAGAGACCCATAGACTCGCACAGAGACTCATAGACTCGCACAGAGACCCATAGACTCGCACAGAGACTCATAGACTCGCACAGAGACTCATAGACTCACACGGAGACTCATAGACTCACACAGAGACCCATAGACTCGCACAGAGACCCATAGACTCACATGGAGACTCATAGACTCGCACAGAGATCCATAGACTAGCACAGAGACCCATAGACTCGCACAGAGACCCATAGACTCGCACAGAGACCCATAGACTCACATGGAGACTCATAGACTATCACAGAAACCCATAGACTCGCACAGAGACCCATAGACTCGCATGGAGACCCATAGACTATCACAGAAACCCATAAACTCGCATGGAGACTCATCGACTCACATGGAGACTCATCGACTCACACAGAGACCCATAGACTCACACAGAGACCCATAGACTCACGCATAGACCCATAGACTCACACAGAGACCCATAGACTCAGAGACCCCTTACATAGAGACCCATAGACTCACACAGAGACCCCTCACACAGAGACCCATAGACTCACACAGAGACCCATAGACTCACACAGAGACCAATCGACTCACACAGAGACCCATAGACTCACACAGAGACCCATAGACTCACACAGAGACCCATAGACTCACTTTTCAGAGCGTCTGATAATCCGTCGTCCCAAGAAACCCCACAAGAACCCGGCGAGTTCGATTCCAGCGCACGACCAACGTCAGTGGCCTCCCCTAGGTCGACTTAGCCTAAAAAAACAGTAACACCCGGTGCGCCCGTGTACTGGGGAGACAAAGGCAGCCGGACGGGCGTGGTGCTGGCCACACCACCCCGAACTGGCTGTGCAGTGCCGGCCCTCATAGGCGCTGCTGTTGCTGTTTGCTGACAGCACTTGCCCCAGCAGCCCGTGTGGGCTACACCAAGCGGGGGGGGGGGGGGCAGCTTTGTCTGTTGTATTGTTTCGTGTTACAGTGGAAGCGGCTGTAGTGGGGAGGGGGGCTGGTCACGTGACATCCTTGACCCTGATTGCTATTCCAGCATTCTCACTGCGGGGATGGTGGTGGGGGGTAAAAGCGGGGGGGGGGGGGGATGTGTGTCAGTGTGTGTGAGTGTGTGTGTGTCAGTGTCTGAGTGTGTGATTGTGTTTGAGTGTGTGAGTGTGTGTGTGAGTGTGTCAGTGTTTGAGTGTGTGTTTGAGTGTGTGTCAGTGTGTGTGTGAGTGTGTGTGTGTCAGTGTCTGAGTGTGTGAGTGTGTGTGAGTGTGTCAGTGTTTGAGTGTGTGTTTGAGTGTGTGTCAGTGTGTGTGAGTGTGTGTGTGTCAGTGTCTGAGTGTGTGATTGTGTTTGAGTGTGTGAGTGTGTGTCAGTGTGTGTGTGAGTGTGTCAGTGTGTGAGTGTGTGTGTGTGTGTCAGTGTGTGTGTGAGTGTGTCAGTGTGTGAGTGTGTGTTTGGCCTGCCTACGATCCATCCTGGGTTTAACCTGCAGGCTGGATTGTGTGAGGAGCTCACAAATCCTTGAAAGATCTGGGCAAAGTTCCATCGGTGAGCTCCTCCGGCAGGCAAGGCTGCGTTGGCTGGGTCATGTAGCCCGCATACCCAGCCACCGCATGCCTAAACAGCTTTTGTTCGGCCGGATCGAGGGGGCTAAACGGGCGCGGCACGGGCTGGAGAAGAGATGGAGTGATGTGGTAAGGAGGACGTGGAGATGAGTGGACTTGCCGATGACTGGTACCAGCGGTGTCAAGATCGGCCTCAGTGGAGGAGGCTCGTGAAGGACGCTGCTGGGCAGTTGGAGGCAGTCGCCCTCCAACAACAACGGAGGGCGGAGGAGCGACGCTCACAACAACGAGCGGAGCGCCGGGTGGCTAAAGCACAGCAAGTTGGTACAGTAGGGGGCACAGGTGGTGCATCAGCCAGTCATCTCGGTCATCTCGGTCAATCGACCCGTGGCACCTGCTGGGTCTGCCCCGTGACCTGCCAGCGGGCGTTCGACACTTCACGTGGCCTCAAGGTGCACATGGCCTGGCACAAGCGTCGTGGTGATGTCACCGCCACTTAGTGGCGAATGGCGGTTGTTGTTGTTGTTTGAGTGTTTGAGTGTGTCTGATCTTTGTGTGTGAGTGTGTGTCAGTGTCTAAGTGTGTCAGTGTGTGTTTGAGTGTGTCAGTGTGTGTATGTTTGAGTGTGTCAGTGTGTGCTCGCTAACAGCACTTGCCCCTACAGTCTGTTAAGGCTCTACGGGGATCTTTATCTTTTTCTTTGTCAGTGTGTGTGTGTTTGAGTGTGTCTGACTTTGTGTGTGAGTGTGTGTCAGTGTGTGAGTGTGAGTCAGTGTGTCATTGTGTGAAAGTGTGTTTATGTGTGTCAGTGTGTGTCAGTGTGTGACTGTGTGACAGTGTGTTGCAGTCTGTGAGTGTGTGTCAGTGTCTGAGTGTGTCAGTGTGTGTGTGTTTTTGAGTGTGTTTGAGTGTATCTGATCTTTGTGTGTGAGTGTGTGTTTGAGTGTGTGAGTGTGTGATTGTGTGAGTGTGTGGCAGTGTGTGTCAGTGTGTGAGTGTTTGAGTGGAGAGCGGTAGGTGGTGCAGCAGTTAGCGCGCTGCGCTATGAACCCGGCGACCTGGGTTCGATTCCCGCTCACAGCCAACACCAGTGACGATTATCTGAACCAGACCTGGGCCTCCCATAGATCGACTCAGCCTCAAATTAGTACCTGTTGCGGTGTGTAATCATCGCCACTGGGGAGACAAAGGTGGTCGGGCGTGGTGCTGGCCACCCACCCCCTCGTGTACCATTCTGGCCTTCATAGGTGCTCACTAACAGCACTTGTCCCTACAGTCTGTTAAGGCTATACGGGGGATCTTTGTCTTGTCTGGCAAAAACAACCCCCTACCTCCTCATGGTGCCGGGCGGCAACGCTGTGGTGGGCAGTGCCGTGGGGGGAGGGCCAATTCAGATTGGCCTTTCCCTTCACGGCATTTGTAACCACCACAGCGGCCAAATGGGGGCTCTGGACGGATGCGAGGGGCTGGTAACCCCTCCACCTTCAATTAATTACCACAAAACCACAACGGAAAATTGTAATTAATAAGCTTGTGCCGGAGGCCCTGGGGACAGGCGTCTATGACGTCTCTTGGGCAAACCCTATTTGGCGGAGCCAGGAGACTGTATTCTTACCCTTGGGCAGTGGCGGCTCCTGCAAAATCTCTCAGGGGGGGCAAATGTCTGGATGATTGATAAGGATAAGGTCCACCCATTCAATGAATAAATTAACAGCTTAAGCATGTAAAGGCAACTTCACTTCTTTAATATTAATGAAAAATAAAGTGACTCTTACAATACATCTTGTTTGTTTATATACTCACTATTAAAACAAACCACTCAAGTTTATTTTATTAAAGATTCCACTAGGTAGCGATAAATTATATTGTTGGATGAAACGTGCTTACGTATGATGACGTTAGCACGTATGATGACGTAAGCACGTTAGGGCTTGCCCTCCCGGAAGCCATAGAGAATGCATTGGAGCGCCCCCGTTCGAAAAAAAAATCTTTGAATGTAAGTCTATGGGGCCACTCGGGGCGATTCTCAGCCGTAGTGAAATCGCCCCAAAAGAGGCGGTACTCCACAGAACGTGACATGACGCTGATTGGACTATATCCAGAGGCTGGCAGTGACGGCTAGCGTGACTCTGTGGTTGAATGACATTGGTGGTGCGTCGCCCAATCGCCCTAATGAAGAAACCGCCCCTGCCCTTGGGGCTCCTCCAGAAACAACAAAAAACCACTACGTGTGGCCACGTGGAATGTTCGAACGCTCATTGCGGAGGAAAGGCTGCAACTCCTCTGTCGGGAGCTGGACCGGTACCGCCTGGATCTCTGTGGTATTCAGGAGGTCCGGTGGACCGGCTCTGGCTCCTGCCACCATGAGCGGTGGACAGTCCTCTTCTCGGGGCAGGAGAATGCCAAACAACAGGGAGTGGCTCTTCTTCTCAACAAAAGAATGAAGGGGGCGTGGGAGAGTGGTGGTGAGGTGTGGGAAGCTGTAAGCCCCAGGCTACTTTGGGTTCGCCTTCCCATCAACCAGAGGCGAGGAGTGGTGGTCGTGGTTACTTACGCCCCCACCGAAGACGAACATCTGTGGAGAGAAGCCGATGAGTCAGATGCCTTCTATGACCTCCTGTCACAGGTGCTAGGTAAAGTGGCCTCTCGGGATAGAGTCATCTTGTTGGGTGACTTCAATGCCCGAGTTGGTCATGATGCTGGCACCTGGTTTGGAGTGATTAGAAGGGATGGGCCAGATCAGCTTAATAACAACGGTAGGAGGCTGCTAGTTTTTTGTGCAGCCCATGGGCTTGTAATTGTAGCGAGTCCAACTGAGACGTTATCTTGGGAGCGACACTATTTATTACACATTAACACACAACACGATCTACACTTGGGTCTCGAATGCCCATCTAACCACGCTACGGCAGAACTAGACACGGTTCGCTATCCTGGTCCGGACCACCAATGGGGTCCCAGACCGCGTGGCTTGAGGCTTCTTCTCCCCGACGTTGGTCTTCTTGACACCAGCACACGAAGAACCCCGAGCTCCTCACAGAGCCCTCGTTATATACTCTGGGGCTGGCTCCGCCCTTCACCCCGCCCACCTTCCAGGTCTCTCGGGCTCCTTCTCGAAGGCTCCCGAGAGCTCCTTTGGACCACGTGACCGCCCCACGGCCCCCATCCACCGGTGGCCCCCCTCCAATATCATCCGGTCACATGTCAGCAGGTCAACTGGCGTATCATGCCCCAACGTAACCCTGGCTGGCTGACTCTCCCTCTCGCTCCCTCACGGGGAGCCCGCACCGCACACTGCTCGCGGTGCCTCTGCGCTAACCAGCGCTCACCCAAGCCCCGCAAGGGCTGGTAATACATCCCGTAACGCGAGCTGTCTGTAATGACAACACATTACCGGCCGTGGCTTCACAAGCCCCGGCGCCATACAGTGACAAGCACAGTCACTACATAATTACCAACACGCTGTTCCGGCATCGGCGCATCTTCACATCATGAATACATGCCGGGTCCAAGCAAGAACATCTGCTGGACTACATAGTGATGCAACAGCAGATGCGGGCACGTGTCCTTGACACCAGGACCTACCATGGAGCTGATCTGCCCACTGACCATCGACGAGTCATCTGTTAGATGCGCCTGCCATTTTTCCACTCCGGTGGTGGGTGTACACCCAGGACCCCATTCAAACCTTTAGTGGCCTGGTCTCAGCTAGCTGATCAAAGTTGCAAGCGTGAATTTAATCATTGCTTGCAGCTGGGATTGGCATCGTCCCCCACTCCTACTGATGTCGAGCGGAAATGGGCGAGGTTTAGGACTGTGGCTCATGCAGCTGCAATGGCTGCTTTGGGTACACGGTCCAGACCTCCCCAGAGACCCTGGCTGACAGAGGAGTGTTCAAGCTGGCTGAGAAAAAGCGACAGGCCCACTCTCATCGGTACAGCATCTCACGTCGGAAAATGAGGAGGCTTACCGCAACCTGCGCTCGGAGGTTCTGAGAGCCGTGAGGCGCTGCAAGGATGGTTGGTGGTCGTGGGATGCTGAGGAGATGGAGTCTGCCTCAATGGCCACGATCACAAATCGCTCTTTAATTCCATCAAAAAAGTAACCTGCAGCGCCACACCTATTACCATTATTAGGGGAAAGACCGGTGATCCAATCTCCCACACCCAGGAACAAGTTTGCAGATTTGATGAGCATTTCTGTGAGGTCCTGGAGGAGGGGAAATCCCTCAGCCTGGAAAAGATCGTGGGACAAAGTGGGATTGACCCTGCTGAGGCTGCGGTGCCTCAAATATTGGAAGAATAAGTCACCCCCTATGAGTGGCTGGCTGAGGTGCCATCTGTTGAGGAAGTACTAAAGGCGATCCAGAGTCTGAGACCAGGAAAGGCACCGGGCAGAGATGATCTCCCAAGCGAAATGCGGAGGGAGGGTGGCGTTTGTGCACAGACTACCCTACATAACATCATAACAACAGTCTGGACCACTGGACAGGCTCCGCAGGATTGGAAGGATGCCCTGTGGTCCCCCTCTTTAAGAAGGGGGACCGCACAGACTGTAACAACTACAGGGGCATCTCACTCCTCAGTGTGCCGGGAAAGGTCCTGGCTATGATTATTCAACATCGACTTGTCAGGTACGCTGAGGAGAGGCTTGCGGAGCCTCAATGTGGTTTCAGGAAAGGGCGGTCCTGCACAGATGCCATATTCTCTGTCTGTTTGCTACAGCAGAGGTGCAGGGAATTCCAACAAGACCTCGTCAACGCCTATGATACCATCAGTAGGCCTGGGCTCTGGGTTGTTCTTCGTGCTTTTGGAGTCCCTGACCCTCTGCTAACGATCATTAAGGACCTTGATGATGGTGAGCGGGCCCGGGTAAAACTACGTGGCCGGGAGTCGGAGCCATTCCCTGTACACCTTGGGGTTCGACAGGGATGCCCTCTGGCTCCCACTTAATTTAACATATTTTTCGACCGCGTAGTTTGTGAAGCATTTGATGGCTTTACCAGAGAGATTTCCATCTGGTACAGATACAATGGGAGGCTGATCGATGCCAGGTACAGTCAAGGGATGGCTCCCTATTGGTCAACCACGTTATGTATGCCACTCACTCAGAGGAGGAGTTGGAGACGCTGCTGCTGAGACTGGAGCATGCCAAGAGGTGGGGCCTTACCAATAGCCCCACCAAAACTAAGCACCTGCCTGGGTATTTTGTACCATCGGGCACGCCACCCCCACAACTCCAATCGGTGATGGGGCAGTTGTGGAGAGAGTGGAGAGTTTCCCATACCTGGGCAGTGTGCTCATCACCGGCTCTGGTTTGACAGCAGGTCTCACTCAGAATCAATCGAGCAGCATTATCTTTCATCGGTTGCGTAACGCTGTGGGGAAGCTACCTGGTCTGTCGCCCGCACGAAGCTTCAAGTCTTCTCGGCCATGGTCATTCCCTCCCTTCTCTATGCTTGCGAAACGTGGACCCCCCTAATGGAGCATCTTTGCGATTGGAAACATTTAGGCTGGTCTGCCTACGATCCATCCTGGGTTTAACCAGGCTGGATTGTGTGAGGAGCTCACAATCCTTGAAAGATCTGGGCAAAGTCCCATCGGTGAGCTCCTCCGGCAGTCAAGGCTGCTTTGGCTGGGTCATGTAGCCCGCATGCCCAGTCACCGCATGCCTAACAGCTTTTGTTCGGCCGGATCGAGGGGCTAAACGGGCACGGCACGGGCTAGAGAAGAGTGATGTGGTACAGGAGGACGTGGAGCTGCGTGGACTTGCCGATGACTGGTACCAGCGGTGTCAAGATCGGCCTCAGTGGAGGAGGCTCGTGAAGGACGCTACTGGGCAGTTGGAGGCAGTCGCCCTCCAACAACAACGGAGGGCGGAGGAGCGACGCTCACAACAACGAGCGGAGCGCCGGGTGGCTAAAGCACAGCAAGTTGGCACAGTAGGGGGCACAGGTGGTGCATCAGCCAGTCATCTCGGTCATCTCGGTCAGTCGACCCGTGGCACCTGGGTCTGCTCCGTGACTTCCTGCCAGCGGGCGTTCGACACTTCACGTGGCCTCAAGGTGCACTTGGTCTGGCACAAGCATCGTGGTGACGTCACCGCCACTTAGTGGCGAATGGCGGTTGTTGTTGTTGTGTGTGAGTGTGATAGTTAGTGTGTGTGTGATAGTGAGTGTGAGTGAGTGTGAGAATGAGATAAGCCACTTTGTCAGCGATCATTTGTGGGCAGGTGACTTTTGGAACGGAACTTAATGCCTAGCGGGCTTTGCCTGGTAGGATGGGGATAGCTTAGTTTGATGTTTACGTGTTTAGGTGATGTATTTACCTTTCTTGTACTCTGCACTCCGATCGTGTCTTTGTAACCGTTTGTTGATGTAACGTTCTTACCCGTCCCTCCTGGATATCTGTGACAAAGCGCTTTAGAGCTCATCGGATTCCTCCAGCATGAATACAGAGTCTGACTCTGGGTGAGTGTTGAGGTGCGGAGCTGCCGGATTGTGAGAGTTGGCGGCCTTCATCCAGCAGCGGAGAGACCTTGGCTGATAATCATGACGATGTCAACTGGGTTGGGCCCCTTCTAGGTCAGCTCAGCCTGATATCACTGAAGTGTTGACCCCTGAACTGTGGTGTGGCTCCTCCCCTTTAATGAACACGTGCAGGTCATTGGGTCACGAGGTCAGGACTGAGTTCACAGGAAAGACAGCATGGCGGTGAGTGCGAGATAATGTCAGCTTACCACTCACCACTCACTCACCACTCACCTCACCACTCACCACACTCACCACCCCCCACCACTCACCATCCACTACCCACCACTCACCCCACCCTCACCACTCACCCCACCACTCACCACGCCCCACCACTCACCACCATCACCACGCCCCTCCACTCACCACTCACCCCACCACTCACCACTACTCACCACTCACCTCACCCCAACACTCACCACTCACCACGCCCCACCACTCACCTCGTCACACCCCATCACTCACCACACCTCCCCACACCACACCTCACCACACACACCTCACCACCCCTCACCTGCTCGTGGCTCAGACGGTGCTGGACTTCGAGGACTTCGACGCGGAGAGTGACGCCAAAGCCCTGAGGAAGGCGATGAAGGGGTTCGGTGAGGAGACCCTCACCACCCTCACCACCACCCTCACTCACCACAGCCTCACTCACCACTACAGCCTCACCACCACAGCACTCACTCACCACTACAGCCTCACCACTACAGCCTCACCACCACAGCCTCACTCACCACTACAGCCTCACCACCCTCACCACTACAGCCTCACTACTACACCCTCACCACTCTCACTCACCACCACAGCCTCACTCACCACCACAGCCTCACTCACTACTACAGCCACACCACTACAGCCTCACTCACCACTACAGCCTCACTCACCACTACAGCCTCACCACTACAGCCTCACCACCCTCACCACCACAGCCTCACTCACCACTACAGCCTCACCAGCCTCACTCACCACCACAGCCTCACTCACCACCACAGCCTCACTCACCACTACAGCCTCACCACTACAGCCTCACTCACCACTACAGCCTCACTCACCACTACAGCCTCACTCACCACTACAGCCTCACCACTAAGCCTCACTCACCACTACAGCCTCACCACTACAGCCTCACTCACCACTGCAGCCTCACTCACCACTACAGCCTCACCACTACAGCCTCACCACTGCAGCCTCACTCACCACTACAGCCTCACTCACCACTACAGCCTCACCACCACAGCCTCACTCACCACTACAGCCTCACCACCACAGCCTCCTCACCACTACAGCCTCACCACTACAGCCTCACTCACCACTACAGCCTCACCACTACACTCACCACCACAGCCTCACTCACCACTACAGCCTCACCACCCTCACTCACCACTACAGCCTCACCACCCTCACTCACCACTACAGCCTCACTCACCACTACAGCCTCACTCACCACTACAGCCTCACTCACCACTACACCCTCACTCACTACTACAGCCTCACCACTACAGCCTCACCACTACAGCCTCACTCACCACTACACCCTCACTCACCACCACAGCCTCACTCACCACTACAGCCTCACCACCACAGCCTCACTCACCACTACACCCTCACCACTACAGCCTCACTCACCACTACACCCTCACCACTACACCTCACTCACTACTACAGCCTCACCACTACAGCCTCACTCACCCTACACCTCACTCACCACTACAGCCTCACTCACCACACAGCCTCACTCACCACTACAGCCTCACCACTACAGCCTCCCACCACCCACCACTACAGCCTCACTCACCACTACAGCCTCACTCACCACTACAGCCTCACCACTACAGCCTCACTCACCACTACAGCCTCACCACCTCACTCACCACTACAGCCTCACTCACCACTACAGCCTCACCACTACAGCCTCACTCACCACTACAGCCTCACTCACCACTACAGCCTCACCACTACAGCTTCACCACCACTATAGCCTCACCACTGCAGCCTCACTCACCACTACAGCCTCACCACTACAGCCTCACTCACCACTACACCCTCACTCACTACTACACCCTCACTACTACACCCTCACTCACCACTACACCCTCACCACTACACCACTACAGCCTCACCACTACAGCCTCACCACTACAGTCTTACCACTACAGCCTCACTCACCACTACACCCTCACTCACCATTACAGCCTCACCACTCCACCCTCACTCACCACTACAGCCTCACTCACCACTACAGCCTCACCACTCCACCCTCACTCACCACTATAGCCTCACTCACCACTACAGCCTCACCAGCCTCACCACTACATCCTCACTCACCACTACAGCCTCACTCACCACTACAGCCTCACCACCCTCACTCACCACTACAGCCTCACTCACCACCACAGCCTCACTCACCACTACAGCCTCACTCACCACTACAGCCTCACTCACCACTACAGCCTCACCACTATAACCTCACCACTACAGCCTCACTCACCACTACAGCCTCACCACCACAGCCTCACCACTACACCCTCACTCACCACTACACCCTCACTCACCCCCACAGCCTCACTCACCACTACAGCCTCACCACTACAGCCTCACCACCCTCACCACTACACAGCCTCACCACTACAGCTCACTCACCACTACAGCCTCACTCACCACCACAGCCTCACTCACCACTACACCCTCACCACTACAGCCTCACCACTACAGCCTCACCACTACACCCTCACCACCACAGCCTCACCACTACAGCCTCACCACTACACCCTCACCACCACAGCCTCACCACTACAGCCTCACCGCACCCACTCTACACTCACACAACACCCTACACCTACACTCACCCCACACCCTCACTCAACACCACACTCCACTCACAATACCCCTTGCCCCCACCCTGCCCCCCCACCCCGTGCCCCCCNGCACCCCGTGCCCCCCACCCCCCACAGGCACGGACGAGCAGGCGATCATCGACGTCGTCACGCACCGCTCCAACGCCCAGCGGCAGCAGGTGGCGGTGGCGTTCAAGACGCTCTTCGGCAAGGTGAGGGGGGAGGGGGCAGGGGGAAGGGGGTGGGGAGGAGGGAGAAAGGGGGGAAGGAGGAGGGGTAAGGGGAGCAGGGGAAGGTGGAGGGAGGAGGGGGGAGGGGAGGAGGGGGAGGGGTAAGGGGGGTGGGGAGGAGGGGAAGGGGGAAGGGGTCAGGGGGAGGGGAGGAGGGGGGAAGAGGGGTGGGGGGTGGGGAGGAGGGGGGGGGAGCGGGGGAAGGGGGAGGGGTGAGGGTGAGAATGATCGAGGTGAGGAAGTTGAATGAATGTGGGGCGAGTAGGGAGTGGGGTGAGCTGGGTGAGGTAGGGAGTGGGGTGAGGTAGGGAGTGGGGTGAGGTAGGGAGTGGGGTGAGCTGGGTGAGGTAGGAGTGGGGTGAGGTAGGGAGTGGGGTGAGGTAGGGAGTGGGGTGAGGGTGAGCTGGGTGAGGTAGGGAGTGGGGTGAGGTAGGGAGTGGGTGAGGTAGGAGTGGGGTGAGCTGGGTGAGGTAGGGAGTGGGTGAGGTAGGGAGTGGGTGAGGTAGGGAGTGGGGTGAGCTGGGTGAGGTAGGGAGTGGGGTGAGGTAGGGAGTGGGGTGAGGTAGGGAGTGGGGTGAGCTGGGTGAGGTAGGGAGTGGGGTGAGGTAGGGAGTGGGTGAGGTAGGGAGTGGGGTGAGCTGGGTGAGGTAGGGAGTGGGGTGAGGTAGGGAGTGGGGTGAGGTAGGGAGTGGGGTGAGCTGGGTGAGGTAGGGAGTGGGGTGAGTAGGGAGTGGGGTGAGGTAGGGAGTGGGTGAGGTAGGGAGTGGGGTGAGGTAGGGAGTGGGGTGAGCTGGGTGAGGTAGGAGTGGGGTGAGGTAGGGAGTGGGGTGAGGTAGGGAGTGGGGTGAGCTGGGTGAGGTAGGGAGTGGGGTGAGGTAGGGAGTGGGTGAGGTAGGGAGTGGGGTGAGCTGGGTGAGGTAGGGAGTGGGGTGAGGTAGGGAGTGGGGTGAGGTAGGGAGTGGGGTGAGCTGGGTGAGGTAGGGAGTGGGGTGAGGTAGGGAGTGGGTGAGGTAGGGAGTGGGGTGAGCTGGGTGAGGTAGGG
This sequence comes from Lethenteron camtschaticum, assembly GCA_018977245.1. Classification (NCBI taxonomy): domain Eukaryota; kingdom Metazoa; phylum Chordata; class Hyperoartia; order Petromyzontiformes; family Petromyzontidae; genus Lethenteron; species Lethenteron camtschaticum. The sequence goes on along the minus strand of MU249593.1, from coordinate 3,302,567 downwards.
AGTGGGTGAGGTAGGGAGTGGGGTGAGGTAGGGAGTGGGGTGAGGTAGGGAGTGGGGTGAGCTGGGTGAGGTAGGGAGTGGGGTGAGGTAGGGAGTGGGGTGAGGTAGGGAGTGGGGTGAGCTGGGTGAGGTAGGGAGTGGGGTGAGGTAGGGAGTGGGGTGAGGTAGGGAGTGGGTGAGCTGGGTGAGGTAGGGAGTGGGGTGAGGTAGGGAGTGGGGTGAGGTAGGGAGTGGGGTGAGCTGGGTGAGGTAGGGAGTGGGGTGAGGTAGGGAGTGGGGTGAGGTAGGGAGTGGGGTGAGCTGGGTGAGGTAGGGAGTGGGGTGAGGTAGGGAGTGGGGTGAGGTAGGGTGGGGTGAGCTGGGTGAGGTAGGGAGTGGGGTGAGGTAGGGAGTGGGGTGAGGTAGGGAGTGGGGTGAGGTAGGGAGTGGGGTGAGGGTGAGCTGGGTGAGGTAGGGAGTGGGGTGAGGTAGGGAGTGGGGTGAGGTAGGAGTGGGGTGAGCTGGGTGAGGTAGGGAGTGGGGTGAGGTAGGGAGTGGGTGAGGTAGGGAGTGGGGTGAGCTGGGTGAGGTAGGGAGTGGGGTGAGGTAGGGAGTGGGGTGAGGTAGGAGTGGGGTGAGCTGGGTGAGGTAGGGAGTGGGGTGAGGTAGGGAGTGGGGTGAGGTAGGGAGTGGGGTGAGCTGGGTGAGGTAGGGAGTGGGGTGAGGTAGGGAGTGGGGTGAGGTAGGGAGTGGGGTGAGGTAGGGAGTGGGGTGAGGTAGGGAGTGGGGTGAGCTGGGTGAGGTAGGGAGTGGGGTGAGTAGGGAGTGGGGTGAGGTAGGGAGTGGGGTGAGCTGGGTGAGGTAGGGAGTGGGGTGAGGTAGGGAGTGGGGTGAGGTAGGGAGTGGGGTGAGCTGGGTGAGGTAGGGAGTGGGGTGAGGTAGGGAGTGGGTGAGGTAGGGAGTGGGGTGAGCTGGGTGAGGTAGGGAGTGGGGTGAGGTAGGGAGTGGGGTGAGGTAGGAGTGGGGTGAGCTGGGTGAGGTAGGGAGTGGGGTGAGGTAGGAAGTGGGGTGAGGTAGGGAGTGGGTGAGGTAGGGAGTGGGTGAGGTAGGGAGTGGGTGAGCTGGGTGAGGTAGGGAGTGGGGTGAGTAGGAGTGGGGTAGGTAGGAGTGGGGTGAGCTGGGTGAGGTAGGGAGTGGGGTGAGGTAGGAGTGGGGTGAGGTAGGGAGTGGGGTGAGGTAGGGAGTGGGGTGAGGTAGGGAGTGGGGTGAGCTGGTGAGGGGTGAATGTAGTGAGGGGAGTGGGGTGAGGGGAGGTTGGAGTGCGGGTGGGTGAGTGTTAGTAGGGTGAGCATGGTGAAGGGTGAGTGGGGGGTGAGTGGGGTGAGGGTTAGTGGTGCAAGGGGGGTGAGCGGCGAAAGGGTGAGCACGGTGAGGGGTGAAGATGAGGGTGAGTTGGGTGAGGATGGGTATGGTGAGCAGTGAGTGGGTGAGTGTTAGTAGGGCGAGCAGGGTGAGTGAGGTGAGGGTGTGCGGGTGAGGCGTTATCGTGGTGGTGAGTGAGATGAGGTGTCAGAGTGAAGAGGTGAGGCGTGAGGGTGAGCAGGGTGAGGGGGTGAAGGATGTGGGGGTGAGGAGAACGAGGGTGCTATCAGCATTCGTGAATCCATCTGTGTGGGGCGTTGAGTGGTGATGTCCCCTCGTGTTTTTCGAGGTTCCTGGGTTCCCGAGTTCGATTCCCGCTCACAACCAACATGACTGACGATTATCTGGACCCGGTCCTGGGTCTCTATCTGGTACATAGTGTAAACATCATCACTGGGTCTGTCCCGTGACCTCCTGCACCTAGCCCGGCACATCAGTCAACCAACAGCACCTGGGTCTGTCCCGTGATCTCGTGCACCTAGCCTGGCACAGCAGTCAACCAACAACACCTGGGTCTGTCCCCGTGACCTCTTGCACCGAGTCTGGCACAGCAGTCAACCAATAGCATCTGGGTCTGTCCNAGTGACCTCCTGCACCTAGCCTGGCACATCAGTCAACCAAGAGCACCTGGGTCTGTCCCGTGACCTCCTGCACCTAGCCTGGCACAGCAGTCAACCAACAGCACCTGGGTCTGTCCAGTGACCTCCTGCACCTAGCCTGGCACAGCAGTCAACTAATAACACCTGGGTCTGTCCGTGACCTCCTGCACCTAGCCTGGCACATCAGTCAACCAATAGCACCTGGTTCTGTCCAGTGACCTACTGCACCTAGCCTGGCACAGCTGTCAACCAATAGCACCTGGGTCTGTCCCAGTGACCTGCACCTAGCCTGGCACAGCAGTCAACCCATAGCATCTGGGTCTGTCCCGTGACCTCCTGCACCTAGCCTGGCACAGCAGTCAACCCATAGAATCTGGGTCTGTCCAGTGACCTCCTGCACCTAGCCTGGCACAGCAGTCAACCAATAGCATTTGGGTCTGTCCCGTGACCTCATGCACCTAGCCTGACACAGCAGTCAACCCATAGCATCTGGGTCTGTCCCAGTGACCTCCTGCACCTAGCCTGGCACAGCAGTCAACAATAGCACCTGGGTCTGTCCCAGTGACCTCTTGCACCTAGCCTGGCACAGCAGACAATCAACAGCACCTTGGTCTGTCCCCGTGACCTCCTGCACCTAGCCTGGCACAGCAGACAACCAATAGCACCTGCTGGGTCTGTCCAGTGACCTCCTGCACCTAGCCTGGCACACCAGTCAACCAATAGCACCTGGGTCTGTCCCGTGACCTCATGCACCTAGCCTGGCACAGCAGTCAACCAACAGCACCTGGGTCTGTCCAGTGACCTCCTGCACCTAGCCTGGCACATCAGTCAACCAATAGCACCTGGGTCTGTCTCCGTGACTCCCGCGAGCCTCGCTGACCTCACTTAACGGCCTCGGAGTGCACCTAGCCTGGCACAGGCTCCGCGGTTGACCCCCCCCCCCACGACCCACCCACTTGTTGCGACACCCAGGACCTGCTGTCTGACCTCAAGTCGGAGCTCTCCGGCTGGTTCGAGACGCTGGTCGTGGCGCTGTTCGACCCCCCACTCGTCTACGCTGCCAAGCAACTCAAGGGGCCATGCGGGTGAGTTGGGGTGGGGTGGGGGGAGCTAGTGGGGGACAAAGGCGGGGGCGTGGACTGGCACCCACNGCCTCTGTGTCGTCGGCCTTCGTAGGTGCTCGCTAACAGCACTTGCCCGACAGCCTGTGAAGGCTACACGGGGGATCTTTGTCTTTGTTGGTGAGTGGGGAGCGGCAGCGACCCGGGTTCGATTCCCGCTCACGGCCAACACCGGCGACGATTATCTGAACCGGTCCTGGGCCTCCCCTAGGTCGACTCGGCCTCAAATGAGTACCTGGTGCGGTGCGTAAAACATCGCCACCGGGGAGACAAAGGCGGCCGGGCGTGGTGCTGGCCACCGACCCACTTGGGGCGCCGTTCCTGCCTTCACAGGTGCTGCTCGCGAACAGCACTTGCCCCACCAGTCTGTGAAGGCTACACGGGGGACCTTTGTCTTTGTCTTTGTGCGCGTGTGTAGGCGGCTGCCTTGGATGATGAGACAGGCGAGGGGGGCTCTGGGAGGGGCTGAGGTGGGGAGGGAGTGTGGTGTGTTGGGAGGGGGGGGGCGTGTGTGTGTGTTTGTGTACTCACTGTGTGTACGTGTGTGTATGTGTGTGTGCGTGTGTGCGTGCGTATGTGCACGTGTGTGTCTGTGCGTGAACGTGTGTGTACGTGTGTGTATGTGTGTGCGTGTGTACATGTGTGTCTGTGCGTGAACGTGTGTGTACGTGTGTATGTGTGTGTGGGCGCGTGTGTGTGCGTGTGTGTGCATGCTGTGTGTGCACGTGTGTGTCTGTATGTGCGTAAACGTGTGTGTCTGTATGTGCGCGCACGTGTGTGCGCGTGTGTGTGCACCTGTTTGTCTGTGTGTGTGCGTGCACGTGTGTGCACGTGTGTGTTTATGTGTGTATGTGCGTGTACGTGTGTGTCTGTGCGTGCGTGTACGTGTGTGTCTGTGCGTACGTGCACGTGTGTGTCTGTGTGTGCGTGCACGTGTGTGCACGTGTGTGTCTGTGTGTGCGTGCATGTGTGTGTCTGTGTGTGTCTGTCTCTGTGTGTGCGTGCACGTGTATGTGCGTGTGCGTGCGTGCACGCAGGGAGCTGGCACGGATGAGAAGTGTCTCATTGAGATCCTGGCCTCGAGGAACAACGCGGAGATGTTGGAGCTCTGTGCCGCTTACCAGCGAGGTGAGCACCACCTGTGCCAGGCTAGGTGCACCACCTGTGCCAGGCTAGGTGCAGCAGGTCACGGGACGTAGCCAGGTGCTATTATTGAACTGAGATGACTGGTAGATGCACCACCTGTGTACCCTACTGTGCCAACTGTCTGCGCTTTATCTGCCCTGCGCTCCGCTCGTTGTTGTGAGCGTTGCTACTGCCCAGTAGTAGCAGCGTTCTCCACGAGCCTCCTTCTCCACAGAGGCCGATCTTGTCACCGCTGGTACCGGTCACTGTCAAGTCCGCTTGGCTCCACGTCTCTTCCTGTAGCACATCAGCTACATCTCTTCTCCGGCACGTGCGCGCCCGTTTAGCTGCCCCTCTATCCGCGCCAAACGGAAGCTGCTTCGGCATGCGGTGTCTGGGCACGCGAGCTGCACCACCAGCAGCCTCGCCTGCCGGAGGAGCTCGCCCATGACGGGGGCTGGGTCCAGATGTTTCGGCGATCTGCGAGCCCCGAAACCCAGAGGCACGCGGTAACCAACACGCGTCTCGTCTAACCTTGTCCTGCGTGTCGGGCACGTCCAGAGTACGGCTCGTCCCTGGAGGAAGACATCATGGGAGAAACATCCGGACTCTTCCAGCGAGTCCTGGTCTCCCTACTCACGGTAAGCTGACATCAGGAGAGGGATGCAGAGCCGGAAGCACTGAGATCCATTGGCTCGAATCCGGGTTTCAGTCACAACCACCGAGACTCATGTCGTGGTCGATAGACTCACCACACAGAGACCCATAGACTCACACAGAGACCCATAGACTCACACAGAGACCCATAGACTCACACAGAGACCATAGACTCGCACAGAGACCCATAGACTCACACAGAGACCTATAGACTCACACAGAGACTCACACAGAGACCCATAGACTCACACAGAGACCCATAGACTCACACAGAGACCTATAGACTCGCACAGAGACCCATAGACTCACACAGAGACCATAGACTCACACAGAGACCCATAGACTCACACAGAGACCCATAGACTCACACAGAGACCCATAGACTCACACAGAGACCCATAGACTCACACAGAGACCCATAGACTCACACAGAGACCTATAGACTCGCACAGAGACCCATAGACTCACACAGAGAACCATAGACTCACACAGAGACCATAGACTCACACAGAGACCCATAGACTCACACAGAGACCCATAGACTCACACAGAGACCATAGACTCACACAGAGAACCATAGACTCGCACAGAGCCCCATAGACTCACACAGAGACCCATAGACTCACACAGAGAACCATAGACTCACACAGAGACCCATAGACTCACACAGAGACCCATAGACTCACACAGAGACCATAGACTCGCACAGAGACCATAGACTCACTCAGAGACCCATAGACTCATACAGAGACCCATAGACTCACACGGAGACCCATAGACTCGCACGGAGACCCATAGACTCACACGGAGACCCATAGACTCGCACAGAGACCATAGACTCACAGAGACCCATAGACTCACACAGAGACCCATAGACTCACACAGAGACACATAGACTCCCACAGAGATCCATAGACTCACACAGAGAACCATAGACTCACACAGAGACCCATAGACTCACACAGAGACCATAGACTCACACAGAGAACCATAGACTCGCACAGAGCCCATAGACTCGCACAGAGACCCATAGACTCACACAGAGAACCATAGACTCACACAGAGACCCATAGACTCACACAGAGACCCATGGACTCACACAGAGACCCATAGACTCGCACAGAGAACCATAGACTCGCTCAGAGACCATAGACTCATACAGAGACCCATAGACTCACACGGAGACCCATAGACTCGCACGGAGACCATAGACTCACACGGAAACCCATAGACTCGCACAGAGACCCATAGACTCACACAGCGACCCATAGACTCACACAGAGACCCATAGACTCGCTCAGAGACCCATAAACTCATACAGAGACCCATAGACTCACACAGAGACCCATAGACTCGCACAGAGAACCATAGACTCGCTCAGAGACCCATAAACTCATACAGAGACCATAGACTCACACGGAGACCCATAGACTCGCACGGAGACCCATAGACTCACACGGAGACCATAGACTCGCACAGAGACCCATAGACTCGCACAGAGACCCATAGACTCACACAGAGACCCATAGACTCACACAGAGACCCATAGACTCCCACAGAGATCCATAGACGCACACAGAGAACCATAGACTCACACAGAGACCCATAGACTCCCACAGAGATCCATAGACTCACACAGAGACCCATAGACTCACACAGAGACCCATAGACTCACACAGAGACCATAGACTCACACAGAGACCCATAGACTCACACAGAGACCCATAGACTCACACAGAGACCCATAGACTCACACAGAGACCTATAGACTCGCACAGAGACCCATAGACTCACACAGAGAACCATAGACTCACACAGAGACCCATAGACTCACACAGAGACCCATAGACTCACACAGAGACCCATAGACTCACACAGAGACCCATAGACTCACACAGAGAACCATAGACTCGCACAGAGCCCATAGACTCACACAGAGACCCATAGACTCACACAGAGAACCATAGACTCACACAGAGACCATAGACTCACACAGAGACCATAGACTCACACAGAGACCATAGACTCGCACAGAGAACCATAGACTCACTCAGAGACCATAGACTCATACAGAGACCATAGACTCACACGGAGACCCATAGACTCGCACGGAGACCCATAGACTCACACGGAGACCCATAGACTCGCACAGAGACCCATAGACTTGCACAGAGACCCATAGACTCACACAGAGACCCATAGACTCACACAGAGACACATAGACTCCCACAGAGATCCATAGACTCACACAGAGAACCATAGACTCACACAGAGACCCATAGACTCACACAGAGACCCATAGACTCACACAGAGAACCATAGACTCGCACAGAGCCCCATAGACTCGCACAGAGACCCATAGACTCACACAGAGAACCATAGACTCACACAGAGACCCATAGACTCACACAGAGACCATGGACTCACACAGAGACCATAGACTCGCACAGAGAACCATAGACTCGCTCAGAGACCCATAGACTCATACAGAGACCCATAGACTCACACGGAGACCCATAGACTCGCACGGAGACCCATAGACTCACACGGAAACCCATAGACTCGCACAGAGACCCATAGACTCACACAGCGACCCATAGACTCACACAGAGACCCATAGACTCGCTCAGAGACCCATAAACTCATACAGAGACCCATAGACTCACACAGAGACCCATAGACTCGCACAGAGAACCATAGACTCGCTCAGAGACCCATAAACTCATACAGAGACCCATAGACTCACACGGAGACCCATAGACTCGCACGGAGACCCAGACTCACACGGAGACCCATAGACTCGCACAGAGACCCATAGACTCGCACAGAGACCCATAGACTCACACAGAGACCCATAGACTCACACAGAGACCCATAGACTCCCACAGAGATCCATAGACTCAACAGAGACCATAGACTCACACAGAGACCCATAGACTCCCACAGAGATCCATAGACTCACACAGAGACCCATAGACTCACACAGAGACCCATAGACTCACACAGAGAGCCATAGACTCACACAGAGACCCATAGAACAGAGATCCATAGACTCACACAGAGACCCATAACTCACACAGAGATCCATAGACTCGCACAGAACCCATAGACTCACACAGAGACCCATAGACTCACACAGAGACCATAGACTCACATAGCATGCAGTGTGTGTTTACGCGTGGTTATGGAGTAAACTGCGTCTATTTCGTTCACCCCCCCCACCACCGCTGAGTTATTCTTTAACAAGTATAAGTTTAGTCGTACTTGTGTCANTCCATCGTGAACCCCCAAATCCCTGCCACGCCATGCTTATGTATCGTTCACGTACAAAATGACGCTCAAGATTTGGGGGGGGGGGGGGGGGTGGGTGAGCCACAGAGCCGCAGGCTCCGACCCCGGCCTCTGGATCGTGCGATGCGATGATGACTTCTCTCACGGGGTGGGGGTTTGCGGACGGGGGGCAGGTGACGGTCACCAGCACGCGACGCGACTCGCCGCCCTCAGAGGGCACGGGGTCGATGCCGTCTCCCGGCTCGGCGAGTTTCTTAGAGCCCCCCCCCCCCATTGTAAATGGGTTCAACCACCACCGCTCGTGGTGGTGGTGGTGGGGGGGGGTAACTGCCACCTCTCCCACCTCTCCCCGAGGCGTTGCTGGCTCGGTGCGGAAGAGTAGGCCGAGTACGCACGCCACAGCGGCCTCTCGTGCAGCGACGTCTTGAGCGACCACTTGCGGGGCTGCGCCTTGAGCCTGCGAGGAGGATGATGATGATGACGACGATGATGATGATGATCATGATGATGACGATGATGATGACGACGATGATGACGATGATGATGATGACGATGATGATGATGATGACGATGATGACGATGATAACGATGATGATGATGACGATGATGATGATGATGACGACGATGACGATGATGATGACGATGATGACGATGATGATGACGATGATGATGACGATGATGAACGATGATGTGATGACGATGACGACGNTGATGATGATGATGATGACGATGATGATGATGACGACGATGATGATGACGATGACGATGACGATGATGATGACGATGATGACGATGATGATGATGACGATGATGACGACGATGATGATGATGATGATGATGATGATGATGACGATGATGATGATGACGATGACGACGATGATGACGNTGATGATGACGATGATGAATGATGACGATGATGATGATGATGACGATGATGATGATGATGATGACTGATGATGATGACGATGACGACGATGATGATGACGATGATGATGATGAATGATGATGATGACGTTGTGACGATGACGACGATGATGATGACGACGATGATTGTGATGACGATGATGACGATGATAATGACGACGATGATGATGACGACGATGATGACGACGATCATGATGATGACGAGGATGACGATGATAATGACGATGATGATGATGATGACGATGATGGTGACGATGAGGATGACAATGATTGTGATGATGATGACGGTGACGATGTGAATCGCAGGCGAACAGAGACGAGGGGGACGACGTGGACGAGGAACTCGCAAGCCAAGACGCAGAGGTCGNTCATCATCGGCTACCATCATCATCAGCAGCAGCAGTAGCATCAGCATGCGCATCATCATCATCAGCAGCACATCCACTTGACGATTGAAGCCCGTGCCCGAATGACCCGTGACCCTGGCAGGGCCTGTACCTGGCCGGGGAGGACAAACTGGGGACGGACGAGTCAACGTTCATCATGATCCTGTGCTCACGCAGCCACGCACACTCAAGAGAGGTGACACACACACACACACCCCGCTACCACACACCCCACGACCCCCCCNTCCTCCCCACAACCCTCCCCACGACCCTCCCTCCCCGACCCCCCCTCCCTCCTCCCCCCAACCCTCCCCACGACCCCTCCTTCTGTAACCCCTCCCCTCTCCCCCATGTCCCGTGCCCCCACCCCGCCTCCTCCTCCTCGTGTCTCAGTGTTTGAGATCTACAAGGACGTGGCTGGCAAGTCGGTCATTGAGAGCATCCGCAGCGAGACCTCCGGGGACTTTGAGGACGTCCTCCTTGCCATCGTACGGTATTGGGGTCAGTGCGTGGGGGTGGTGTGTAGGGGCAGGTGTATAGGGGGTTCAGGGGTATAGGGGTGCAGGGTAGGTGCCGGGTGGATCGTTACATCATCGCTGGATCATGAGAGGTGGTAGCGGCTTGGGGAGGCCTTCAGCCAGCAGTGGATCGACCATGGTGACGATGACGATTGGGGAAGAGTGTGAATCACGTGTCTCCCTCCCCCCCTCTCTACCCCTGTCCCCCTATCTCCCTCCCCTCCCTCTCCCTCCCTCCCCCTCTCCCCTATCTCCCTCCCTCTCTCCCCTGTCCCCTATCTCCGTCTCTCCCCCTCTCACAGTGAAGTGCATTCTGGACAAGCCGGCCTTCTTTGCGGAGCGCCTCTACAAGGCCATGAAGGTGAGGGGCGTGTGGGCAGCGCGTCACTTGGCGGCTGGAGGGAGTTCAGGGCTTGCGTGTGCTCTTGATGTGGTGTGCCGGGAGTGGAGGGGGGGGGACTTTCCCGGCCGCTGGTAGACTGCAGGGCCCACGGTGGCTAGGAGATGTTAACTACCTCGCCTGGTATGCAGGAGGTCGTGGGATCGATCCCAACCCTGACACCTGCTGCTGTATATTTGGAGTTTGGGTCTCTCACATCATCATCATCATCACGGTGGCTAGGAGATGTTAAATACCTCGCTTGGTGTACAGGAGGTCGTGGGATCGATCCCCACCCTGACACCTATTGCAAATCTGGAGTTGCGTGTCTCTCTCTCTCCCGTGGTCGCGTGGATTTTCCTCCGGGTCCTGCGGTTTTTCCCCCTCCAGATTTAGACTCAACGTCGCACGCGTTTAAGAATATTTTGCCGCTGTACATTTCCACGCGATGAGCCCACGTCGTTGAGCCGTCGTCTGTGACAGCCGAGTAGCTTCTGACGGACAGCTGCTCAGCTCGGTGGGCCTCACCTGGTGAAATCAAAAGATAGTGGCAGATGAGTGTAATCAGATTCGTACAGCAGCAGCGTGGCCTTAGTGCTTGCTGCTCTAACCCCCCAGGGGTGGGGGCAGTGGAGGGTCGGGCATCGTGTCGCTGTGTGTGACCCCGGCCTGGGGCGTCGCATCGTCCTCATCACCGTCATCCGGAGAGTGCGTCAGAGTGTGGTGGCACCACTAATCCGCGTGTGGTGTGCGTGGCGTGCATGGCGGTGCATGCATGGCGTGCGGTGTGCGTTGTACATGGCGGTGTGGTGGGAATGGTATGGTTGGGGTGGTTTGGGTGGCGTGCGCGGTGTGTTGTGCGTGGGGTGTGGGTGCATGGGGTGGGGTTGTGTGGTGTGCATGGTGTGCGGTGTGTGGGGTGCGTGGGTGGTATTTCGTGTGTTCAGGACGTAAGTGGATTCCAACCATGGCCACGTCAATTATAACCACACTCATCTCCCCGGGACAGCCTCGCTGAGTCTCAGGGCTCATGTTCAGGAGGGTCGTGCCAACTGTTTCCCGTCGTGGACAATCCGAGTACATTTTAACACGTGGTCCGTGACGTCACGGGGTCTTTAACGTCCGCTGTGAGTGAAGCACACGGGCTGTGTGGCTTTGGTAGGTCACGATTAACGCACTTCGTGGTATTAACCAGGGAGGCCGCGCGGTTCCAACGCGAACCTCTGCAACCAGATGGCGAATGCGCTACCGCCCGGCCATGATGTCACAGCTTGGGTCAAGGGTCACGGTCAGGGTTAGGGTTCGGGGTCACGTTTGGTTTTGGATTTGGGGGAAATTTGGGGATTCATGTCTGGGTCAGGGTCACAATTTGCATTTGGCGTCAGCTTGTGTGCATAGCAAGTGTGTATGTGTGTGGCTGTGTGTGCTGTGTGTGTCTGTGTCTGTGCGTGTGTGTCTGTGTGTGTCTGTGCATATGTGTCCATGTATGCGTGGCTTGTGTGTGCGTGCCTGTGGGTGTGGCTCTGTGTGGCTGTGTGCGTGTGTGGCTGTGGTATGGATGGTGTGTGTGAGGTGTACATTGTGGGGTGGTGTACATGGTGTGGTGGTGTGGTTTGGATGGGTGTATGGTGTGATGTGCGTGGTCTGTATGTGGTGGGGTGTGTGGTGTGCATGTTGTGGTGTGCATGGTGTGGGTGCATGGTGTGGTGTACATGGTGTGGTGTGGGTGTGTGGTGTGCATGGTGTGGTGTGCATGGTGTGGTGTGCATGGTGTGGTGTGCATGGTGTGGTCTGTTTGGCGTGGTCGTTGGGTGTGGTGTGGGGTGTGTGGTGTTCATTCGGTGGGCGTGTGGGTGCATGGTGTGATATGCATGGTGTGCGGTGTGTGCGGTGTGTGGGGTGGTATTTCGTGTGTTCAGGACGTAAGTGGATTCCAATGATTACCACTTCAAATATGAAACCACCCACAATAGAGTTTTTGGGTGAGATCACGTAAATATATAAATGCGTCGTTAAAATCTGCCACCACCTGACACAGCCAACTAGTAAGGGTTGTTACGTAAACAGAACGTGGCCAATTCGTCACTAGTACAGCACTAACCGGGTTTTAACGACACATTTATATATTTACGTGATCTAACCTGAAAGACCTCTATTATGGATGATATTGGTCGCGAAAGCCTAACGTGCTAAACTATTATAACCACGCTCATCTCCCCGGGACAGCCTCACTGAGTCCCAAGGCTCTTGTTCAGGAGGGTCGTGCCAACTTGTTTCCGGTCGCGGACATCCGAGTACATTTTAACACGTGGTCCGTGACGTCACGGGGTCTTTAACGTCCGCTGTGAGTGAAGCACACGGGCTGTGTGGCTTTGGTAGGTGACGATTAACGCACTCCGCGGTATTAACCAGGGCGGCCGCGCGGGTTCGAACCGCGAACCTCTGCAACGAGCGGGCGAATGCGCTACCGCCCGGCCATTATGTCACCGCTTGGGTCAAGGGTCACGGTCAGGGTTAGGGTTCGGGTCACGTTTGGTTTGGAGTTGGGGCCAATTGAGGCCTAATGTCTGGGTCAGAGTCACAATTTGCATTTTGCGTGAGCTTGTGTGTACAGCAAGTGTGTATGTGTGTGTGTGTCTGTGTGTGTGTGTGGCTACGTGTGTATGTATGTGTGTGGCTATGTGTGTGTGGCTGTGTGTGTGGCTTTGTGTGTGTGGCTGTGTGTGTGGCTTTGTGTGTGTGTGGCTACGTGTGTGTGGCTATGTGTGTGTGTGACTGTGGTGTGGCTGTGTGTGTTGCTATGTGTGTGTGTGGCTGTGTGTGCGTGGCTGTGTGTGTGTGGCTGTGTGTGTGGCGGCGTGTGTGCGGCGTGTGTGTGTATGTGTTGTGTGTGTGTGGCTTTGTGTGTGTGTGTGGTTGTCTGTGTGTGGCTTTGTGTGTGTGTGTGGCTGTGTGTGTGTGTGTGGTTGTGTGTGTGTGGCTTTGTGTGTGTGTGGGTTGTGTGTGTGGCTTTGTGTGTGTGTTNGTTGTGTGTGTGTGCTTTGTGTGTGTGGGTATGTGTGTGTGGCTTTGTGTGTGTGTGGTGTTGTGTGTGTGTGGTGTTGTGTGTGGGGGTGTGTGTGTGGCTGTGTGTGTGTGTNGCTATGTGTGTGTGTGGCTGTGTGTGTGTGGCTGTGTGTGTGGCGGCGTGTGTGTGTGTGGCTGTGTGTCTGTGTGTGTGTGTGGCTGTGTGTGTGTGGCTATGTGTGTGTGTGTGGCTGTGTGTGTGTGTGGCTGCATGGTTGTTCTGGCAGGGCCTGGGCACGGACGACGCGACCCTGGTCCGGGTCATGGTGTCGCGGTGCGAGGTCGACATGCTGGACATCCGCTTCGAGTTCAAGCGCTTCTTCGGAGAGACGCTGTACTCCTTCATCAAGGTAGCAGACTCACGCAGAGACCCACAGACTCCCATAGACACCCACAGACTCCCACAGAGACCCACAGTCATAGACACCCTCCGACTCAATTCATAGAGAACTCGGTAATCTATCCGTGACGACCCCGAGTCGTGTGAAGTGCGGTCGCGAACCCTGACCGCATCGCGCGTCTTCAGGTGCGCTTCCGCGGCCGTCTGGAACGCTCTCTTCCTTGCGATGTTAGAAAGCCACCGGGAGCTGTTCGCGCTTTAAAATCATCATCATCATCATCTCGATTTGACAAACCCATTTCTTCCGAACCGCTTTTTGCTGCGTCTCGTTTGTTATCCTCCCAAAGGCACCTCCGATTAGCGCGTTTGGCCACGTACGTGCGAACGAAGTTTAGCATAACGTACCGCAGCACAGGAAGCACGTGACACGCCATGCCCTGACACACACACACATAGCCACACACACAACCACACACCCGCACACACACAGAGAGACACACACACACAGCCACACACACACACAGAGACACACACACACACACNGCCACACACACACACAGCCACACACACAGCCACACACACACACAAAGCCACACACACAGCCACACACACATAGCCACACACACAACCACACACCCGCACACACACAGAGACACACACACATACACACACACACATACACACTTGCTGTACACACAAGCTCACGCCAAATGCAAATTGTGACCCAGACATTAGCCCTCAATTGACCCCCAACTCCCAAGCCAAACGTGACCCGAACCCTAACCCTGACCGTGACCCTTGACCCAAGCGGTGACATAATGGCCGGGCGGTAGCGCGTTCGCCCGCTGGTTACAGAGGTTCGCGGTTCGAACCTGCGCGGCCGCCCTGGTTAATACCGCGGAGTGCGTTAATCGTAACCTACCAAAGCCACACAGCCCGTGTGCTTCACTCACAGTGGACGTTAAAGACCCCCTGACGTCACGGACCACGTGTTAAAATGTACTCGGATTGTCCACGACGGGAAAACAGTTGGCACGACCCTCCTGAACATGAGCCTTGGGACTCAGTGAGGCTGTCCCGGGGAGATGAGCGTGGTTATAATAACACTGGTCAACACACTTTTTCTGGCATAAGGTATTCCAACTCTGGCATCAGTTTTTGTCTATCACATCAGGTTTTTGACATATCAAATATTGCATTTTCAATAAAAACTGCAGAAGAAAAATATAAAATAAATGTGGATATCTACATAAAATGATATTATAAACACACTATCCTAAAAATACAGCACCATATTTTAACACTAAAGCAGTCACTGACTCGCAACAACCTGCAATCATAAGTGACAGAGTTAATTTCGGGTAAAATCAATGAAAATGGGGTATGCCGATAGCATAAAAAATTAACCCGTAAAAACAAAGTTTTTCACTATAAATCCTTTATATGCGTGGCGGCTCGAGTCCTCTCGTCCTCTGGCTTGAGATGGCTGCCACCTATGGGTCAGATGATTGCCTGGCACCATTAAGCAATTGGTAATTAAATATAATTTTTTTTCCTAAACAGTGTAAAATTTTGGAAAATAAATTGTCACGCACAACGAGTCTGTGTGCAAAATGTCAGCTCGATTGGATCACGGGAAGTGGGTTAAAAAACGACCGAAAGATTTGCACGGTCGTAAGCGCGCAAGCAAGCAAGCGAACTTAATATAAAAGATTTAAAAATGAGATGTGATAGAGCAAATCTGAGATCAGATTTGGAATCGGCACCCTAAATTAGTCTAGAACAGCTGCAAAAGTGCAGGCCATAAAAAATGTTTTTGTTGTGTTGACCAGTGAGTGTACTTGGAGTGGCCGTGGTTGGAATTTCACTTGCGTCTCAACAGGGCGACACATCGGGCGACTACAAGCGGGCGCTCATCCAGCTGTGCGGAGGCGATGACTGAGCGATCGGGAGGGTGGGGGACAGCGGTGGAAGAAATCCGTGGAAGTCACCTCCTCCCCCACCCCCAACCACCCCACTTCAGAATCTGTATTTAGACTGGAGGAATCTGACGATCCCGCGGATTTCTACGAGGGAAGACGAGGAAATGCAGACGCAGCGAAGGGAGAAATCCGCGGAAGTTCGTCCGCACCCACCTCGGGCGGGTGGAACTGCCGCGGATTGCTACCAGTGGCGGGTGCTGAAAATATAAAAATTAAAAATCCGCGGAAGCTCCTCTCGCTACCACTATTTTTTTTAGTACTTCACTGTACTTAAATTGGCTCACACAGAGAACCATAGACTCACACAGAGACCCATAGACTCACGTAGAGACCCATAGACTCCCACAGAGACCCATAGACTCACACAGAGACCCATAGACTCACACAGAGATCCATAGACTCACGTATAGACCATAGACTCACACAGAGACCCATAGACTCACACAGAGACCCATTGACTCACGTAGAGACCCATAGACTCACACAGAGACCCATAGACTCACACAGAGCCCCATAGGCTCACACAGAGACACCCATAGACTCACACAGAGAGCCATAGACTCCCACAGAGATCCATAGACTCACACAGAGACCCATAGACTCACACGAGACCCATAGACTCACACAGAGATCCATAGACTCACGTATAGACCCATAGACTCACACAGAGACCCATAGACTCACACAGAGACCCATTGACTCACGTAGAGACCCATAGACTCACACAGAGACCCATAGACTCACACAGAGCCCATAGGCTCACACAGAGACCCATAGACTCACACAGAGACCCATAGACTCACACAGAGAACCATAGACTCACACAGAGATCCATAGACTCACGTAGAGACCCATAGACTCACACAGAGACCCATAGACTCACACAGAGAACCATAGATTCACGTAGAGACCCATAGACTCACACAGAGACCCATAGACTCGCACAGAGACCCATAGACTCACGTAGAGACCCATAGACTCACACAGAGACCCATAGACTCACACAGAGACCCATAGACTCACACAGATACCCACAGACTCACACAGAGACCCACAGACTCACACAAGACCCATAGACTCACACAGATACCCATAGACTCACGTAGAGACTCATAGACTCGCGTAGAGACCCATAGACTCCCACAGAGACCCATAGACTCACATAGAGTCTATGAGTCACTGTGTGAGTCTATGAGTCACTGTGTGAGTCTATGAGTCACTGTGTGAGTCTGTGGGTCTCTACGAGTCGACAAGATCCCGGCTGAATCTCGGCGTCTCCCACCTCTGGATGCTGCAAGACCTCGTGTTCATTTTTAGCATTCGAGTGTCTTCTGTGCGTCCCGTGGGGAAACGCGAGTCCGTCTGGGGGGGGGGGGGTATCGGGTGCTGCCGCAGATTTCCAACATTACTCAGCGGTGAGTCTTGGCTATCCCTCAGTACGCGTGTCCTGGGTCATCCGTAATCCGCGGAAGTTCCGACATCCCGTTCCGTTGACATCCCACCGCCTCGTCGTGGTGCCGGAAAGGGGTAAAGGCGCAGCCCTGCAATTGCTCGCTCACTCCACTGCCGGCGATGTTGTCCGGCTGTGGCGATTACGTCGCGGGGTGGACAAAGGCGCTGGGGAGGGTGCGGGGTGATTTAGAAAACTTGCTCCCATTCAGCTGCCATACTCCGAAGCAATCATCAGCCACCAGCATTGACCAGCGTGGTGAAGTATGGTCAAATAACCCCCCACCCTTCCCCACAACGACCTGCACAGCGTGCGGAGGGCCCTAATCTAGCAGTGGAGCGGTACTGAAAGGTAGGGCCGATTTGAGGGTGAGAGTGGTGGAGCTTCCGCGGATTTCTAAGTTTTGATGCCATAAGCTGTGAAAATGCAGCCGTCTTTGTCTTCCTTTTGTTGTGCAAGTACAGGAACTTCATACATTTCCCGGGTGAGATTGGAGCTGACATCATACAACCATCGCAACCATCACGATTACTCTCACATCACACAACCTGACGCATCAACAGCATCGCTATACATCATTCCAATCACCACCACTGCGACTAACGCCATCAACACCAGATTTGAAGCTTTCGTGACTGCAAGGATTCATATTCTTAGGTTTTTCGGTAAAGTCACGTAGGTAAAATGTTTAATTAATAAAAGTAAAATTAAAATAAAATAAAAATCACGACGTTTGAAGACGAAAGCTTGTGTTGCCTCCGAAACGTGGTTTTTTAAATTTTATTTTTTATTTTACTTTTATTAATGTTTTTACCTACGTGACTTTACCGAAAAACCTAAGAATACCATCAACACCACCACCACAGTACTACAAATCCACCATCACTAACACCATCACTTTGGACACCATCACCACCGATAACCTCACTAGCTCTTTAGTTTGTAGTAATAATACTACTCACAAAGTGTCAACAATAGCAGTGTTAATGACGATATTCACGATGATGATGAAGATGATGTGGACTTTTAATTTCTCACGGAATATTGTCCGGGTCCCCCCCCACTCACCCCCACCACTACCCTATAAGTGGGGGGGGGGGGGATATTCCAGAGCTCAGCCCCGGACAGCTCCGTGTGCAATGAAGCCCCGATGCCAAGCGGTTGTCTTTGCCTGCGACGCATGCCTGACCGACTGTAACATCTGGAACGCGTGACCCGATTAAACGACGCTGCTTAATCGTCAGCACCGCCGCCGAGTATCTCATTTCAGCCAGCTTCACAAAGATAAAAAAGACAAAGATCCCCCGTACAGCCTTCACAGACTGTAGGGGCAAGTGCCGTTAGCGAGCACCTATGAAGGCGGCACGGCACACGAGGGGTGGGTGACCAACACCACGCCCGGCCGCCTTTGTCTCCCTAGCGGCGATGTTTACACACTGCACCAGGTACTCATTGAGGCTGAGTCGACCTAGGGGAGGCCCAGGACCGGTTCAGATAATCGTCACTGGTGTTGGCCTGAGCGGGAATCGAACCCGGGTCGCCAGGTTTGTAGCGCGGGTAGCGCTAACCGCTACACTACCGCTCCCTACACACAGCGCACACCCACAGGCACACACACCCAGACAAAGATCCATTGGGGTCGTATCGTCTAGGATGGAAGGCTCGCTGCTGCTGCAGGCAGGAGGAGGAGGTCACGGGACTGACCCGCGGTGCCACACGGGGTTGACCGAATGACTCGCTCACAAGAATCGCGCCGAGGAATCCCATCGCCCCCCTGGAGATTCCCCCCCCCCGGGTTGCACGCTTGTGATTTCCTGGCCCGCAGGAATGACTGCAATGATGATTGCAGAGGCAGTTGTTTTGCAGAGAGTACAACACACACAGCACATAGGGATCCACCTCCCCCCCACCCCGTATAGCCTCAGCCGTAGATCGTCTCCAGTGGGTTTTCAGGATAGAGAGGTGTGGTTACCCACACTTTACCCCACCACAACGCGACCAGCCGATATTAAGTGCAACACCGGTACGAGCCTTGGGGTTTGATGCGGCTCCCCGGTTACGCAAGGACGACATCAACAGCCTCCACAACGTGCACACACAAGGCAAAGCTCCCCGTGTAGCCCACGCGGGCTGTTGGGGCAAGTGCTGCTAGCGAGTCGCGGACCGCTGACGGCCGGCACGGGACACGAGTGAGGAGCGGGGGTTCAGAACCTTTGTCTTCCAGTGACGACGTAGTTTTACACATCGCACAGGTACTCGTTTGAAGGCTGAGTCGACCTAGGGGATGCCCAACAGGTTCAGGTAATCGTCACAGTGTTGGTGGCCGTGAGCGGGAATCGAACTCGGGTCGCCGGCTCGCGCGGTGCAGCGCTAACCGCTGCGCCACTGTTCCCACAACCCCCATGCATGCAGATACACACAGACACAACAACCGCCATTCGCCACTAAGTGGCGGTGACGTCACCACGACGCTTGTGCCAGGCCATGTGCACCTTGAGGCCACGTGAAGTGTCGAACGCCCGCTGGCAGGAGGTCACGGGTCGACTGACCGAGATGACCGAGATGACTGGCTGATGCACCACCTGTGCCCCCTACTGTGGCAACTTGCTGGGCTTTAGCCACCCGGCGCTCCGCTCGTTGTTGTGAGCGTCGCTCCTCCGCCCTCCGTTGTTGTTGGAGGGCGACTGCCTCTAACTGCCAGTAGCGTCCTTCACGAGCCTCCTCCAGAGGCCGATCTTGACACCGCTGGTACCAGTCATCGGCAAGTCCACTCAGCTCCACGTCCTCCTGTACCACATCACTCCATCTCTTCTCTAGCCCGTGCCCGTTTAGCCCCCTCGATCTGGTCGAACAAAAGCTGTTTAGGCATGCGGTGGCTGGGCATGCGGGCTACATGACCCAGCCACCGCAGCCTTGCCTGCCGGAGGAGCTCACCGATGGGACCCTGCCCAGATCTTTTAAGGACTTGTGAGCTCCTCACAATCCAGCCTGGTTAAACCCAGGAAGGATCGTAGGCAGGCCAGCCTAAATATTTCCAACCGGCGAAGATGCTCCATCAGGGGGATCCACGTTTCGCAAGCATAGAGAAGGGAGGGAATGACTGTGGCCGAGAAGACCTGAAGCTTCGTGCGGAGCGACAGACCAGGTAGCTTCCACACAGCGTTACGCAACCGATGAAAAGATGTCGCTCGACTGATTCGGAGTGAGACTCTGCTGTTAAACTGGAGCCAGTCATAAGCAGACTGCCCAGGTATGGGAAACTCTCCACTCTCTCCACTATTGCCCCATCACCGATTGGGAGTTGTGGGGTGGAGTGTCCGATGGTACAAAATACCCAGGCAGGTGCTTAGTTTTGGTGGGGCTGATGGTAAGGCCCCACCTCTTAGTGGCACGCTCCAGTCTCAGCAGCAGCGTCTCCAACTCCTCCTCTGAGTGCGCAGCAATTACCAGATCATCGGCATACATAACGTGGTTGAGCAATAGGAGACATCCCTTGACCACACCGGGCATCGATCAGCCTCCCATTGTATCTGTACCAGATGGAAATTCTCCGGTACAGCTATTCAAGGCTTCACGAACTACGTGGTCGAAATAGATGTTAAATAATGTGGTAGCCAGAGGACATCCCTGTCGCACCCCAAAGTGAACAGGGAATGGCTCTGACTCCCGGCCACGTAGTTTTACCCGGGCCTGCTCAGCATCATGAAGGTCTTAATGATCGTGAGCAGCGGGTCAGCACGAAGAACAACCCAGAGCCCAGGCCTACTGATGGTATCACAGGCATTGACCAGGTCAATAAAGCAGAGATTTAGGTCTTGTCGGAATTCCCTACACCTCTGCTGTAGCAGACGGACAGAAAATATGGCATCTGTGCAGGACTGCCCTTTCCTGAAACCGCATTGCGGCTCCGCAAGCCTCTCCTCAGCGTGCCTAGCAAGGCGATTTTTAATTATTATTTCCAGGACCTTTCCCGTCACACTGAGGAGTGAGATGCCCTTGTTGTTGTTACAGTCTGTGAGGTCCCCCTTTTAAAGAGGGGAACCACCAGGGCATCCTTTCAATCCTGCGGAACCCACCCAGTAGTCCAGACTGTTGTTATGATGTCATATAGGGCAGTCTGTGCACAAATGCCACACTCCCTCAGCATTTTGCTTGGGATATCATCTCTGCCCCGTGCCTTTCCTGGTCTCAGGCTCTGGATCGCCTTCAGTACTTCCTCAACAGATGGCACCTCAGCCGGCCACTCACAGGGGGTGACTTTCTCTTCCAATATTTGAGGCACCACAGCCTCAGCAGGGTCATCCCCACTTTGTCCCACGATGTTTTCCAGGCTGAGGGATTTCCCCTCCCCAGGACCCTGAACAAAAGAATGAAGGGAATTAAAAAGCGATTTGTGATCGCGGGCCATTGAGGCAGACTCCATCTCCTCAGCGGCCCGCGACCACCAACCATCCTTGCAGCGCCTCACGGCCCTCCATACCTCCGAGCGACGGCTGCGGTAAGCCTCCTCGTTCTCTGACGTTGGATGCTGTAGACGATGAGAGTGGGCCTGTCGCTTTTCTCAGCCAGCCTGAACACCTCCTCTGTCAGCCAGGGTTTTTGAGGAGGTCTGGACCATGTACCCAAAACAGCCATTGCAGCTGCATGAGCCACAGTCCTAAACCTCGCCCATTTCTCCTCGACATCAGGAGGAGTGGAGGACGATGCCAACCCCAGCCACAAGCGATGATGAAATCTCGCTTGCAACTTTCATCAGCTAGCTGAGACCATGCCACGATGGGTTTGAATGAGTCCTGGGTGTACACCCACCACCAGAGTGGAAGAATGGCAGGCGCATCTTACAGATGACAAGTCGATGGTCAGTGGGCAGATCAGCTCCACGGTAGGTCCTGGTGTCAAGGACATGGGCCCACATCCGCTGTTCCGTTACTATGTAGTCCAGCAGATGTTCTTGCTTGGAACCGGCATGCATCCATCATGTGTGGATGTGCCAATGCCGGAACAGCATGTTGGTAATTACAAGCCCATGGGCTGCACAAAATCTAGCAGCCTCCTAACGTTGTTATTGAGCTGATCTGGCCCATGTCTTCCAATCACTTCAGACCAGGTGCTAGCATCATGACCAACTCGGGCATTGAAGTCACCCAACAAGATGACTCTGTCCCGAGGGGCAACTTTAGCTAGCACCTGTGACAGGAGGTCATAGAAGGCATCTGACTCATCGGCCTTGCCTGCATCCCTCCACGGATGTTCATCTTCGGTGGGGGCATACGTAACCACGACCACCACTCTTCGCCTCTGGTTGATGGGATGGCGAGTCCAAAGTATCCTGGGGCTTACAGCTTCCCACACCTAACCGCCACGCTCCCACACCCTGTTGTTTGGCAGTCTCCTGCCCCGAGTAGAGGACTGTCCACCCCTCATGGTGGCAGGAGCCAGAGCCGATCCACCGGACCTCCTGAACACCACAGAGATCCAGGCGGGACCGTTCCAGCTCCCGACAGAGGAGTGGGATCCTCTCCTCCGCAGTGAGCGTTCGAACATTCCACATGGCCACACGTAGTGGTTTTTGTTGTTTCTGGAGGAGCCCGATGGTAAGGATTCAGTCTCCTGGCTCCGCCAAATGGGTTTGGCCAGGAGACGTCATAGACGCCTGTCCCCCTGGGCCTCCGGCACAAGCTTAATACGTTTTTTGCATCGTAGTTTAGTGGTAGTTCGTTGAAGGTGGAGGGGTTACCAGCCCTCGCACCCATCCAGAGCCCCATTTGGCCGCTGTGGTGGTTACAAACGCATGAAGGGAAAAGCCAATTTAAATTGGCCCTCATCCCACGGCACTGCCCACCACATGCATTGGCATCCGGCACCACTAGGAGGTAGGGGTTTTTTTGCCAGACACACACAGAGACACACACACAGACCACACAGGCACACACAGACACAAACACACACACACAGAGACACACACAGAGACACACACACAGACAAATACACACACAGACACATAAACACACACACAGACACACACAGAGACACACACAGACACCACAGACACCACAACACACCACAGAGACACACACAGAGACACACACAGAGAGACACACACAGACACCAGAGAGACACACACAGAGACACACACAGACACACAAACACACACACAGACACACACAGAGACACACACACACACACAGGCACACACAGACACACAGACACACACACAGACCACAACACACACACAGACACACACAGACACACAAACACACACAGACACACACAGAGACAAACACACAGACACACATAGACACACAAACACACACAGACACACACAGAGACACACACACACAGCCACACCGTGATTCTACCGTGGAGCTGCGCGAATTTCTATCTTGCAGGCTGCTCAGATTGCTGCCGTGTGCATGAGAGGGAAACCCCTTGATTCTACCAGGAGCTGCGCGGATTTCTATAGTGCGGGCTGCGGAGATTTATAACATGTGAATGGAGGGAAACCCCTTGATTCTGCCTGTGAGCTGCGCGGATTTCTATCTTGCAAGCTGCGCAGATTTCTGCTGTGTGGGATGAATCCCGAAACTATTCGTGGCACTCGCCGAAGCGACTATAAATAAGCGCGCGCCTGATTGGCTGTCCGCGGCGCGAGCTCGCTCGCCCATTGGCGGAGAGTTCCCGCTATGGTCGTGGCCGCGACTCGGCCCTGCAGCCAATCGCGTGACAGGATTAGTCATGACGAGGAGCCAAAGTGAGGGGTGGGAGGAGCCAGCGAGTTGGGGGGGGGAGTCGGAGGGAGGGGCCAGATGAAGATGGGGAGGGGTCAGGGAGTGGAGGGAGGAGCTAATGGAGGAGCCAGACGGAGGGAGCAGCTAATGGGAGGAGCCAAATATAAAAGGGTGGGACCAAGAGGAGGAAGGCGGAGCCAGGGGAATGGGAGGAGCCAGAGGGAGAAGCCAAGGGGAGGTGGGAGGAGCCAGGGGAGGTGGGAGGAGCCAGGAGGAGCAGGGAGGAGCCATGGGGAGGTGGGAGGAGCCAAGGGGAGGTGTGAGGAGCCAGGGGGGTGGAGCAGGGAGGAGCCAAGGGGGGTGGGAGGAGCCAGGGGAGGTGGGAGGAGCTAGGGAGGTGGGAGGAGCCAGGGGGAGGTGGAGGAGCCAGAGAGAGGAGCCATGGGGAGGTGGGAGGAGCCAGGGGAGGTGGAGGAGCCAGGAGGAGCNGGGAGGAGCCATGGGGAGGTGGGAGGAGCCAAGGGGAGGTGGAGGAGCCAGGAGGGGTGGAGCAGGAGGAGCCAGGGGGGGTGGGAGGAGCCAGGGGAGGGTGGGAGGAGTAGGGAGGGTGGGAGGAGCCAGGGGGATGGGTGGGAGGAGCCAGGAGAGAGCGATGGGAGGAGCCANGGGGAGNTGGAGGAGCCAGGGGAGGTGGGAGGAGCCAGGGGGTGGAGGGAGGAGCCAAGGGGAGGTGGGAGGAGCCAGGGGAGGTGGGAGGAGCCAGGAGGGGCTAGAGGGAGGAGCCAGGGAGAGGTGGAGGAGCCAGGAGGGGCTAGAGGAGGAGCCAGGGGAGGTGGAGGAGCCACGGGGAGGTGGGAGGAGCCAGGAGGGGCTATAGGGAGGAGCCATACTTCCCCAGTCGGGGCACAAGCATCTCTGGGAGGAACGCAGTGGCCGAGGTGAGGGTCCCGTTATGGGAATCATCATCATCATCGTCACCATCATTGCACGGGCATCGATACAAGGGGGACGATGTCGTGGAAAGTCAGCTGTGTTGACGGGACTGTCACCGCCTCGTCATGAGAATGTGGAGTTTCCACGGCTGTGGTTTAGAGGCTCGTGGGAGGTGGCGGCAGCTCGCGTAGGCATTCATCCAGCAGTTGATAGACCACGTCTGCTGCTGCTGCTGCTGCAGAGGGCATTGGGGCGTCTGCTCGACACGTGACCCACATCGCCCCCCCCAACCCCCGTCCCCATAGCGATTGCGCTTGTTGTTGAACACACGGGGGGGGGGGGTAGAAACTTGCCCCCCCCCCCTCATTGTCTTAATCTGCCGCGCCGGGAGATGGAATGGAAACTTAAACAAATCCGATCCCTGCACGGGGAGTCCGCAGCGCCGGGATTTCCACGCTGCCGTGGCCAGCGGCGATGACGGCGCAGCTGCTGCAGCAGGAGAGGGGAGGGGGTGGGGGAGGGTGGAGGGGAGGGGTGGGGTGGGGGAGGGGGATGTGGGGGGAGGCTGGAGGGGTGGGGGAGAGGGGAGGTGGAGGGTGGGGGGATGGAGGGGAGGGGCGTGGGGGAGGAGGGGTGTGGGGGGGAGGGGTGGGGGATGTGGGGGGGTCTGGAGGGGTGGGGGATGTGGGGGGGAGGGGAGGCTGGAGGGGTGGGGGATGTGGGAGAGGGGAGGGTGGGGGGATGGAGGGGAGGGGTGGGGGGGAGAGGGGTGTGGGGGGGGAGGGGTGGGGGGGGCACAGAGACGCGGGTTGTTCCACGGGAACCTTAAACCGCGAACCATTTTGAGATTCAACGACCGCTTCCAAGAGGAATTAAAGCGTTCATCGTTTCCTGTGGATATTCACTATAAAGAGGTTACCCCACCACAGGTTACCCACCACAGGTTACCCACCACGCGTTACCCCACCACGCGTTACCCCACCACAGGTTACCCCACCACGCGTTACCCCACCACGCGTTACCCACCACAGGTTACCCCACCACGCGTTACCCACCACGCGTTACCCCACCACGCGTTACCCCACCACAGGTTACCCACCACGCGTTACCCCACCACGCGTTACCCCACCACGCGTTACCCCACCACAGGCTACCCCACCACGCGTTACCCCACACAGGTTACCCCACCACAGGTTACCCCACCACAGGTTACAGTGAGGGAAAAAAGTATTTGATCCCCTGCTGATTTTGTACGTTTGCCCACTGACAAAGAAATGATCAGTCTATAATTTTAATGGTAGGTTTATTTGAACAGTGAGAGACAGAATAACAACAACAAAATCCAGAAACACGCATGTCAAAATTGTTATGAATTGATTTGCATTTTAATGAGGGAAATAAGTATTTGACCCCTCTGCAAAACATGACTTAGTACTTGGTGGCAAAACCCTTGTTGGCAATCACAGAGGTCAGACGTTTCTTGTAGTTGGCCACCAGGTTTGCACACATCTCAGGAGGGATTTTGTCCCACTCCTCTTTGCAGATCTTCTCCAAGTCATTAAGGTTTCGAGGCTGACGTTTGGCAACTCGAACCTTCAGCTCCTCCACAGATGTTCTATGGGATTAAGGTCTGGAGACTGGCTAGGCCACTCCAGGACCTTAATGTGCTTCTTCTTGAGCCTCTCCTTTGTTGCCTTGGCCGTGTGTTTTGGGTCATTGTCATGCTGGAATACCCATCCACGACCCATTTTCAATGCCCTGGCTGAGGGAAGGAGGTTCTCACCCAAGATTTGACGGTACATGGCCCCGTCCATCGTCCCTTTGATGCGGTGAAGTTGTCCTGTCCCCTAGCAGAAAAACACCCCAAAGCATAATGTTTCCACCTCCATGTTTGACGGTGGGGATGGTGTTTTGGGGTCATAGGCAGCATTCCTCCTCCTCCAAACACGGCGAGTTGAGTTGATGCCAAAGAGCTCCATTTTGGTCTCATCTGACCACAACACTTTCACCCAGTTGTCATCTGAATCATTCAGATGTCATTGGCAAACTTCAGACGGGCATGTATATGTGCTTTCTTGAGCAGGGGGACCTTGCGGGCGCTGCAGGATTTCAGTCCTTCACGGCGTAGTGTGTTACCAACTGTTTTCTTGGTGACTATGGTCCCAGCTGCCTTGAGATCATTGACAAGATCATCCCGTGTAGTTCTGGGCTGATTCCTCACCGTTCTCACGATCATTGCAACTCCACGAGGTGAGATCTTGCATGGAGCCCCAGGCCGAGGGAGATTGACAGTTCTTTTGTGTTTTTCCATTTGCGAATAATCGCACCAGCTGTTGTCACCTTCTCACCAAGCTGCTTGGCGATGGTCTTGTATCCCATTCCAGCCTTGTGTAGGTCTACAATCTTGTCCCTGACATCATTGGAGAGCTCTTTGGTCTTGGCCATGGTGGAGAGTTTGGAATCTGATTGATTGATTGCTTCTGTGAACAGGTTTCTTTTATACAGGTAACAAGTTGAGATTAGGAGCACTCCCTTTAAGAGTGTGCTCCTAATCTCAGCTCGTTACCTGTATAAAAGACACCTGGGAGCCAGAAATCTTTCTGATTGAGAGGGGTCAAATACTTATTTCCCTCATTAAAATGCAAAGCAATTTATAACATTTTTGACATGCGTTTTTCTGGATTTTGTTGTTATTCTGTCTCTCACTGTTCAAATAAACCTACCATTAAAATTATAGACAGAGCATTTCTTTGTCAGTGGGCAAACGTACAAAATCAGCAGGGGATCAAATACTTTTTTCACTCACTGTACCCCCCCCCCCACGCGTTACGCAAGAACGACATCGGCGACTTTCCAACATTCACGCAAGAGGCAAAGCTCCCCCGTGTAGCCCAACGCGGGCTGCAGGGGCAAGTGCTGCTAGCGAGTCGTAGCACCCAGCGACACGCCACGCCCGACCGCCTTTGTTCTCTTTCTCAGTTTCAGTGGGGACCTCGCTGCTGATCGTCGCTCCTCGTCACGATGGCAGTGAGTAGCCAAGTCTCTCTCTCTCTCCAGCCCCTCGCAACTTGCTGGTGACGATGCTGGTTGTTGTTGTTGTCGTCGTCGTCGTTGTTGTTGTTGTCGTCGTTGTTGTTGTGATCACCGGCGAGACGTCACGGTTACTCGCATTGTACTGGTAGGAACCTCCTGGTTACACCAGCCCACAGGGGATTATTGTGTCCGTCGTGCAGGGAGGGGCTGGGTGGGAGGGGAGGGTGGGGAGGGGCTAGGTGGGGAAGGTGGGGCTGGGTGGGGAGGGTGGGAGGGGCTGGGTGGGAGGGAAGGGTGGGGAAGGGCTGGGTGGGGAGGGGAGGGGCTGGGTGGGAAGGGACTGGGTGGGGGCTCGGTGGGTGGGGAGGGGTGGGGCTGGGTGGGGAGGGGCTGGTCACCCCGTGGTGCCCTTATAAAACTCAACGTTTAACCTACTCACGCCGGCTTGTGCCGCCCTCACAGTCGGCCATATTTGCGGGATACACCACGCCGCCGTTGACCCTGCAGGCCATTGACCGAGCAACCCAACGTTCCTACCAGCTCCTTCAGCAGCAGGAATGTGTTAAATCTTGTCCTGCGTTTACCCTCCAACACACAACCGGTTGGTACTGAAATGGTCACTAGTTCTACATTTGAAGTTTTCGTGACGTAGGTAAAAATAGAAGTAACTAAATTAAATCACGACGTTTCAGAAGCAACACAAGCTCCGTCATCAGGTGGGACAACCACAGCAAGAAACACAAATTACTGTTTTTGCCCACGTGGTGGTTTAACACGTGTTAGTAACACGTGGTGGTGACACGTGGTGGTACCACGTGGTGGTGACACGTGGTGGTACCACGTGGTGGTGACACGTGGTGGTACCACGTGGTGGTGACACGTGGTACTATCACGTGTTAAACCTCCAGGTCGCTATTTCGGCGCTTCTTGCTCCAAACAGCCTGTGCCGTGGTTTTGTCGATTCGCGCGAGTTTCGTTTCCATCAAGGACCCCGCGAAGTCGTCTTCGTCGTCTCTCTGTGTCGTCTTCATTGCCGCTGCACCACGAATCTCCCCCGTGAACGACGACCGGGCGACCGGCATCACTCTAACCCACCCTTTGGTTCTTTCGGTAAAGTCACGCAGATATAAAATAAATTAAATCACGGCGTGTGGTTGTCCCACGTGACGACGGACGCTTGTGTGTTGCGCCCGAAACGTCGTGATTTGATTTATTGTATCTTCTACCTCCGTGACTTTACCGAACAACTTCAAATCTAAAGTTTGCTCAAACTCACTCCCTCGCTTCCCCCCCCCCNTCTCTCTAGTCTACAACCTCTTGGTCCCATAAATAAAGGTTGTTGTGTTGGATCGCATGAGTGTGAATGTGTCGTAACCCTCCACCACCCGACACGGCCAGTCAGGTCAAGGTCTGTCACTCTCCAACAACACAGCGGTGGGTGGTGGACACATTCGTACTTTGCGCGATCTCACCCCAAACACCTTCGTTGTGGACAGCATTGGTGGTGGAGAGAGCCGCCGACATTGTTAGACTAACCACTTTGTGTCTGTCTGTCTCGCAGACTCTCGCTATTTGTGCAGAGTTTGACCCCGCGGCTGATGCTGAGAAGCTACGCGGGGCAATGAAGGGGTTTGGTGAGGCCACACACACTCACCACTCACTCACCACTCANTCACCACAACTCANTCACCANACACCCGCCATCACCACCACCACGCACTCACCTCACTCACACCTATCACCACACTCACTCACACACTCACCACCACACACTCACCACACCCTCACCACACCCCACTCACTCACCACTCAGCACTCACTCACTCACACCCACCCTCACCACCACCACCANCACTCACTCACCAGTCACCACTCACTCACTCACTCACCANTCATCAGCACTCACTCAGCCACTCACCACTCACTCTGCACTCACCACTCACCACTCACTCTCCACACACTCACCACTCACTCACCACCCACTCACCACTCACTCACCACCCCTACCACTCACTCACCACACACTCACCACTCACTACTCACCCACACTCACCACTCACTCACCACTCACTTACCACATACTCACCACACACTCACTCACTACTCACTCACCACACACTCACTCACCACACACTTCCTCANCACACACTCACCACCACTCACCACCACGTNACNNCACCCCCTCACCACACTCAAAACCCCCCCCCANCCANTCACCTTNACACTCACTCANACACANTCACCACACCACTCACCACACTCACCACACACCACACTCACCACCTCACCCCACTCAACACACTCACCACTCACCACACTCACCACACTCACCACACTCACTCACCACACACCCAACACACACTCACCACTCTCTCACTCACCACTCACTCACCACACACTCACCACACTCGCCACACACTCACCACACGCTCACCACACGCTCACCATTCACTCACCACACACTCACCACTCACTCACGCCACTCACTCACCACTCATCATACACTCACCACACACACACCACACACCACACACTCACCACACTCACCAAACGACTCACCACACTCACCACACTCACCACACTCACCAAACTCACCAAACGACACACTCACCACTCTCACCACACTCACCACCAATCTAGATTTGAAGTTTTCTTCGTGACACCAGAGATCCATACTCTTTGGTTCTTTTGGTAAAGTCACGTGGGTATAAAATAAAATAAATTAAATCACGACGTTTCGGGTGCAACACACTCTCACACCCCCCATCCCCCCCATCCCCCCNATCCCCCACCCCCATCCCCCCATCCCCCCCCNACCCTCCCACCCCATCTCCCCCNATTCCCCCATTTCCCCCCATCCCCCCACCCCCCCCATCCCCCCNATCCCCCACCATCCCCCCCATCCCCCCCNACCCCCCACCCCCGGGTGCAGGCACGGACGAGACGGCCATCGTGGAGGTGGCCACCCACCGGAGCAACGTGCAGCGGCAGGAGATCGTCACCCAGTTCAAGGCCATGTACGGCAAGGTGACACGTGCACCTAGCCTGGCACGGTGACGCGGTACGGCAAGGTGACGTGCACCTAGCCTGGCACGACGCGGCAAGGTACACGTGCACTTCGCCTGGCACGAGCGCCGCGGTACGCAAGGTGACACGTGCACCTAGCCTGGCACGGTGACGCGGTACGGCAAGGTGACGTGCACCTAGCCTGGCACGGTGACGCGGTACGGCAACGTGACACGTGCACCTAGCGCCGCGGTACGGCAAGGTGACACGTGCACCTAGCCTGGCACGGCGCCCGCCGTACGGCAAGGTGACACGTGCACCTAGCCTGGCACGGTCACGCCGCTTCGTCATGTGCNCACGCACGAAGCTCTGGGTCTTCTTGGGCCTCCCTTGGCGAACGCTTTTGAATCGTGAACTCCTCTGATGGGCATCTGCGCCGGTTGGAGACATTTGAGGGGCGTCCTGCCCGCGATCCGCCTGGGATGTGCGAGGGCTGATCACTTTGTTTCATGGATATGTGGTAGAGAGAGAGAATCCACTTTCTCTCCCATGCAATTCCCTCAATATATTTCGTTTCTGACAGGGCACCAACACGGATTTTGACACGCGCGTTAACGGCGACAGAAAGATGGACGAAAAGTCGATCCAGAATGCAGAGAATCTGAACGAGACGTCGTGAGAATTTGTATTGTTTTTTTTTTTTTTCTTTTGTTGTTTCCCTTCTACGCGACTTTACCGAAAGAACCGAGAAGATGAATCCCTGCAGTCGCGAAAGCTTTAAATCGAAAATCTTAACGAGGTTTGGGATTTCGATTGAAAGCTTTCTCTACGGGAGGGTTTCCATGTACCTCCGAGATCCTTCAAGGCTCAACCGATCGATTCTGTCACCTTGCTGAAGAGATGCCGCTATTCTCTAAGTTGGACCCGTTCCGTCTGAACAACGCGAGTCGATGGCCATGGTGCTGACGTGAAGACAAATTAAAACTCCGCTTTTGTTCCAAGAAAATTCTCGCCGTGGTTTTCACGACCTCGATGATGATTGCTTGTGTTGCAATCGAAACGTCGCGACAATTTCACAGCGTGAGGAGCTCACGTATCGTTCCAATATCCTGGCCACGTTCCTATCAGTGATCTGCTCTCAGCAGGCGATGTTGCGTTGGCTGGGTCACGTGGCCCACATGCCCACACACCGCCCTTCCCCAAGCAGCTTCTGTTTGGCTGGATTGAGGGGCTAAATGGACGCTGCACGGGCTGGAGAAGAGATGGAGTTGATGTGTAATTTGTGTGTGTGCGTGTGGGGGTGGGGGGCGAGTGTAGCAGTAAGCGCACTGCACTACCAACCTGGTAGCCCGAGTTCGATCCCCGCTAACGTCCAATACCAGTGGCGATTATCTGAACCGGGCATGGGCCTCCGCTAGGTCGACTCAGCCTCAAAATGAGTACCTGGTGCGGTGTGTGCAATTATCCGCACTGGGAGACAAAGGCGGATGGGCGTGGTGCTGGCCACCCATCACCTCGTGTGCCTTGCCGACCTTCGTAGGTGCTCGCGAACAGCACTTGCCCCAACAGTCTTTGAAGGCTACACGGGGGACCTTTGTCTTTGTGTGGAGCGGTGGTGCAGTGGTTCGTTCGCTGCGCTTTAAGCCCAGAGAGCCGAGTTCAGTTCCCGCTCACGGTCAGACACCGCTGATGGTTATCTAGATGAGCAGATGAGCAGTTGCTGGTGTTGTTTTATAACATCAGCGTTGGGGAGACAAAGGCGGCCGGGCGTGGTGGTGCCACACCACCATCCTCCTTCACAGGTGCTACTCTAACCTACAGTGAGGGAAAAAAGTATTTGATCCCCTGCTGATTTTGTACGTTTGCCCACTGACAAAGAAATGATCCGTCTATAATTTAATGGTAGGTTTATTTGAACAGTGAGAGACAGAATAACAACGAAAAAATCCAGAAAAACGCATGTCAAAAATGTTATAAATTGATTTGCATTTTAATGAGGGAAATAAGTATTTGACCCCTCTGCAAAACATGACTTAGTACTTGGTGGCAAAACCCTTGTTGGCAATCAGAGGTCAGACGTTTCTTGTAGTTGGCCACCAGGTTTGCACACATCTCAGGAGGGATTTGTCCCACTCCTCTTTGCAGATCTTCTCCAAGTCATTAAGGTTTCGAGGCTGACGTTTGGCAACTCGAACCTTCAGCAGGGGATCAAATACTTTTTTCCCTCACTGTACACACCAGTGAGGCTCGCTGAAGCTATATGCAGTTGTTTTTCGATTTTTCCAACGAAGTGGCTCATCACGTGGACATTGATAGCAGCAGCCAAACACTCCACACGCGCGTGACGTTGATCCTAAACGTCGAGCGGAAAACCGGAGGAAAAAAATCCACGCGGCCACGGGGAGAGAGAGAGACACGCAAACTCCAATATACAGCAGCAGCAGGCGTCAGGGTCGGGATCGAACCCACGACCTCCTGTATACCATGCGAGGAAGTTAACATCTCCTAGCTACCGTGATGATGATGAGAGNCACGCAAACTCCAAATACGCAGCAGCAGGCGTCAGGGTCGGGATCGAACCCACGACCTCCTGTACACCAGGCGAGGTAGTTAACATCTCCTAGCCACCGTGATGATGATGAGAGNCACGCAACTTCAAATATACACCAGCAGGCGTCAGGGTCGGGATCGGACCCACGACCTCCGTACACCAGGCGAGGTAGTTAACATCTCGCCGCCATGATGCCACTCGTTCGCAGCACTTGCCCCAGTGGCAGAGTAAAGGCTACACGGGGGACCTTTGTCTGTGTGCGAGTAGGAGCTGCTGAAGGATCTCAAGTCGGAGCTGACGGCAGTCTGGAGCGCCTCATCGTCGCCCTCTTCCTCCCCCGCCCGTCTTCCTCGTCAAGCAGCTCAAGAAGGCCATGAAGGTGCCAGGCTAGGTGCACATGCCCCAGTCAGCGCGTCAGTGGCCGTCTGTGTGTTTCTGAGTCTCCAGTCTGCCTCTCCAACTCTCCGCCTGTTGTCCACTGACCGTCCGTCAGGCTGTCTGTCCAAGCCGTTGTGTAACACATCCCTTCTGCGGAGGGAGCTGGTAGGAACGTTGGGTTGCTCGGTCAATGGCCAGGGTCAACGGCGGCGTGGTGTATTCCGCAAATATGGCCGACTGTGAGGGTGGGCACAAGCCGGCGTGAGTAGGTTAAACGTTGAGTTTTATAAGGGCACCATGGGATGACCAGCCCCTCCCCACCCAGCCCCACCCCTCCCAGCCCCCACCCAGCCCCACCCTCCCCATCCAGCCCTCCCTACCCTCCCCACCCAGCCCACCCTCCTCACCCAGCCCCTCCCCACCCTCCCTACCCAGCCCCTCCCTCCCCACCCAGCCCCTCCCTGCACGACGGACGGACGGACACAATAATCCCCTGTGGGCTGGTGTAACCAGGAGGTTCCTACCAGTATTCACCTGCCGATTTACATCGGTGCCGGTCTGTGTGTTTGTGGACCCACGTGTGCTGGTGTGGGTGGGTGTGTGTGAGTGTGGGGAGCGGTGGTGCAGCGGTTAGCGCCACGCTGCGCTACGGAATCCGGCGAGCCGAGTTCGATTCCCCTCACGGCCAACGCCGGCGACGATTATTCGAACCGATCCTGGGCCCCCAGGGCGGCATGTAAACATCAGGACTGGGGAGACAAAGACGGCCGGGCGTGGTGCTGGCCACCCACCCCCCCCCCCTCGTGCGCCGTGTCGGCCTTCATAGGTGCTCGCGAACAGCACTTGCCCCTACAGACTCGTAGAGGCTACGCGGGGACCTTTGTCTGTGTGCCGCAGGGCTGGGCACGGACGAGAAGTGTCTGATCGAGACGCTCGCCACCAGGAGCAACGTGGAGATCCAGCAGCTGTGCCAGGCCTACGAGGAGGNTACTCACCAACTACTCACCAACNACTCACCACACACTCACCACACACTCACCAACACTCACCAACTACTCACCACCTACTCACCAACTACTCACCCACACTCACCAACTACTCACCACCCAACTACTCACCACACATCACCACACACTCACCATACACTCACCACCTACTCACCAACACTCACTCAACACTCACTACTCACCAACACTCACCTACTCACCACACACTCACCTACTCACCAACAGTCACCAACACTCAACACTCACCTACTCACCAACACTCACCAACTACTCACCAACTCACCACACACTCACTATTCACCACACACTCACCAACTACTCACCAACTACTCACACTCACCACACACTCACCACTCACTCACCACACACTCACTGACTACTCACCAACTACTCACCAACTCACCACACACTCACCTACTCACCACCTATTCACCAACTACTCACCACACACTCACCTACTCACCACCTCACTCACCAACACTCACCACACACTCACCACTCACACTGACCACACACTCACCAACTACTCACCACTACTCACCACTCACTCACCACTCACACNACTCACCAACTACTCACCAACTACTCACCACTCACCACACACTCACCAACTACTCACCAACNACTCACCACNCACTCACCGACTACTCACCAACACTCACCACCTACTCAATGACTACTCACCCTACTCACCACACACTCACCACACACTCACCCACGTGACTCACCACACACTCACCTACTCACCACTCACTCACCACACACTCACCACACACTCACCACACACTCACCAACNACTCACCACTCACTCANCACACACTCACCTACTCACCAACTACTCACCAACTACTCACCTACTCACCACACACTCACCACACACTCACCACACACTCACCAACTACTCACCAACTACTCACNAANACTCACCACACACTCACCCACTATTCACCACTCACTCACCACACACTCACCGACTACTCACCAACTACTCACCAACTCAATGACTACTCACCAACTACTCACCACACTCACCAACTACTCACCACACACTCACCGACTACTCACCACTCACCACACACTCACCTACTCACCAACTACTCACCAACTCACCTGCCTCCCTTTCACCTACCTTCCAACTTACCTACTCACTGACAAACCTGCCTGCCTCCTCATCTGTGTACTGTGCATGTACTCTGTGTGTACTCCGTGTGTACTGTGTGTGTACTCTGTGTGCGTACTACTGTGTGTACTCTGTGTGTACTGTGTGTGTACTCTGTGTGTGTACTACTGTGTGTGCTCTGTGTGTACTCTGTGTGTACTACTCTGCGTGTTCTCTGTGTGTGTACTCTGTGTGTGTGTACTCTGTGTGTGTGTGACTCTGTGTGTACTGTGTGTACTCTGTGTGTGTACTACTGTGTGTGCTCTGTGTGTACTCTGTGTGTACTACTCTCTGCATGTTCTCTGTGTGTACTCTGTGTGTACTCTGTGTGTGTGCTGTGTGTGTGTTCTCTGTGTGTACTGCGTGTACTGTGTGTGTACTCTGTGTGTACTCTGTGTGTACTACTCTGCGTGTTCTCTGTGTGTACTCTGTGTGTGTGTACTACTCTGTGTGTGTACTGTGTGTACTACTCTCTGCGTGTACTCTGTGTGTACTCAGTGGTGGGGCGGTCTCTGGAAGATGACATCGTTGCGGAGACGGCCGGATACTTCAAGAGAGTGCTCGTGTCCCTGCTTACGGTACACACACACGTGACACACACACACACANGTGTACACACACACACACACGTGTACACACACATCAAACACCGCCACACACACACACACANACACACACACTCACTACACACACACATACACACATGACTTANACACACACATACACACGTGTANACCACNTGCACACACACACGTGTACACACACACGTGTACACAAACACAGTGTACACACACGTATACACACACGTGTACACACACACATGTACACACACACGTACACACACACCCACGGGGTGACCAGCCCCTCCCCACCCAGCCCCACCTCTCCCACCCCCACCCTCCCACCCACCCCTCCCTCCCCACCCTCCCACCCAGCTCCTCCCACCCTCCCCTCTCCACCCAGCCCCACCCCTCCCATTTTGGATGCACGACGGACGGACACAATAGTCCCCTGTGGCTGGTGTAACCAGGAGGTTCCTACCAGTACAATGAACGTGCTGACTGCAGAAGAACGACGTCTCCGCAAGTTGTACACCCACCACACGCACACACATCACTGTCTGCATGTACATGTCGCTGCGTGGGGAGTCGCGGTGCAGCAGTCAGCGCTGCGCTACGAACCCGGCGACCCGACTTCGATTGCCGCTCACCGCCACCAACGCCAGCGACGATTACTAGCACTGGGGAGACAAAGGCGGCCGGGCGTGGTCCGGCCACACCACGCACTCTCGTAGGCGCGCCCGGCCCGAGTAGCTGCACTTGCCCAACAGCGTGTGTGGGCTACACGGGGGACCTTTGTCTTTGTGTGCGTGTGCAGGGAAACCGGGATGAGAGCCCCTACGTGGATGAGCAAGTGGTGATGGAGGACGCACAGGTGGTGGACGCACTGGTGGTGGTGGTGGTGGTGGTGGTGATGGTGGTGGCGATGTTGATGACAATGATGAGGATGATACGATGTTGATGATGGTGGTGGTAGTGATGTTGATGATGGTGGTGATGATATTGACGGTGGGGTGGTGTTGACGGTGGTGGTGATGGTGATGATGTTGACGGTGGTGGTGGTGGTGGTGATGTTGACGGTGATGGTGGTGATGGTGGTGATGGTGGTGATGTTGACCGTGGTGATGGTGGTGATAGTGGTGATGTTGACCGTGGTGATGGTGATGATGTTTATGGTGGTGATGGTGTTGATGGTGGTGATGGTGGTGGTGATGGTGGTGATGTTGACGGTGATGGTGATGGTGGTGATGGTGGTGATGTTGATGGTGGTGGTGGTGATGGTGGTGGTGTGATGGTGGTGATGTTGACGGTGGTGGTGGTGGTGATGTTGACGGTGATGGTGGTGATGGTGGTGATGTTGACCGTGGTGATGGTGGTGGTGGTGATGTTGGTGGTGATGGTGATGATGTTTATGGTGGTGATGGTGTTGATGGTGGTGATGGTGGTGGTGATGGTGGTGATGGTGGTGATGTTGGTGATGGTGGTGATGGTGGTGATGGTGGTGATGGTGGTGATGTTGATGGTGGTGGTGGTGATGGTGGTGGTGGTGATGGTGGTGATGGTGTTGACGGTGATGGTGGTGATGGTGGTGATGGTGATGTTGACGCAGGCTCTGTTCGAGGCTGGTGAGGAGTCCCTGGGAACCGACGAGTCCACGTTTCTCTCCGTGCTCTGTTCCCGCAGCTACTCACCTCCGCAGAGGTAAGAGGGGTGAGTGGGGAGTGCGTGGGGAGTGAGTGGGGAGTGGTGTGGATGGTGCTGATGNGTGGTGATGGTGGTGAGTGTGTGGTGAGTGAGTGGGGAGTGGTGGGGAGAGTTGAATCAGCTGTGATGGCGTCGGCAAAGAGCCAGCGCCTCAGAGGTGAATGGGGAGATAGTAGATACCNGTTAAATGGCTGTGATGGCGTAAGGCAAAACCCGTTTGCGACCTCCACATCTCCCTCGGCAGGTCACTTCTCAGAATCAGAATAGTTAGTCGTGCTGGAGGAATCCGATGAGCTATGAAGCTCTTCTACACAGACGTCCAGTCGAGGCACGGGGTCACAGTATAGGAAAGATAAACATCACAACAAAGATTTGTATTTCACCAGACAAGGCCCACTGATCTTCTTGGTTTTTTCGGAAGCGAGAAGGGAAATAATAAAAAATAAAACAAATATTATTTTATTATTTCCCCACGTGACTTTACCGAAAGCCNAGAAGACGAATCCCGAAATTAGGCCCACTGAGTTATGTTGCTTCTTACAAATGATAGCCCCGAAGTGGGATCCACATCACCACGTGGACAAAAAGCAGCCAAATATGGAATACTCTAAACGGTTGACGTTGATTCTAAAAGCCGGAGGACCCGGAGAAGAATCCACGCCGCCACACGGGGAGAGAAAACACCGAAATGTGCAGAAGGCATCGGGGTCGGATCGAACCCACGACCTCCTGCGTACCAGGCGAGGCAGTTAACATCTCCCAGCCACGCCCGTCAGGAGGAGGAGGGGGGGGATGACCTCGTTGTCCGCTGGTTTAGCTCGACTGAGTGATTCGTCGAATTTGCTCAAAATTCAGACCGTAATGGCAACACAACTGCCCTTGCAACTTGAGCCCGGGGAAGGTCACGGTCGATAGAGTACACACGCGCGCACGCACAGTATTAACCAGGCTGGCTGCCAGAGTCAACCCGCGAGACTCCGCAACGAGCTGCCAACGCACTGCCGTGCACGCGAGCGTGTGTGTATGTGTGTACGTGTGTGTACGTACGTGTGTGTACGCACGTGTGTGTGTACGCGAGCGTGTGTGTGTGTGTACGCGAGCGTGTGTGAGCGTGTGTGTACGTGTGTACGTTGTGTGTGTGTGTACGTGTGTGTACGTACGTGTGTGTGTACGCGAGCGTGTGTGTGTGTGTACGCGAGCGTGTGTGTGTGTGTACGTGTGTGTGTACGTGTGTGTGTACGTACGTGTGTGTACGCGAGCGTGTGTGTGTGTACGTGTGTGTGTACGCGAGCGTGTGTGTACGTGTGTACGTTGTGTGTGTGTGGGGAGCGGTGTGTAGCAGTTAGCGCCCCGCACTACCGAACCCGGCGGCCCGAGTTCCGATTCCTGTTCACGGCCACCACCACATCTGAACCGGTCCTGAAACTCCTCTAGGTCGACTCAGCCTTAAATGCATCGGCACCGGGGCGGGGGTCGGGGCGGTGCTGCTCGCCGACGGCACTTGCCCTGACGGCCTGCGTGGGCTACACGGGGGAGCTTTGTCTTTGTGTGTGCGCGGCGCGCAGTGTTTGAGACGTACACGGAGCTCGCGGGGAAAGACATCGAGGAGAGCATCAAGGGGAGACGTCGGGCAGCTTCGAAGACGCCCTCCTCGCCATCGGTGAGTTACAAAGACAAAGGCCCCCGCCCCACCGTGTAGCCTGGGCAGGCTGTTGGGGCAAGTGCTGTCAGTAGCGAGCAGCATCGCCTGCGAAGGTCGGGACGGCACACGAAGGGGTGGCTAGCACCAGGTACTCATTTGAGGCTGAGTGGACGTAGGGGAGTTCCCAGGACCGGTTCAGGTAATCCACCACTGGTGTTGGCCGTGAGCGGGAATCGAACTCGGGTCGCCGGGTTCGTAGCCCAGCGCGCTAACCGCTACACTACCGCTCCCCGCACTCACTATCACTCACACACTCACTCACACTCACACACACTCACACACTCACTCGCTCGCTCACCCCTCACTCACCCATTGATACTCACTCACGTTAGCGCACACTCACATACTCACTCACTTTCACGCAGAGTGCCATGGGTTGACTGAGCGGGATGACCGGCAGATGCACACCACCTGTGCCCCCCCCACTGTACCAACTGGCTTCGTTTTAGCCGCCCGGCGCTTCGCTCGTTGTTGCCTCCAACTGCCCAGTACAGCAGCAGCGTCCTTCACGAGCCTCCTCCACAGAGGCCGATCTTGACACCGCTGGTCAAGTCTACTGGTGATGGTGATGATGGTGTTGATGTTATAGTGGTGATGTTGATAGTGATGTTGATTATGATGATATTGATAATGACGATGGTGATGTTGACGCTGATGATGATATTTATGTGATGGTGAGAGTGATGGTGGTGGTAGTGATGATGGTGGTGATGATGGTGATCTTGTTGATGGTGATGATGTTGACGTTGATGATGATGTTGACGATGGTGGTGATGGTGGTGATGTTGATGGTGAGATGATGGTGGTGGTAGTGATGATGGTGGTGTTGATGGTGATGATGGTGACGTTGACGATGATGTTGACGATGGCGATGGTGGTGACGGTGGTGATGTTGACACTGATGATGATATTGATGATGTTGATGATGGTGATGGTGGTGATGATGGTGATCTGTTGACGGTGATGATGTTGACGATGATGATGTTGACGATGGTGGTGACGGTGGTGATGTTGATGATGGTGGTGGTGATGTTGTGTTCACAGTGAGGTGCATTCGCAACAAGCCCGCGTATTTCGCCAGGCGCCTGAACAAGGCCCTCACGGTGAGGCACACACAGACAAAGCTCCCCTGGGTAGCTCGGGTTGAGTGGCCAATACCAGTCGGTGATGGTGGTGATGTTGGTGATGATGGTGATGTCCATTGTGGTGACGACGATGGCGATGATGGTGGTGATAGTTTTAAGGCCAAGCCGACCTCGTTGAGGCCCCAGGACCGATTGAGATCCTCGTCAGCGGTGTTCGTGGTGGCGGCCGTGAGCGGGGTCGAACTCGGGTTGCCGGGTTCGTAGCGCGGCGATGCGCTGACCTCTGCCCCACGGCCACCCCCACCGTCCTCACCCAGGGGCTGTCTCTGGACGACGTGACGCTGACCCGCATCGTGGTGTCGCGCTGCGAGCTCGACCTCCTGGACATCCGCTCGGAGTTCCTCCACCAGACTGGAGTCTCCTGCACTCCGCCATCACTCAGCGCCACCCCCACCGTCACACCGCACCACGGACTCAACACCGCACCACGGCCTCAACACTGCACCATGGACTCAACACTGCACCACGGACTCAACACTGCACCATGGACTCAACACTGCACCACAGACTCAACACTGCCCATGGACTCAACACTGCACATGGACTCAACACTGCACCATGGACTCAACACTGCATCACGGATTCAACAATGCACCATGGACTCAACACTGCACCACAGACTCAACACTGCACCATGGACTCAACACTGCATCACGGATTCAACACTGCACCACAGACTCAACACTGCATAACGGACTCAACACTGCCCATGGACTCAACACTGCACCACAGACTCAACACATACCATGGACTCAACACTGCACCACAGACTCAACACTGCACCAGACTCAACACTGCTCACGGACTAAACACTGCACATGGACTCAACACTGAACCACGGACTCAACACTGCACCACGGACTCAACATAGCACATAGACTCAACACTGCTCATAGACTCAACACTGCCCATAGACTCAACACTGCCCGTAGACTCAACACTGCCCATAGACTCAACACTGCCCACGACTAAACACTGCCCATAGACTCAACACTGCACCATAGACTCAACACTGCCCATAGACTCAACACTGCCCATAGACTCAACACTGCCCATAGACTCAACACTGCTCATAGACTCAACACTGTACCATAGACTCAACACTGCCCATAGACTCAACACTGCACCATAGATCAACACTGCCCATAGACTCATAGACTCAACACTGCCCATAGACTCAACACTGCACCATATACTCAACACTGCCCATAGACTCAACACTGCACCATAGACTCAGCACTGCACCATAGACTCACACTGCACCACAGACTCAACACTGCACCACGGACTCAACACTGCACCATAGACTCAACACTGCACCATGGCCTCAACACTGCACATAGACTCAACACTGCCCAGATTCAACACTGCACCATAGACTCAACACTGTACGATAGACTCAACACTGCACATAGACTCCACACTGCACCATAGACTCAACACTGCACCATAGACTCAGCACTGACCATAGACTCAACACTCCACCATAGACTCAACACTGCACCATAGACTCAACACTGCACCATAGACTCAACACTGCACCATAGACTCAACACTGCACCATTGACTCAACACTGCACCATAGACTCAATACTGCACCATGGCCTCAACACTGCACCACGGCTCAACACTGCCCAGACTCAACATTGCCCATAGACAAACTCTACCCATAGACTCAACACTGCCCATAGACTTAACACTGCCCATTGACTGAACACTGGCTGTGGTCTCACGTCCGCGTTGGCATCAAGTGCCCCATGGCCGAACCGCTGTAGCATGGAGCAACCCCTCCCCCACCACTGCCCGCCCCTAACCCCTGCCCCGCCCCAGACGCCGCTCAGGGACTCAAGCGCGCCCTGCTGGAGCTGTGCGGGAGTGACGACGCTGGGCCCATCGCCTCCCACTGCCCTGGTGACGCGCTGGGGCAGCCACACAGCCCTACACCGCACAACCGCACAGACAGAGACGCACAACCACCACATCCGCACCCCCCCAGAGCCACAACCCGCACCACGGTCTCAAGACAGCCCACAGATGACAACTGCTGTCAAACTGCCCGTCCTCAGCAGTGTGCCAGAGACTCATCACTGTCTCGCGCCTCACAACCGTGCGTCTGCTCAGTAGTCTTATCGACAAACACGTCTGTAGCCTGACCGTCGATCATTGACTCCTCACAGCCAGTGTGCTCAAGGCCGCCCCGTTGGCTCAGCACTGTCTGTAGACTCAACACTGCTCACGGACTCAACACTGCCCATGGTGTGTGGTGTGTGCCGTATAAGCAATAGTGGCCATGGACTCATCGGTGCACCACAAATCAGCGCGTCCCATGAATCGTCACTCACTACAGACTCAACACTACCCTTAGACTCAACTCTACCCATAGACTCAACTCTACCCATAGACTCAACACTACCCAGACTCAACACTGCCCATAGACTCAACACTGCCCATAGACTCAACTCTACCCATAGACTCAACACTTCCATAGACTCAACTCTACCATAGACTCAACACTGCACCATAGACTCAACTCTACCCATAGACTCAACACTACCCATAGACTCAACACTGCCCATAGACTCAACTCTACCCATAGACTTAACACTGCCCATAGACTCAGACTGCCCAGACTCAACACTACCCATAGACTAACACTACCCATAGACTCAACACTGCCCATAGACTCAACACTGCCCATAGACTCAACACNACCCGCTGGTAGCGCACGTGCATTGCTATGCAAACGTTATGCAAATGGTATGAAAATGAGATGCTAATATTGCCATTAGCCTAACGGGGACGACGCATTGCTTTGAGATCGTTCCCGTAACCATGGCGACTAATTGGATGGCTGCTGATTGCCAAGATGCCCACTCGCTGGTGGAGGCGGCTGGTACTACAGAGCTTTACGCACCCGCGGCTTGCCTTGATGATGAGTTGGTAATAAACCTCGCTTGTTAAGATACGTCTCTCTGTGTGTGTGTGTCTACGTGTGTCCGGGCGCGGAGCGGTGGCGCAATAGTTAGCACGCTGCGCTTACCGCTCATGGCCAACACCAGTGACGATTATCCAAACCGGACCTAGGTCTCCCTAGGTTGACTCAGCCTCAATTGAGGCTGAGTCGACCTAGGTGTGTATACATCGTCACTGGGAGACAAAGGCGGCCCGACGTGGTGCTGGCTACCCACCCCCTAGGTGCTCGCTAACAGCACTTGCCCCAACAGTCGTTTAAGGCTATACGGGGGATCTTTGTATTTGGTGGTTGAACACTGTGGTGGTGGTTGAACGCAGTGTGGTGGTGGTTGGTTTGGTGGTGGTGGTGGTGGTGGTTGAACACTGTGGTGGTGGTGGTGGGG
Source organism: Lethenteron camtschaticum (assembly GCA_018977245.1). Taxonomy (NCBI): domain Eukaryota; kingdom Metazoa; phylum Chordata; class Hyperoartia; order Petromyzontiformes; family Petromyzontidae; genus Lethenteron; species Lethenteron camtschaticum. The sequence continues at coordinate 3,258,066 of MU249593.1, read as the reverse complement.
GGGTGGTGGTGGTTGAACACTGGTGGTGGTGGTGGTGGGGGGGGTGGTGGTGGTGGTGGGGGGGGGTGGTGGTTGAACACTGGTCGTGGTGGTGGTGGGGGGGTGGGGTGGTGGGGGGGGGGGTGGTGGTTGCACACTGGTGGTGGTGGTGGGGGGGGTGGTGGTGGTGGGGGGGGTGGTGGTTGAACACGTGGTGGTGGTGGTGGGGGGTGGTGGTTGAACACTGTGGTGGTGGTGGTGGTGGCCACTCCCTCCCCGTGGGTGACCGTTGAGGACGAGTAGTACCTGGCCTCTGCCAGGAGGCGGCGGCACAGCAGAGCGAACGTGGCCTCCACCTGTCCCGTCGCTACGGGCTCGGGCGCTCCACCCCACACGGATCAACAACTCACGTGGAATTGGCTGAACACATCTCCATACATAGGGGACCGCAGAGCTCGGGAAATGGTTTGGATCGCGTTGCCTCCTTACCACGTGGCTGGTGCTGCCTTTCCTCCTCCTGGAGCAGACATTTTGACGATGTGTGAAGGGAGGGGGTTGAGAAATGTGACGTCACATCAAAATGCGCAACTTTAAAGATNGCAACACGTTCTATTAATTAAATAGATTTCAATAATGTTTTCTCCTACAACATCAGAGTGCAGCGCCACATTAAATACGCACTGCAATGACAATAGTTTAAAGCGATTTGAAGCTTCTTTATATATATTTTTTTTGGGGGGGGGGCAGAGCTTTTGTGACGCCGTGTGACGAGGGGGGGGGGTCAAAATTGTCCAAATCGCGTGACGTCATTTATGGACGGCCCCTGAGTCGTCCCCTCTCTGAGTCGTCCTCTCNCTCTGAGTCGTCCCCTCTCTACGAGAGCGAGCGACTCCTCAGCAACGGCGGTGGAGAGTTACAAGGCTCGAGGAGGATGCTCATGGAGGGAGCTGCTCACAGCTGTAGAAGCATCACGTGGCCACACGAGGGCTCTCCCGTACGTGACGTCACGCCTCGAGATCCATTCACTCTCATAGAGAGATACACATTCACTCTCATAGAGAGACACATTCACTATCATAGAGCACATTCACTATCATAGAGATACATTCACTCTCATAGAGAGATACATTCACTATCATAGAGAGATCCATTCACTCTCATATAGAGATACATTCACTCTCATAGAGAGATACATTCACTATCATACAGCTTTATTGATCTAATAGAGATCCATTCACTCTCATAGAGAGACACATTCACTCTCAAAGAGATCCATTCACTCTCATATAGAGATACATTCACTCTCTTAGAGAGATACATTCACTATCATACAGCTCTATTGATCTAATAGAGATCCATTCACTCTCATATAAGTATATTCATCTCATAGAGATATATTCACTATCATACGACTCTATTGATCTAATAGAGATCCATTCATTCTCATATAGCTTAATTGATCTCACATATACCTATGAGACCTCCTTTACCAGGGGCAAAATATAGTAAAAGGGTTTTACCCTTTCAACTGGTACAAAAACTGACACCTTTATACAAGGCATCTTTTGCAATAACCACAACACAAGCAGTTAAAATCAAACAAAAAGAAACAACTCTGATGATGATATGCACTGCCTTGAAGTTGATTGGTCCACACCCGAGACAGCTTTTCTAGAGCCTAGTCTCACATGGTGTTACACCAGATGACGTATAAAGGTGTCAGTTTTTGTACCAGTTGAAAGGGTAAAACCTATTACTATATTTTGCCACTGGAAAAGGAGGTCTCATAGTGTAAATGCTTACCCGAGCTCTCAATACTCTGATAGTGCGCTGTCTTTGAGTTGNACGCCTTTGGGCGTCATCTGGTCCAACACCAATGAAGACTAGGCTCTAAGAAAAGCTGTCTCGGGTGTGGACCAATCAACTTCAAGGACAGTGCATATCATTATCATCTCAGAGTTGTTTCTTTTTGTTTGCATTTTGACTGCTTGTGTTGTGGTTATTGCAAACATGATGCCTTGTATAAAGGTGTCAGTTTTGTACCAGTTGAAAGGGTAAAAACATTTTACTATGATCTCACATAGGTCAATTCATTTTCATAGAGCTCTTTTGATTTCACAAAGATGGATTTACTGGCATCCATCATAGACTATCCCTCGAAATGAAGTGTGATTATCTTCCATAGATAAGTTGGATTATCTGTGGGCACCGAAGATGGCTGGAGAGACCGATCTGGGGTTGACAGATTCTGCCGCAGCTGGGCACAACGTGTCCAGAAAGGGTGCTGGGTGCAACTGCATTTGTAAGTCGCGCTGCAGCGTTTCCGTTTCCGCTGTTTCCCGCTTTTCCTATTCATGTTTCCGCCGTTGAGTTTCAAAATGTTTGGACCCTCGCAATAGACTCTCTGTCTGTGTGTCTCCATCTTGACATATACTCTCTGTGTGTGTCTCGATCTTGAAATAGACTTTGTGTGTGTCTCCATCTTGGAATAGACTCTGTGTGTCTCCATCTTGGAATATACTCTGTGTGTGTCTCCATCTTGAAATATACTTTCTGTGTGTGTCTCCATCTTGGAAAAGACTATGTGTGTGTCTCCATCTTGAAATAGACTATGTGTGTGTCTCCATCTTGGAAAAGACTATGTGTGTGTCTCCATCTTGGAAAAGACTTTCTGTGTGTCTCCATCTTGGAATAGACTTTGTGTGTGTCTCCATCTTGGAATAGACTTTATGTGTGTCCATCTTGGAATATACTCTGTGTGTCTCCATCTTGAAATAGACTCTCTAGAAAGGGTGTGTGTCTCCATCTTGAAATAGACTCTGTGTGTGTGTCTCCATCTTGGAATATACTCTGTGTGTGTCTCCATCTTGAAATAGACTCTGTGTGTCTCCATCTTGAAATAGACTCTGTGTGTGTCTCCATCTTGAAATAGACTCTCTGTGTGTCTCCATCTTGGAATAGACTGTGTGCGTCTCCATCTTGAAATAGACTCTCTGTGTGTCTCCATCTTGGAATAGACTGTGTGCGTCTCCATCTTGGAATAGACTATGTGTGTGTCTCCATCTTGGAATAGACTGTGTGTGTCTCCATCTTGAAATAGACTCTGTGTGTGTCTCCATCTTTAAATAGACTTTTTGTGTGTGTCTTTATCTTAAATAGACTCTGTGTGTGTCTCCATCTTGAAGTAGACTTTGTGTGTGTACTCCATCTTGAAATAGACTCTGTGTGTGTCTCCATCTTGAAATAGACTTTCTGTGTGTGTCTATCTTGAAATAGACTCTGTGTGTGTCTCCATCTTGAAGTAGATTTTCTGTGTGTCTCCATCTTTAAATAGACTTTATGTGTGTGTCTCCATCTTGGTATAGACTCTGTGTGTGTGTTTTCATCTTAGGTGAACCTGGGCAAGAGTCTCCCATTAGTTGGTATCGATGGTGCACTTCTTAATTGGGTCTTGAGGTCGACATCCTTGAAGCGATTTCTCTGCCTCCTCTTGAAAGCACACCCCGACTAAGCTGGGAGTAGAAGACTGCTTCGGGAGTCTGGAGTTGGGCATAGGGACGACGTGGCCGGCCCAGCGACGTTGATGTCGAATGATTGTGGCCTCAATTGTTCGTGGTGTTTGTTTGCGAGAGGACCTGATGTTAGTGCGTCTGTCTTCCCACCTGATTTCAAGGATCTTCCGCAGGCAGCGTTGATGGTGCTTCTCTAGCGCTTTGAGATGTCTTCTGTATGTTATCCACTTTTCAGCTTTGTACAGTAAGGTAGAGATTACACTGCTTGATAAACCATGATCTTGGTTTTCTACCTGATGTCACGTTCCTAAAACACCCCTTTCCCTCAGCCAACCTAAAGCTGCACTTGCACATTTCAGGCGATTTTGGATTTTTTGTCGACGTCAAAATTATTGGAAAGAACGCTTGCAAGGTGTGGGAAATGCTCAATATTTTCCAGAGTCTCACCGTGGATGTAAATTGTCGGAGCTGGGATTGCTCATTGAGAACTGGTTGATGGAGGACCTTAGCCTTTAAAATATTAACGTCATCCCCATTTTCTCATATGCCCAGTAAAAGTTTTGACAATTGCCTGAAGATCTGCTTCTGAGTAGCACACATTACAGCAGCGTCAGCATATTGGAGCTCAACAACTGCTATCGGATGGTCTTAGATTTAGATTTAAGTCGGTTGATGTTGAACAGCTTACCATCCATTCGGTAGTTTAGCTATGATTGCGGTGCGGCGTTCTGGGCGTTCAATTTTACGGTAGTCCATAAGGGACTTGTGTGTTTGTTTCCACCGCAGTAATGGCGATCCCTCTGCACTCGGTTATCCAGTCGGCAAGGGGCGCGACAGACTCTGTCTAGGGCACCTTTTCTCGCCTTTCCCCATGTGGAGTGAGCAGAGTGGATCATGAGGAGGACAGCTCAGTCGCAGTTGCAGCTGCCGAAACACACTCCTGTCTCCTCCAAGTGTCAGACGACCTTCTTGTACATTGCCGAGAAAAAGTGTGTGAATCCCAATGATGAAATTCCATAGTTTTACCATGATAGCCATCTTGACTCAAAACCCGTCTTTCTTAAATATCCAATAGGGGTTTTATTAACCAATTCCATGTCTTTTGAAACAAAATGATGGATTAATTCAACAAACAATGAGTAATTAAGGTTCAGGGTATGTGGAAAAGTAAGTGGACCCCTGGTTTCATTAGCTCAGTACAGGAAATAATTAGAATCAGGTGTTTAATATTAGGTAGATTTTCAGGGGTGATTTTGGGATGCCCCACTTTATATAAAATGAGAAACTTTGTGAGTTTGGTCTTCACCATACAGGTGTGTGGAAACAATCATTTCATGATCAACAAAATATCTGAGGACCTCAGAAATAGGGTTATTGATGCTCATCAGTCCGAAAGGGTTACAAAACATTTCTAAGGATGTGGGCTCCACCAATCCACTGTCAGACAGATAGTCTACAAATGGAGAAAGTTCAACACCACAATCACTCTACCCTACCACAATCTCTCCAAAACAAACCAGAAACCATCATGGAAGTCACAAAGAACCCCTCAATGAAACATCCAAGGATGTGCAGGCCACGCTTGCCTTGGCTATGTCAGTGTTCATTACTCAACTATCAAAACAGACTGAACAAGAATGGTGTTCATGGAAGTATTGCAAGGAAAAACCCACTGCTCTCCAAACACAACATTGCTGGCAGTCTGAATTTCGCCAAAGAGCATACAGATGATCCAAAAGACTTCTGGACAGACGATTCAAAGGTATAACTGTTTGGCTCAATGAGAAACGTCATGTTTGGCGAAAACCAAACGCTGCTTTCGAACAAAAGAACCTCGCCCAAGCGTCAAGTGTGGTGATGAGAATGTGATGGTTTGAGGCTGTTTTGCTGCCTCAGGACCTGGACGGCTTGCCATCATTGACACAACCATGAATTCTGTATTGTATTAGAAGATTTAGAGGAGAATGTCAGGCCATCCGTCCGTGAGCTGAAGCTAACCGAAAGTGGTCTTGCAGCAAGACAATGATCCTAAACATACAAGCAATCTACAAAGGAATGACTGCAGAAGAAGAAATTCTGAGTTTTACAAGGGGCGAGTCATGTCCGGACCTAAACTCCATTGAACGTTGTGGCAGGACCCGACGCGAGCTGTCCATGCAAGGCAACCCTCAAATGTCACCGAGTTGAAGAAGTTCTGTCAGCAGGAATGGGCCAAAATTCCTCAAATCCGATGCCAGAGACTGACCAACGGTTACAAAACGCTTAGTTGCAGTCATTGCTACTCAAGGGGTGTCACCAGTTACTGCATATAAATGTCCACATACGTTTTCACACGTGGTTATTGAATGTAGACTCATTTGAGGATGAATACATGTTGAAAGAGTATCAAGTTTGCGTGCCATTTGTTTAATGATCTATTCTTAGACCTAGATTAAGATCGAATCAAATTTTAGGTTTGAAATATGTGAAACATGTGAACATCCGAAGGGGTTCACAAACTTTTTTCTCGGCACTGGAGCTGCCACCTTTCTGCCAGTTTGCGCTAGAAGCTTCCAGACTTCATGATCCTCTCCCGTCGTCACTTGCTGGTCGCCAAAGGACTTGCATTGAACGTACTGCAAGCTGTTGTTCCTTCCACGAAAGATGCCTGTGCGCGATTGCTAATTGTGGAAAAACTGCTGCAAAGAAGCTTCTCCGCATAGCTCTTGACAGAACGTGGCCGTGAATCCAGTGGCAATGAAATCCATTGGAGATATCGTTCTGCTGCAGCCTTCGTCCGCCTTTCACAGCCGCTGAGATCTTAACTTCATTTTCCTCCTCCTCTGCCGTTGAGGACTTGCTCACCCATGCTGGGCGCACATAGGCTTATTATAATGGTGGCCTATACTCGCCACGTTACAGCATCGTCAAAGGATGCATGTGGTTTTTCAAAAGAAAGCATTGCTATCTGCAGTCCTGACACACCCGGTGGCGCTGTCTCAGACGAGTGGACATTTCAAGAGCTCTATGAATTACACAGAGCTCCATTCACTCACACATAGCACGATTCATCTAACAGATATCCATTCACTCACACATAGCTCGATTCATCTGACAGATATCTATTCACATCCACATAGCACGATTCATCTGACAGATATCCATTCACTCACGTAGAGCTCGATTCATCTGACAGATATCCATTCACTCACACATAGCACGATTCATCTAACAGATATCCATTCACTCACACATAGCTCGATTCATCTAACAGATATCCATTCACTCACGTAGAGCTCGATTAATCTGACAGATATCCATTCACTCACACATAGCTCGATTCATCTGACAGATATCCATTCACTCACACATAGCACGATTCATCTGACAGATATCCATTCACTCACACATAGCTCGATTCATCTGACAGATATCCATTCACTCACACATAGCTCGATTCATCTGACAGATATCCATTCACTCACACATAGCTCGATTCATCTGACAGATATACATTCACTCACACATAGCACGATTCATCTGACAGATATCCATTCACTCACACATAGCACGATTCATCTGACAGATATCCATTCACTCACGCATAGCTCGATTCATCTGACAGATATCCATTCACTCACGCATAGCTCGATTCATCTGACAGATATTCATTCACTCACACATAGCACGATTCATCTGACAGATATCTATTCACTCACACATAGCACGATTCATCTGACAGATATCCATTCACTCACACATAGCTCGATTATCTGGCAGATATCCATTCACTCACACATAGCTCGATTAATCTGGCAGATATCATTCACTCACACATAGCACGATTCATCTGACAGATATCCCTTCACTCACACATAGCTCGATTCATCTAACAGATATCCATTCACTCACGTAGAGCTCGATTCATCTGACAGATATCCATTCACTCACGCATAGCTCGATTCATCTGACAGATATCCATTCACTCACGTAGAGCTCGATTCATCTGACAAATATCCATTCACTGACACATAGCACGATTCATCTGACAGATATCCATTCACTCACGTAGATTCTATTGATCACGCAAATATCCATTCACTGGCATAGAGGTCTATTGATATCATAAAGATCCATTCACTCAAATATATCTCTATTGATCTCACAGATATCCATTCACGCTCACAGAGCGCTATTGATATCACAAATGTCAATTCACTAACATGTCGCTCTATTCATGCTGACAGAGTTTTATTGATCTCACAGATATCCATTCAGTGTCATAGTGCTCTATTGATCACACATATCAGTTCACTATTGTAAGCTCTTACATAGGTTAGGCAGTTGTGCTAATTCCACGTTCCCATGGCGCGGCACAGAACACCCAGTGAACAGTGGCAGCTCACTCCTTCCACAATGGTACTTCTTTTACCGACCCCTAAGGGATGATCACGATGTTCTCCGTGGTGATGATGATCTTGATGAAATGATGATGATGATGACAATGGTTGTGTTGATGATTTAGTTAATGACGATGTTGATGATGATGTCGATGGTGCATATGCTATTCATGACAATATTAATGCTGATCATGATGATGCCAGTGATGGCAATGATGGCGATGGTGTTCGTGCTCATGTTATGAATTATGCCGGCGATGTTACTGATAATGACATTGACTGATGAGGTTATGGCTGCTGCTGTCGTCAGAACCGCAGACCGCGACCTCAATCACCCGGTTAGACTCCGGTTATTCTGTCCTGGGCTTATCCCCCCCTCCATCCCCCTCCTCCCCCATCCCCTCCCTCGGTCGCGTGCCGCCTTTAATGTTCCGACTAATCCCAGCCTTTGATCTATGTGTGTGTGGAGTTCGTGTGTGTGTGTGTGAGAATGTGTGTGTGTGTGTNCACTTGTGTGTGTCTGTTGGGATGTGTGCGTTGGGATGTGTGTGTTCGTGTGTGTGTTCGTGTGTGTTGGGATATGTGTGTGTGTTCGTAAGTGTGGACTTCATAGGTGCTCGCTAACAGCACTTTCCCCAACGGTCTATTAAGGCTATACGGTGGATCTTTGTCTTGGATGTGTGTGTATTTGTGTGCGAGTGTGCAAGTATGTATGACCGGTATTAGCGGTGTCAAAATCGGCTTTTGTGGAGGAGGCTCGTGAAGGACTCTGTTGCTACTGGGCAGTTGGAGGCAGTCGCCCTCCAACAACAACAACGGAGGGCAGAAGAGCGACGCTCACAACAACGAGCGAAGTGCCTGGCGGATAAAACACAATAGTAGGGATACAAGCGGTGCATCTGCCAGTCATCTCAGTCAACCCATGGCACCTGGGTCAGTCCCGTGACCTCCTGTTAGCGAGCTTTCGACACTTCACGTGGCCTCAACGTGCACCTAGCCTGGCAAAAGCGCCGTGGTAACGTCACCGCCATTTAGTGGCCTATTGTTGTTGTTACATACAAACACAATATATTTCGATTTAAAGCTGTCGTGACTGCAGGGATTCATCTTCTTGGTTCTTTCGGTAAAGTCACGTAGAAGGAAAATAATAAAATAATAAAAATAAAACAATAAATACATTATTTATTATGTTTATTTTATTATTTATTATGTTCCTTCTACGTGACTTTACCGAAAGAACCAAGAAATATACACAATATACCCTATTTNGTATATGTATTTTTATGTATGTGTAGTGACGAAAATTGGGTCACTACGGTGCACAGCGCCAGTTGCTTATAGAGGAGAACTGGAGTGTAATTAGCGCTCGCTGCCAGCAGGGGGTGCTATGCCATGGTAAATGGTCACTAAGGAGCATGGTTCTAGCGGCGGGCAGAGAGAGAGAGAGAGCATGCGAGGACGTAGCAGCCCGATTGGCTGGCAAGGGCACGTGACAAGACAGGGTAAGGATGTGGGCCAAAGGGGACAGAAGGGACATGTGATGTCAGGCCCAGAGTCTCCTAGTGAGTTCTAGAAGGGGGCATGGCCGAGGAGGAGCCGGGCCACGCTGAGGGGCATAAAAGGGAGGTCCGGAGGTCCAATCCGGGCTGTCTACTGGAATGGAACCCGCTGTGCTACGTCTCTTCGGTCTTCACGCTCGGCATCGTGGGTCAGACAGTGTGTTAACTAACCTGACCCGGTTATGTAGTTACCCCATGGTGGTTACCACTATATAGTTATCCCGTTGTTGCGTTCATGTAGTTACCCCGTGGTCATAGAATAAAAGTGTTGCCTCCTGAGTCAAGGGTGTCTCTCACGTGAACCCACTACATCTGGCATCAAAAGTGTTAAAAATAGCTAGGTGATAGCTTCTAGTGTAGCGCGATGTTTACAAGAAGGAAGCGTCTCACCAAGGTGTCTTCGGATGAAGAGGATGGCAAGGAGGTGATTCCCCAAACTACCCCGAGAGAGTTTGCAAGGCGGCTCTACTGGCGGAGCAGTGGGAGGAAACTGACGTCTCCGCTCTGGCGTTGTCAAGAGGGAGCGCCGGAAGCGCAGAGCACACCTCGCCGATTTATTGTCTGCAGCAGCAGCAGCACCGTGGCCGAGCTCAAGTTAGAGGAGCCGGAGAAGGGGGCCGGAGTGTAGGAGCCGCAGGGAGACGACTCCGCCGCTGCTGTTTGCCGCGTGTGGGAAACGAAAGAGCTGTAGCATGCGCGAGCGGCCGCCATTTTTTTGGCCGGGCGGGACGAGGTTCCCGCCAAATTGGACCTCCTGCCAAAATTGCAGGGGGACATTCCTTCGCTAAAAAAGCGGCTTCCCTTCGTCCGTGAATTCACAGCTGCAGGGGGTGACTGGGCGGCATTTCAGCGGTGCTTTACGGCCACCTGTGACTTGGCCGGATGGACCGAGGTGGAGGCGCTGTGGGCGCTCCCGACCACCTTTCACCCGATGACGCCTTGGCGGTCTTCTACGCCATTCCGCCCGACGAGCTGGCTGATAGGGTAACGCTGCCGCAAGCCTTCACCCAGATGGTGGCAACCTTCGACCCGCCATCTAACGTGCGACACAAGTTTGCCGCGCGAAGGCGGGGGAAGACCGAGATGCCCCTCGCCTACCCCAAGATGGAGCAAGCTGGGCTGACGCTGGCTCAAGAGCCGAACGTTTCCCTGCTAGCACGGAAGAGGACGACTTGTCATCGCTCAAAGTTGCGCAATGCATACAGGCACATTTTAATTTGAAGCGACGTGTGGGGGTGGTGACATGCACGGGACCTTCCGAGATGGCGAAAGCACCAGAAGGTGCGGAGCCCCCGCCCAAGTCTGTGCATCGGTCGACGTCGACGTGCGGAAGAAAGGCGACGCAGTTCAGCAAGGGGGGCGAGACCTGCAAAAGGGGACTTTTCTTCGCCCAAGGAGCGCCCCCGTTGTCTGTTTTAAGTGCAGTATGCCGGGTCACATCTCGAAGAGATGCCATGCTGACCAAGGGAGATTCTCCACGGCGCCGTCATTTTCCACCCTGCCATCCTCCGCTCCACGGGGTTCGCAGGCAAGTTGCGACACATCTCACACCCGGCCATTTCAGTCACCTCAGGCATCGGGTCTGATTCGCATGTTGTTACTCTCGCCGGGTTGCGGAGCGTGAAAATCGGGCTTTGGTGTGTGGCGAGTGGCCGCGGCGTCCGGGTCAATGGCTGGCACTGGGACGTCGTATTGTTGCTGCGGTGGCGGGATCGTCAGCGGTCGTGGGAACCGTACAGGGTGTTGAGATGCGGGTGCTCATTGACACCGAGCATCCAAAATGTTGCTGCCTAATTTGTGTAAACTCAGCCCCGTAGAAATCGCATGTTTTGCGCTAATGGTGGGTCCTTGGGGATCGTTGGCCAAATATCGGTGACAGTGTGTATTGGCGACGTCTAGATGACAGGGCCAGGGCTAGTTTCAAAGTCTTTGGCTGTACCCTGTCTGTTGGCAACCGATTTTCTGGGGACAATGCCGCTTAAGATCCTTGTGGATCAGGGGTGTATTGAGTTGCCATCGGGCCCTCCTGAACTCGGTTCTGCACAGTTAACGCCACAGTCCAAGCGCTGGCGAGAGAAACTGTTTAAATTCCCCGGTGCTCAGATGCTTGTGCCTTTGCGGCTGCGGAAGCAGCTCGATCGAGAAGCTACCGCGGGAGGGATTCTCTTAACCCTTCGAACAAAGCGGTAATGGATCTTACATTAGTGGGAGTGCAAACTGTGGTTAGAAACAACCAGGAACCTTTCATTCAAGTCTTAAACGCTGGTCTGGGCGCCACTGTAGTACAGGCGGGTACTGTCCTAGCTCACGTGTCTGCTGCGCGTTGCGAGGGAACAAATGTGGGACCGTCAGAGTCGCGGCTGCTGTGGAGCGGGAGAGAGGTGTGATGAGGCTTGGATGGACGCACTCCGCTCTGAGAGCTCCGATTTGTTTGATGCACAGAGGTCCGAATTGCGTGCACTTCTTAGAGAATTTTTGATGTTTTTAGTAAAGGGAAATATGACATTGGCCGCACGTCCCTGTTGCATCACCACATTGATACGGAGAGCGCCGCCCCCATTCGCCAAAACCCATATAGGTTGAGCCTGAAAGAGAAGGATCATGTTCGACAGGCAGTCGACGAGATGTTGGCTGCAGATATAATTTCCCTGTCAAACAGTCCGTGGGGGGCTCCCATTGTCCTTGTCAAGAAGCAGGATGAGAGTTTAAGATTTTGCGTCGACTTCCGGAAACTTAATAAGGTGTCCAGGATGGATGCGTACCCGCTCCCACAAATGGATGATTCCTTGGACGCCCTGTCGGGGCACGGTTCTTCTCCACCCTTGATTTGTTATCTGGGTTCTGGCAGTTGCCTCTGGATGGAAGTTCAAAACCTAAGACTGCATTTCGTACACCCCAATGGTTGTTTGAATTTAACTGCCTCCCGATGGGGCTCCAAGCGGCTCCAGCCACGTTCCAGAGACTCATGGAGTTGGTGTTGGCAGGAATCCAACGGGACTCATGTTTGATTTACTTGGACGACGTGATTGTGTTTGGACGTGCGTTCGAAAAACATCTGCAATGATTGCGTGCAGTTTTTGTTAAGATGCGGGCAGCTAATCTTAAATTTAAGCCATAAAAATGCCATCTCTTACCAAGGTTGGTTCTGTACCTGGGGCACATTGTTAGCAAATCTTGGATAGCTATGAACCCTGACAAGACTGCGTGCATACGCATATATCCGTTTCGTGCCCGGGTTCATGATAATCGCGAAACCTATCCACGTTCTCGCGGCTAAGGGCCAGAGATTTTGATGGGGGTGGAGGAGGCTGCGTTTGTCGCGCTGCGGGATGGTCTGATCAATGCACCCTTCGGTACCCTGATTTTTGTTGCCTTTCGTCCTGGACACGGACGCCAGTGACACCGGAATTGGCGCCGTGTTGTCTCAGTTGTGAACAGGGTGGAGAGCGTAGTTGCGTATGGGAGTAGAGTACAGTCCCCAGCTGCGCAGCGCTACTGCGTAACGCGCCGATAGTTGTTGGCCATTGTTTATTTTATACAACAATACCGTCTGTACCTCTATGGCAGAAGGTTTAAGGTACGCACAGATCACGTGGCTCTCCAGTATGCGTTGCGGGTCGAACAACCATCCGGGAAGCTCTCCGGTGGCTAGAGGTCCTTCAGGACTACTCGTTTAAGGTCTCCTATAGAAAAGGTGTTCGCCACAGCAATGCAGATGCACTGTCACAACTGTCACCAAGGAACCAGTGTGCATGTCTAATGAGTGTGGGGCATTGTAAACCTGTGGAGACAAGATTGTCTCATAATATTGTGGTGTCAGTGGACGTTCCACCCCCGATACTGCCGACGCATGCGACAATACTATCGGCCTCATGCATACTGAATGGGGGCAACTCCAAGTGGAGGATGCCTCCTTATTAAAGCTGAGGTGCCGCGTCGGGAGAGTAGAGGGTGGGAAGAGCCGATGAGAGTTGTTCCTTGTGATTCTCAAAGTGGGTCTGTTGAGGAAATGGGACAGAGAGATGCAACGCTATAGCATTGTAGTGCCCACTGTTCTGCGGGTAAACTTATTCAGGCTGCACACGATTGATGCACCTTGTTAGACTGCAGAAAACATTGTCAACCCTCAGACTCGATTTCTTCTGGCCTGAATGTCGGGGGATGTTTACAATGTGTTGAAAGGGTGTGTGGAATGCGCTCGCCAAAACGCCCGCCGAGAATGGGCCATCCACCGTTGCAATCTATTGGCTGCGTCCCGGATAAACGAACTCCTCTCGCTCAACGTCCTCTGGCCGTTCCCACCATCCCTTGGGTGATAAATATTTATTGGTGGGGTGCAATATCTCTCTCGCTGGCCGATGGTCTGCCCGCTGCCAGACCATTCGGCTGCGGCCATTACTGAAGCATTCCGTCATGGCTATGTTAGATCAGGAGGCCCCGGAGTGCCTCCTTACTGACCAAGGCAAAACATTTTCATCGAAATTGTTGAAGGAAGTGTCTGATCTGTTGGGCACCAAGAAGGTTTGGACTTCGCCCATCACCCCCAGACTGATGGGATGGTGGAACGATTGCACAGGACCCTGACGTCTATGTTGTGTCAGCAGATTAATGAAGCCCAGTCAGACTGGGACTTGCATGCTCTGGGGTTCTCGCGGCCTATAGAATGGCCCTCACGCTTCTACCGGGTTCTCACCATTCTTTCTTACGTACAGGAGTCGAACGAGACCCCCAATTGAAGTTAAATTGAACACGGAGCCGAGTAAGAAAAGATCCTAGCCCTATGCACCTTACCCTTAAGCAGTTATCTGAAGCACCAGAGGCTTCCAAGAGAATTCGGCCTTGCGGCAGGCTGCTAATGGAAGTCTAATGGGGTCCTTGAATGTGGAACTAAATGGAAACCGGGGATAAGGCTTGGCTACACTGCCCCCAGGTGCCGGTGGGTATGTCCCTAAATTGTATAAACTATCGCAGGGCCCGGTCGAAGTGATTGAGGTCAAAAAGCCACAATGTGTGCGGATTCAGTTCGGTCGCCGGCATTGGTTTGTACATCCGTCGTGACTGAAACAATTTTTCTGCCTTGCGGGATCCCTTCATCCCCACTACCAAGGGCCGGGTGTCTGATGTGTCTGACAGCTGGGGCGTGTGTCCGCGGAGGTCGTGCCTCAGGGGATTTCTGGTTTTCCGCCCACAGGATTCCAGCACCTAACAACCTTGAAGTCTTCTTCGTTCTTTCGGTAAAGTCACGTAGAAGGGAAATAATAAAATAATAAAATAAAACATAATAAAATACAATTCTCACGACGTTTCGGCCACAACACAAGCAGCCGTCCTCTGAATTCAGACGCTGTCTTTCCACAGACCTGTTCTTCACCTGAGGACGGCTGCTTGCGTTGTGGCCGAACGTCGCGAGAATTGTATTTTGTTATGTTTTATTTTTATTATTTTATTATTTCCCTTCTATGTGACTTTACCGAAAGAACCAAGAAGATGAATCCCTGCAGTCACGAAAGCTTAACATCGAAATTTAACCTTGAAGTCGCCGGTTGTGCCGACCGGATGTGGATTGATGAGAGTGGAACGGCCATCACCCACTCCTTCTCCTCTTGCTGGTTCTGCTTCCTTTTCTCGGAAGGAGCCGCGCCCGTTAGGCCATCTTCAAGCCGTCCCGGGACCCCGAGGAGCGCGCTCCCACCCTGCCTGGGAGTCCGGCGACGAGGACCCGTTCAAAGTCCGTCCATTTTAAATTACTCTCCTCCAGCGTCCTATTTATCCCCGCCGTCTGTCGCTGGTCATATGCACGAGCCGGATTGTATTACCGGTTGAACTGGGTTCTTCTTGTGGTCGTGGGTTGTGACACACTTACGGTGTAGGGTTTGTATAGTGTCTGGGGTCGGGTCGGTTGTCGTATATTCGCGGAAGTTTTTGTTTGTTTGTTTTTTGGAGGTCGTTTTCTGTAATTGTAAATATCGTTCAGTGGACGGTTTTGTTGGTTTTATTGTTCTACAGAAAATTTTTGGAGGCAGATTGTTGTTAATTGAGGATAGTGATCAGCCAGAATGGCTGTGTTTTATAAGGGGCGGGGTGTGATGTAGTGACGTATATTGGGTCACTACAGCGCACAGCGCCAGTTACTCATAGAGAGGAGAACTGGAGTGTAATTAGCGCTCTCTGCCAGCAGGGTGTGCTATGCCATGGTAAATGGTCACTAAGGAGCATGGTTCTCGCGGCAGGCAGAGAGAGACAGAGCATGCGAGGACGTAGCAGCCTGATTGGCTGGCAAGGGCACGTGACAGGACAGTGTAAGGATGTGGGCCAAAGGTGACAGAAGGGACATGTGATGTAAGGCCCAGAGTCTTCTAGTTCAAGTTATTTACTTGGTATAGCCCTGTGAGCCATTCGGCTCTTGAATCGGGTGCAACGCAACAAACAAAAAACTAAAACATGAACAAAAACATCTTAAAGTGACTATGTGCAAACAGAAAATCCAAGAAAAGACGGCAAAAATTGCAGAAAAAGCACCGTACACCAACGCTGTGTGCAAAAATCCCAGTAGGATGCAAGTCAAACAACAACAGCAACCACAAGACAACTTAGATTAAGGCCATCAGTCTAACTCTGTACTACAACTAACAAACATGGCCAAAACCAAAAAACTTTTCGAAAACACCAAAATAATGCCATAAAAGCAATGAAACAGTGGTCATAGGAACTGTGACCGAATTTTCACAATAAACGACGTAAACAACATGTACTACCAAAACTCTGCAGCCACAGCTGGCTGCATGAGTCACTCCACAACAGCAGGAGCATCAGTCGGAGTATCAACATTTTTCAATGCACCTTTAAGATGAGCACACTAAATCAAAACACAGGTCATACTTTGCAGCGATCATCCGAGCGAAACATTTAATTTTATGAGTTCTAGAAGGGGCGTGCCCGAGGAGGAGCCGGGCCACGCTGAGGGGCATAAAAGGGAGGTCCGGAGGTCCAATCCGGGCTGTCTACTGGAATGGAACCCGCCGTGCTACGTCTCTCGCTCTTCACGCTCGCATCGTGGGCCAGGCAGTGTGCTAACTGACCTGACCCGTTATGCAGTTACCCTGTGGTGTTACCGATATATAGTTATCCCGTTGTTACATTTGTCGTTACCCATTGTGGTCATAGAATACATGCGTTTATGTATATACGTAGGGTATCACTATGTGTCCACGTGTGTGTATATATTTTACACATACGGTATACGTGTGTGCGATTCTGGACCTCCCTGGTGGGCTCAGCCATCAAAGCAATTTACTTTGTAAAAAAAAAGCCCATCAGCAGCGTTGTGGGGAGACAAAGGCGGCCGGGCGTGGCTAGCTGGCCACACCACCGCCTCACAGTTCCTTACCTTCATAGGCGGCGCTGCTGCTGCTGCACTTGCCCCACCCCCCACCACCACCCAGCAGAACCGTGGCGGTGGGCTACACGGGCGGCTTTGTCTGTGGTGTGTGCGGTGCGAGATTTAATGTCTCTCGTCGTTTTCATCGCGTGACAGTTGTTGGGCGCCACGTGCTCTGGGTAGGAATGGGGGCGGGTAGGGGGGCAATGGGGGGGAGGGGGGCAATGGGGGGGNAGAGATAAGAGGAGATGGGCAGGGAGGGCAAGGGCGGGGTGGGAGGGCAGCGCGTGATCTAAGCCACTAAGTGCGTCGCTCGCCAACGAGGAGCCCCGAGTATTGGGGAGGTCGGAGCCTGTGATGACAGGTGGGCGCGCGCGGGTGTGCACGTACGTGTGTGTGTGCACGTACGTGTGCACGTACGTGTGTGTGTGCACGTACGTGTGTGTGTGCACGTACGTGTGCACGTGTGTGTGTGTGCACGTACGTGTGTGTGTGCACGTACGTGTGTGTGTGCACGTGTGTGTGTGTGCACGTACGTGTGTGTGTGCACGTACGTGTGTGTGTGTCTGTGTGTGTGTACGTGTGTGTGTGCACGTACGTGTGTGTGCACGTGTGTGTGTGTGTCGTGTGTGTGTGTGCACGTACGTACGTGTGTGTGCACGTACGTGTGTGTGCAAGTACGTGTGTCTGTGTGTGTGCGGTGTGTAAACATCGCCACTCGGGAGACAAAGGCGGCCGGGCGTGGTGCTGGCCACCGACCCCCTCGTGTGCCGTGCCGGCCTTCATAGGTGCTCGCTAACAGCACTTGCCCTACAGTCTGTTAAGGCTATATGGGGGATCTTTGTTTTGTGGGGAGCGGTAGTGTAGCGGTTAGCGCGCTGCGCTACGAACCCGTCTTAGAGTTCGATTCTCCGCTCACGGCCAAAGCCAACACCAACACCGGTGACGATTACCTGAACCAGTCCTGGACCTCCCCTAGGTCGACTCAGCCTCAAATGAGTACCTGGCGCGGTGTTTAAACATGGCCACTGGGGAGACTAAGGCGGTCGGGCGTGGTGCTGGCCACCTACCCCTCGTGAGCCGTGCCGGCCTTCAGAGGTGATTCTCGCTAACAGCACTTGCCCTACATAGACACGTGCACAGACACACGCGTGATATGTCCACAGCTGAATGAAGACCTCCCTCCTCGCCCAAGGCGCCGCTACCTCTGACGATCCTGGTGAAGCCACGATCCATATCTACTGCTGGATGGAGATCACCGTGGCGATGACGTCTCTCTCCCCCTGCGTGTGTCCTCTGATTCGCGTGTTCTCTCTCAGTGTATTCGTCACCACCATGGTCGATCCACTGCTGGACGCAGATCGATGCGGTGATGACGTCACCACCTGCGTGTGTTCTATAATCCGTGTGTTCATCTTCCTGTCCCTCGGTGTCATCATCATCACCACCACACTCAATCCATGCACTGCTGATGAACTGCCCAGATGTTTCGATTTCAAGCTTTCGTGACTGCGGGATTCATATTCTTGGTTCTTTCGGTAAAGTCACGTCGAAGGGAAATACTGAAATGATAAAATAAAACAATACAATTCTCACGACGTTTCGATCGCAACACAAGCAATCGTCGTCAGGTGTGAAAACCACGGCAAGAAATTTTGAAGAAAAAAAAACGCCACTTTTTCCAATTTCTTAAAACGTCGTGAGAATTTTATTGTTTTATTTGTATTATTTATTATTTCCCTTCTACGTGACTTTACCGAAAGAACCAAGAAGATGCCCAGATGTGTATAGGCAAGGGCCGGTTTCGACATGGAGTCTCATCAGCAGCAGAACCAGGCTTTGCTTGAGCCAATGTTAGTCAACTCCCGCGACATGGAAAGCCGGAAGATCAGAAGCTCAGAAGCCTCAAGTCACAGACCCGTCGCACTGCTACCGACGGCCTACAGATTGACGGCGTGCACGCTGCTCACACGCACGGCGCCCATCGATGAACAACACACCAGCCCGCCCGCCGAGCAAGCCGCCTGTCGATCTGCCACGCGCCGCCGCTGCGAGCAGGCACCTTCCCTCACCAGCTGCGTCGAAGGTGTCACCGTCTGGAGACGATAGGGCTTCCACTCGGGCAGTCGTCGGCGCTGTTCGACGCTGCGTCTGGCGAGCTCGATGCTCAGCCACGGAGGACTTGCGGTGACGCCTTCGCGCGAACACGAGCCACGCGCGGAACGTCGGTCAACGGCGTCTTCGCCTCGGGGAGAAATGCCGGTTCCGATCTTGTTTGACGTCATCGCCAGCGAGCTGCCCCCCCCCCNAAAAAAAGACGTCATCACGCAAGAAATTCGATTCGGGCAACAAACCTCGAGTCTCGAGGCCGACCGAAACCAAATTTCTGGTTTCGGCCGAAACCGAAAGTAAACATGTCAAGGCGCCCTTCCTCCCTAACCCAGCAGCTTAAATATACGCTGTCAAGCTTGGTGTGTTCATTCAGATGCTGTCTTTCGACAGACCTGTTCTTCACCTGAGGACGGCTGCTTGCGTTGTGGCCGAAACGTCGTGAGAATTGTATTTTATTATGTTTTATTTGATTATTTATTATTTCCCTTCTACGTGACTTTACCGAAAGAACCAAGAAGATACACATGAAAGTTAAAAATGTACTTTCGGCCGAAATCGAAACTATGCCGAAAGAGGCCATTTGCCAATTTTCGGCACCGAAACCGAAATCGAATTTCGGTCGTCCTCTACTCGAGGTCCACGAGTCGCACACTCGCGGACGACCTCCGAGACGACGGCCGACTCCATCCAAAACGGCCGTCTCAACAACCGCGACAACAAACGCCCAGTTGGCAGTGGCTCTCAGGTGGTGACCCTGGCCGAAAGAAACGAGCCATAGCCCAAGTCACCTGGGCGTGACATTGGGGCAGAAGCCTCACGTTCAAGAAGCGCATCGAATTTGCGTCCGGTCAACGCAAACATTGGCTGGGCTCTGATGCACAAAGTGGCTGTTACAATGTGCATCGCTGCCAACCCATTATCGGGCCCCCGACTTTATTACAGACCAATTCAGACCTTATTGGTCACCCCCGTGCCTTTATAATATCAACGTTCATTCTACAAAGTCCAATCACATGGAAGAAACACAGACAAATAACAAACCTCTCAACTCTTATCAATGCCCTACTTTATTACACACCAATTCAGACCTTATTGGTCACCCGTGCCTTTATAAATCTCAACGGTCATCCTACAAAGTCCCATCACGTGGAGAAACACAAACAGTTTTGTTGCCAGATAAAAGGGTAAAAACCAATGATCATATTTTGTACTGGCAAAGGAGGTTCCAATGGTGTAAATGCTTACCCGAGCTCTCATACTCTGATGGTGCATTGTCTTTGAGTTGTGCGCCTTTTGCGTCATCTGGTCCAACACCATGTGAGACTAGGCTCTAAGGAAAGCTGTCTCGGGTGTGGACAGTGCATACATTGTGTTTTCTGTTTGCATTCCGACCGCAGGTATTGTGGTCTATGCAAACATGACTCCTTGTATAAAAGTGTCAGTATTGTTGCCAGATAAAAGGGTAAAAAAATTATCATATTTTCTACTGGCAAAGGAGGTTCCAATGGTGTCAATTGCCACATGTTTTATTTATTTATTGCTGCCAGTATGAAACAGCTGTACGCCGTACGGACCTGAAAACTCAATTTCCCCGTCACGACTACGGGCTTAACCGTATAGTAATAGGTTTTTACCCTTTCAACTGTACAAAAATTGACACCTTTATACAAGGGATCATGTTTGCAATAACCACAACACAAGCAGTCAAAATGCAAACAAAAGAAACAACTCTTATGATGATAATGATATGCACTGTCCTTGAAGTTGATTGGTTCACACCTGAGACAGCTTTTCTTAGAGCCTAGTCTCCATTGGTGTCGGACCAGATGACGCCAAAAGGCGTACAACTCAAAGACAGCGCACTATCAGAGTATTGAGAGCTCGGGTAAGCATTTACACTATGAGACCTCCTTTACCAGTGGCAATATATAGTAATAGGTTTTNACCAGTTGAAAGGGTAAAAATCTATCACTATAGTTTGCCACTGGTGAAGGAGGTCTCATAGTGTATAAACCGTACGGGTTGACACGGAATGCGGTGTGAACCGGGGCGGTTTGTCGGAGGTTCGAACCGGGAAACCTCCGCACCGAATGGCGAGGAGCCACCCCGAGACGGGCGACCACAACGAGGCCCTTGGACGCCCGGGTCGAACAATTGCGATCACGAACCGAAATGCGCTCCGCCGGGATTGTTGGAATTGTTTTTTCCCCGGCCAACATTACGCCGGAGGAGCAACAAAANCCTACACCGGTGATTCATACTCTTAGGTTTTTTAGGTAAAGTCACGTAGGTAAAATAAGTAATAAATGTAAAATAATATTAATAATAATAGAAATAAAATTCTAAATCACGACGTTTCGGAGGCAACACAAGTCTCCGTCATCAGGTGGGACCGTCACAGCTAAAATTACTGTATCAAGTGAGGCAAAATTCCAAGAGACAAGCTCTTAAATACAAGTTACGGGGGGAAGGCGGGAGGGGCCTATCTGAATGTGGTAGCCAATGAATGAAACGTGTTGGGGGAGTGGGCGGGCTAAAAGAGAACAATAGACGCAACATGTTTTTTTCTTTCTACCGAGATGCTGCGACATCGAAGCAAGAAGCCCCGGGACGAGGAGTCCGAGGGCACCTCACGGCTACCGCTCCACCAAGAGCCGCTCGACCCTCCGCGGAAACCACGTGGGACCGCGCGAGACATTTGGATGACCGCGGGGGGGTGGTGTGGGGGTGTGTGTGTGTGGGGGGGGGGCGTCAACTGAAGTCATCTCGGTCATCTCGGTCAGTCAACCCGTGGCACCTGGGTCTGCCCGTGACCTCCTGCCAGCGGGCGTTCGACACTTCACGTGGCCTCAAGGTGCACTTGGCCTGGCACAAGCATCGTGGTGACGTCACCGCCACTTAGTGGCGAATGGCGGTTGTTGTTGTTGTTGTCAACTGAAGACCGCTGGTCGCTACGCGGTTGGGCAACTACCGAAGAGATCTGCACGGCTCACAGACTCACGCGTGGACATGTGATTTGCGCAGACTTGCCATACGCTCGAGAGAGGAGAGAGGGGAGTGAACTGCTCAAATGTTGTTATCGGCAAGGACCACCCCCACCACCCCCCGCACCACCACCCCCCTCTCTCTCTGTACGCTTCACGCGTATCGTCATATCGGGCGGCATAATTGCGATGGAGTCATTATCATCATCTCCGTCTCTCTGCGTGGCAATCACTGTCTCTGTGAATTAGCACCTGTTGCTTGCGGTGGGGTGCGATTCTGGTCTTCGGCAACCCGACTCTGCTCTTCCGATGTCAAGAATGTACAAACTTTACCCCCCATCTCCCCCTCACTATCTTACCCCCCAAGCCCCCCCCATTGCCCCCCCCCCCATTGCCCCCCATTGTCCCGCCCCCCNAGCCACATCACTCACATAGAGATTCAGAGACTGCATATAGATCCATACACTCAGACACATATCCATAGAGTCACACAGAGACCCACAGACTCACACACAGATCCATAAGTCACACAGAGACCCATAGACTCAGATAGCGCCCCATAGACTTACATATAGATTCATAGACTCACACACAGATCCATATAGTCACAGAGACCCATAGACTCACACAGAGCCCATAGACTTACCTAGACACCCATAGACTGACAGTTCCATAGACGCACGTTGAGATCCAGAGACTCATAGAGACTCATAGACTCACACAGAGACCCTTAGACTCACACAGAGATCAATAGACTCACACAGAGACCCATAGACTCACCTAGAGATCCATAGACTCACACAGAGACCATAGACTCACACAGAGACCCATAGACTCACACAGAAACCCATAGACTCACACAGAGACCCATAGACTCACACAGAGACCCATCACTTACGTAGAAATCCATAGACTCGGACAGAGACCCATCGACTCACATAGAGACCCATAGACTCACACACAGATCCATAGACTCAGACACATATCCATAGACTCACATAGAGACCCATCACTTACGTAGAAATTCATAACTCGGACAGAAACCCATAGAATCACATAGAGACCCATAGACTCACATATAGATCCATAGACTCACACACAGATCCATAGAGTCACACAGAGACCCATAGACTCACATAGCGCCCATAGACTTCCTAGACACCCATAGACTGACAGAGACCCATAGACTCACACAGAGACCCATAGACTCACATAGAGACCCGAGACCCACATAGAGACCCTTAGACTCACACAGCAGAGACCCATAGACTCACATAGAGATCCATAGACTCACACAGAGACCATAGACTCACACAGAGATCATAGACTCACACGGAGACCATAGACTCACATAGAGACCATAGACTCACACGGAGACCAAAGACTCACACGGAGAGCCATAGACTCACACAGAGACCCATAACTCACACAGAGAGCCATAGACTCATACGGAGAGCCATAGCCGGCGCGGCGTGTAAACATCACGCGCTGGAGAGACAAAGGCGGACGGACGTGGGTAGAGTGGCGGGTCTGTGGCTGAGTTCGTGTCTTTCCCCCCGCGGCGCTTCAGGGAGCGGTGGCGCAGCGGTTAGCGCACTGCGCTCCGAACCGCGCGGCGACCCGAGTTCCATTCCCCGCTCGCGACCGAATGACAGTCACGGCGATAATCATCTGAACCGGGTCTTGGCCGTCCTCCAGTAGGTCGACTCCGCCTTAAGTGCGCGCCCGGCGTCGCGTGTGTGCGAGCGCGCGTTAAACGCCAGCGCCGGGAAGACAAAGGCGGCCGGGCTTGACGGCCACGCCAGCGCGTCAGTGGTGCCGCTACTCTCCCTTTCCCAACAGTCTGTTTAAAGGCTATACGGGGATCTTTGTCTTTGTGCCCCTCCGCTATTCCCTCCCCCCTCACCCCCTCCCACCCCCACCGGACACAATCAATAATGTGACTGTAAATCCGGAACCCGCGTCTCACCCCCCCACCCACCACCACCTCCACCCCCTTGAAGGCGACCCCATTATTCCGGGGCAGCCGGGATAACGCCGCCCTGGCCGCTCATCTCGGTGCCGCCATCCACAGCGGGAGAATCAACGGCGTGGGCCACGTTCACGACGTGCAACGTCGGGCGAATCGTCTCCACCGCCACTGGCTCAAGCACAAGGCTGCCTCCGCTGCTGATGAGGCACTGAATGTCGAGACCGGTCCCGTAAGCATCTGGGCAGGTCACCAGCATTTAAGCAAAGCCTGCTCCGCTGCTGATGAGACAGTGAACGTCGAAACCGGCCTTGCCTATACACATGTGGGTAGGTCACCAGCGTTTGTTCGAGTTCAAAAAACTGCCCTACTGCTGATGAGACAGCGAATAGTGAAACCGACCCGGAGACTCGCTGATGAGATGCACTCTGCTGAGCGGAGTCGCGGGGCTCACGAGATGTGTACAAAGCGCTTACGGTGTTTTTTTTTAGAGATTGTTTTTTTGTCGTTGCGAAGGAGGCGAGTTGGTGGCTCGTCGTCATTGCCCTCTGGTTCGGAACACGTGGCCACTGACAGGCTGGCGAAACGGAAAGAAAACGACGAGAAGTGCGCAGTGAGGCACGTGTCGAGGCAGGCTGGGGCACTTACACGGAGAGAGACACGGGAGACGAGCGCGTGAGTTTCGATTTAAAGCTTCTTTCGTGACTGCAGGGATTCATTCTTGGACCTTTCGGTAAAGTCACGTAGAAGGGAAATGATGAAATTATAAAAAGTAAAACAATGATTGCTTGTGTTGCAATCGAAACGTCGTGAGAATTTTATTATGTTTTATTTTATTTTCTTATTTCCCTTCTTCGTGACTTTATCGAAAGAACCAAGAATATGAATCCCCGCAAAGTCACATAAAAGGGAAATAATAAAATAATAAAAACAAAACAATGATTGCTTGTGTTGCAATCGAAACGTCGTGAGAATTTTATTATGTTTTATTTTTATTGATTTCTTATTTCCCTTCTTCGTGACTTTACCGAAAGAACCAGGAGAACCGTGCGCATGGTTCAGACGCGTCGAGCTTCATCCAGCAGTGGATAGATTATGGCTGATGATGCTGATGATGCTGATGGTGCTGGTGCTGGTGGTGGTGCTGGTGGTGGTGCTGGTGGTGGTGCTGATGGTGGTGGAGCGGTGGTGCAGCGGTTAGCGCGCTGCGCTACGAACCCGGCGACCCGAGTTCAATTCCCGCTCACGGCCACCACCATCTGAACCGGTCCTGGGCCTCCCCTAGGTCGACTCGGCCTCAAATGAGTACCCGGTGCGGTGTGTAAACATCGCCACTGGGAGACAAAGGCGGTCGGGCGTGTGCTGGCCACCACCCCTCGTGTACCGTTCCGGCCTTCATAGGTGCTCGCTAACAGCACTTGCCCTACAGTATGTTAAGGCTATACGGGGATCTTTGTTTTTGTCTTTGTGGTCGTCAGTTGTGAGCGAGGGACGCCGCGACATTTGAAACCATTGGGGGGGGGGGGGGCGGTGTTTGACAGCAACACGATGATGATGATGATGGGGGGGGGGGTCTGTGCATTGTCAGGGCCTCACTAAAGGCCACCAGAGGCCTTTCCATGAAGAACTCCGCCTGGGGGGTAGCACCCCCCCCACACCTACTCAGCAGTAACTGCGTCATCCTATACCCACGTGCATCTCTATCTGGGGTGGTTAACCGGTAACCGTCTCAGACTCGGGTTACCGGTTCGCGAAGTGGGAAGGAAGCGGTGACTCGTGGCGTGAACGCGCCGACTGGGCGGACAAACCGCACGGCGGCCTCGCAGCCGGGCCAAGGGCTCGCCCGGCCCGCCGCTGACGGGCAGGGGGGGGGGGCAGTGGGGGGGGGCAGGGGCAGGGGCAGGGGAGGGGCAGTGGCCGCTAGAGGCCGCTACAGCGCCTCGGGCGAGGCGGTGCGTCTCGTTTGGGGATCGGTGGCAGGTCCACCCCAACACTCCACCACCACCATCACACACACAAAGATCACCCGTATAGCCTTACCAAGGCTGTTGGGCAAGTGCAGTCAGGGAGTCGGGCACTATGAAGGTCGCCACGGTGCACACGAGGGGATGGGTGGCCGACACCACGCCCGGCCGCCTTTGTCTCCCCAGTGGGATGTTTACACACCGTTTACCACCACCACCACGCTCGTACTGAGACGGTGGTGAACTCATTCAGACTCACCTCCACCCCCCCCGCGCCCCCCTTTGTGTCCCCACACACATACACACATACACACACATACACATATACACACATACACACAATACACACACATACACACACATACACACATACACACACATACTCACACACACATACACACACATACACACACATACACACATACACACATACACACACATACACAACATACCACATACAAGCACACATACACACACATACACACACATACACATACACACACACACACATACACACACATACACACACATAGACACACATACACACACACNTACACACACATACGCACACACATACGCACACACATACACACACATACACACACACATACACACATACACACACATACACACACNTACACACACACATACACACATACACATATACACACACATATACACACACATACACACACACACGTGTGTGTAGCGACACATTGTAGTGACACGTGTGTGTGTGTGGCACACGTTTTATCGGTTTTTCATGCGGTTACCGAAAACCCATATCACCTCCCTCTCCCTTTCTCTCCCTCCTCCCACTTCCCTCCTCCCCTCACTCCCTCTCCCCTCCTCCACCCCCTCCCTCCTCCATCTCCCTACCTCTCCCCCCTCCCTCCATCACCTCCCACCCGCAAACGCAGTCACAACAGCTGCGACCTCGCGGAGCGAGGCAGCATCAGCAGTAGCAGCTGCAACAGCATCATCAGCAGCAATATCATAGCCATCGGCAGTATCATCATCATCAGCAGTATCATCATCATCAGCAGCAGCAGTATCAGCAGCAGCATCAGCAGCAATAGTAGCATCAGCAGCAACAGCATCAGCAGCAGCAGATTTGGATCAAACTTTCCGCAGGTCACGTTGGACCCACACACAGGTAAGAGAGCGTGTGCTTCTGTGCGTGTGGGTCACGCTGACTCCGTGTGCTGTTAGCGAGCGCCTATTAAGGCGCCTCGGAACGACGCTTATGTGGGGCCGGTGTGGCCAGAATCACGCCGGCCGCCTTTGTCTCCCCAGTGCTCGTGATGCTCTGCACACACACAAACACACACACNAACACACACAACACACACACAAACACACACACACAACACACACACAAACACACACACACACAGCGCCAGGTGCTCATTTAAGGCTGAGTCCACGTAGGTGTGGTTCAGATGATAATTCGCCACTGACGTGAGCAGTGGCCGGGAATCGAACTCACGTCGCCAGGTTTGTGCGCCTCTGGAGGTCGTTGAGTCTATGAGAGTCTGTGGGTCTCTGTGTAGGTGTCTGTGGGTCTGTGTGAGTTTACGGGTTTCTGTGCGAATCTATGGGTCTATGTGTGAGCCTATGGGTCCATGTGTAAGTCTATGGGTCTCTGTACGAGTCTATGAGTCTTCGTGAAAGTTTATGGGTCCCCGTGCGAGTCTATGGGTCTCTGTGCGAGTCTATGGGTCTCTGTGTGAGTCTATGGGTCTCTGTGTGAGTCTATGGTTCTCTGTGTGAGTCTATGGGTCTGCGCGTGCGTGTCTATGTTTCATAAATGGGGAGTGTGGTTCAGTGGTTAGCACGCTGAGCTATGAACTCGGCCAACACCTGTGACGATTTACTGAACCAGTTCTGGACCGACGCTAGATACAGATGAGTACCTGGGGTGATGTGTAAACATCACCGCTAGGGAGACAAAGGCGGTCGGGAATGGCGCTGGCCAACGGACGCACCTCACGTGTGCCTGTCGTCCTTCATAGGTGCTGCTACTCGCTCACAGCACTTGCCCCAACAGCCTGTTCAGACCATCCGGGGATCTTTGTATTTCAGAATAATTTGATAAACTATTAATTGATCACACGTATTCATTTTACTAATGAATGATTGCCTCTCGTGATGAGGGGTGCATTGGTGGCTGGGCACGGTGGCTAGATGTTAACTACCTCGCCTGGTGTACAGGAGGTCGTGGGTTCGATCCCGACCCTGACGTTGCTGCTGTATATTTGGAGTTTGCGTGTCTCTCTCATCATCATCACGGTGGCTAGGAGATTCTAACTACCTCGCCTGGTATACAGGAGGTCGTGGGTTCGATCCCTACCCTGACGCTGCTGCTGTATATTTGGAGTATGCGTCCCTCTCTCATCATTCATCACGTGGCTAGGAGATGTTAACTACCTCGCCTGGTATACAATCGTGGNTTCGTTCCGACCTGACGCCACTGCTGTGTATTTTTGGAGTTTGCGTGTGTGTCCTCTCTCCCCGTGGTTACTGGTTTTTTCTCTCTAGGNTTTGATTCTTTCGCATTAAATGAACATCACCACGTGTTGACGAGCCATTTGGTGAGTATGCCAGGNGCTCCCAGTGGCTCTTGCAAAAAACAAACAGTCGATGTAGTTTGCAAATCGGTTTAGGTATTCTGACGGCAGGGAGTGTCGTCCCCTGGAGTCGCACCAANCGAGTGTGGCCATTCCGCCGCCAAACACAGCGTTGAATGGAATAAATAACACTGGTCAACACACTTTTTCTGGCATAAGGTATTCCAACGGTTCTAATGTAATTTTGGGGTCATCAGTTTGTGTCTATCACATCAGGTTTTTGAGATATCAAATATTTCATTTTCAATAAAAACTGCAGAAGAAAAATATTAAATAAATGTGGATATCTACATAAAATGATATTATAAACACACTATCCTAATAATACAGCACAATATTTTAACAATAAAGCAGTCACTGACTCGCAACAACTTGCAATCATAAGTGACAGTTAATTTCGGGTAAAATCCATGAAATGGGGTATGCCGATAGCATAAAAATGAGATGT
Source organism: Lethenteron camtschaticum (assembly GCA_018977245.1). NCBI lineage: Eukaryota > Metazoa > Chordata > Hyperoartia > Petromyzontiformes > Petromyzontidae > Lethenteron > Lethenteron camtschaticum. The sequence continues at coordinate 3,229,152 of MU249593.1, read as the reverse complement.
GATAGAGCAAATCAGAGATCAGATTTGGAATCATCACCCTGAAATTAGTCTAGAACAGCTGCAAAAGTCCAGGCCAGAAAAAAATATCAGAGATATAGATGCATAGAGGCTCGTGCAGAGATTCATAGAGATACACAGAGACTCATGAAAATACACAGAGACTCGGAAATGCATAGCGACACATAGAGTTACATAGAGATCTAAAGAGACCGACAGAGATACATAGAGACGCGTCGATATACACAGAGACCCAGAGAGAGGCAGAGACACACAGAGAGATACGGACGGGTCTAAGGAAAGTAGCCCGTTCGTAAGTCGAATTTTTACGTATCTCGCAACGCAATATTTAATTTATTAGTTCTATAAAAAGAGTACTATGGTTCAATAAATCAAGGGAAGCACTGTTAAACGCATAATTAAGAAGAGATGTTGTACATTAGCATGCAATGCTGTGATAAATACCGTACAGTAAATACAACTTTCAATAAAGTACGTAGAAACACACAGAGTTTAGAGACACATAGAGTTACACAGAGACTCACAAAGAGCGATAGAGATACATAGAGATACTGCTACCCATAGAGACCATGCGAGAGACATAAATACTCATAGATATGCATAGAGACACGTAGAGACCAATAGAGATACACAGAGGCTCACAGAGATACATAAAGACCCGTTGAGATCGATACACAGCATAGACACTTTTAGGGACACACAGACACCCACAAAGATACAGAGACTCATAGAGATACATAAAGGCCCATTGAGATCGATATACCGCATAGAGACTCTTAGAGACACACAGAGACCCATAGAGATACAGAGACTCATAGAGATACATAAAGACCCATTGAGATCGATATACCGCATAGAGACTCTTAGAGACACATAGAGACCCACAGAGATACAGAAACTCATAGAGATACCTAAAGACTCGTTGAGATCGATATACTGCATAGACACTCTTAGAGACACACAGAGACCCATAGAGATACAGAGACTCATAGAGATACATAAAGACCCATTGAGATCGATATACTGCATAGAGACTCTTAGAGACACACAGAGACCCATAGAGATACAGAAACTCATAGAGATACCTAAAGACTCATTGAGATCGATATACCGCATAGAGACTCTTAGAGACACACAGAGACCCATAGAGATACAGAAACTCATAGAGATACCTAAAGACCCATTGAGATCGATATACTGCATAGAGACTCTTAGAGACACACAGAGACCCATAGAGATACAGAGACTCATGGACACCCACAGAGACTCGTAGAGGCTGCATCGTAAACCCACTGTGGTTAGCTCTCCTTCAACGGAAGAGGAGGAACAGCGAAACGACACGAGGTGTCCCCCCCCCCCTCTGTCTCAATAAAAGTTGTTTGAAAGTCAAAAGTGTCTCTCTCTCTCGACTCGTCAACTCGTTGAGACTCGAGAGTGAAAGACTCAACACGAAACTGATGCTTTGAGCGGGATAAAGGTTGCTCAGCAACGAGGCTCTTTTGTAAGAAGCGAGCTGGACTCAAATGATAGCTCAATGGAAGTGGCTTCATCATCATCACCATCATCATTATCATCATCATCATTACCATCATCATCATAACGTGGGCATTTGTTGTCGCTAAACACTCCGAACGCGTGATGTTGATTCTGTATATGCGGAGGGGGGGGGGAGGAGGTGGGAAACTAGAGGACCCCCAGAGAAAAATCAAACGCGACCACTGGAGAGAGAGAGACACGCAGACTCCAAACATGCAGCAGCAGACGCCAGGGTCGGCTCCGAACCCACGACCTCCTGTATACCAGGCGAGGTGGTTAACATCTCGCCAATGGAGTTAATGGGTGAAGGCATCAGATCAACCACCAGAATATGTTTTCATACCGGAGGAATCCGATGCGCTCTGAAGCTTCACAGGTGTCCAGCAAGGGCGGATCAGAACCTCACAACAACACAACAATACCGCACCCAGTTGGAACACCACACACGCATGCACGCTTGCTGATGAGCGCTGTGAAGTCGATGCCAATGTGTCTTTGCTGTACGGCCACGAACTGGCACGCGTGAGTCTCGCCTCCCATCTGTGTGTGGTCCACCAACCCTGACGTGTGCGTCTCTCGCATCTCTCGTTCATCTCGCCCACTCCAGATCTCGACTGGTCACGAGCCGGAATTCCCCCTCTTTCCCTCCATCCTCCCATAACCCCCTACCCCTCAAATCCATCTCTACAACCCATCGACCTCTTCCGTCTCCGTTGCCAAGGAGACAAATACGGATACCCAGCGTGTCACCAGAGCGACCACCTCCTCTGTTGCCAAGGAGACGGATACAGGCATCCAGCGTGTCACCATATCGACCAACTCCGTTGCCAGGGAGACGGATACGGGCATCCACCTTGTAACCATAGTGACCACCTCCTCCTCCGTCGTCACCGAGGAGACGGATACGGGTACCCATCGCCCGACCACCTCATCACCATCATCATCTCCTCCCTCCGTTGCCATGGAGACGCGAGAGAAGGAGGTGGGGGAGGGGCGGAGTGGGGGGCTCCCGGCGCGTCACAGCCCCGGGGTTTGCGTGGCGGCCTCGTGCGCGGTGCTGATTGTTGCGGCCGTCTGCTGCGTGGGCGTCTGGGGGGGGGGCACGGGGGGTGGGGCGGGGCCCCGTGGGGGGGACCTCGTGGCGGGACTCGAGGCCAGAGCCGCGCGGCTCGAGAATCGGGTTCGACTCCTGGAGCTGCAGCAGCAGCAGCTGCAGCAGCGGCGGCGTCGGCGGGAGGGGGGCCCCGTGGAGGTGGAGTCGTGGGGGCCCGGGACGAGGAGGAGGAGGAGGAGAGGAGGGCGAGGAGCATCGTGGAGGCGGTGGAGGCGGCGGTGAGTGTCCAGCGAGCGCTGTGCTCCACGTGCGGCGATGTGTGCGTGCGCAAACCCGTGGTAACCGGGTTTTTTCGCCCCATGCGGTTACCGGTAATGCGAAAAACGCACTACCCATCACCACCATCACCACCACCACCACCACACACCACCATCACCACCACCATCACCACCATCACCACATCACCACCATCACCACCATCACCACCATCACCACCANCACCACCATCACCACCATCACCACCATCACCACCATCACCACCACCACCACCATCACCATCATCATCACCATCACCACCATCACCACCCACCATCACCACCATCACCACCATCATCACCACCCACCACCATCACCACCATCACCACCATCACCACCATCACCACCACCATCACCACCATCACCACCATCACCACCATCACCACCATCACCACCATCACCACCACCACCATCACCACCATCACCACCACCATCACCACCATCATCACCATCACCACCACCACCATCACCACCCACCATCACCACCATCATCACCATCACCACCACCACCACCATCACCACCATCACCACCACCACCACCACCATCACCACCCATCACCACCATCACCACCATCACCACCATCACCACCATCACCACCATCACCACCATCACCACCACCACCACCCACCACCATCACCACCACNACCACCACCNACACCATCACCACNATCACCACCACCACCATCACCACCACCATCACCACCACCATCACCACCATCACCACCACCAACCACCATCACCACCATCACCACCATCACCACCCATCACCACCATCACCAACCATCACCACCACCACCATCACCACCCACCACCATCACCATCACCATCACCACCACACCATCACCACCACACCATCACCACCATCACCACCACCACCATCACCACCACCACCACCACCNTCACCACCACCATCACCACCATCACCACCATCACCATCACCACCACCATCACCACCACCATCACCACCACCACGCCCGGCCGCCTTTGTCTCTCCCGTGATGTTCCACACACGGCACGAGCACCATTTCCAGGCTGAGTCGACCTAGGGAGACGCCCACGGCGGGTTCGTAGCGCAGCGCCCTAACCGCTGCGCCACCGCTCCCCCACCCCACCACTCCACCACCCCCTCTCTTCCAACGACCCNTCAACCCCAGCCCGTGCTGACGAGCGTTTGACCCCCGTGACCCGAGTGCCAATTAGCCTTAATCACAGCCAATCATCACCCCGCCCCCTAGCAACCCACTTAGTGGGAAATTAACGCCGCGTTGGCTTTAATGAGGACGGATGAGGTGGGGGGGTTAAGTGGGGTGGAGGGGGAGTGGGGATGGGGGCTGAGGTCCCTCCCAGACGAGTTTTACACACGAGGTGTAGTAGTGATAGTAGTGGTATTAGTTGGACTTTCGCGACCAAATCCATAATAAAAGTTTTTTTCAGTTTGTTGTTGTGTTAGATCGCGTAAATATACAAATGCTATATTACTGGTTCTTTCGCTAAAGTCGCGTAAAAGGGAAATAATAAAATAATAAAACAATACAATTCTCGTTTCGAAACGTCGTGAGAATTTTATCTTTTATGCATTTATTATTTTATTATTCCCCTTTAATACAATTGTTTTATATTTTTATTATTTATTACTTCCCTTTATTTTTTTATATATTTTTTATTTTATTATTTCCTTTCTATGTCACTTTACAGAAAGAACCAATAACACGAATCCCTGCAGCCACGAAAGCTTCGAATCGAAATTTGTACAAATTCTGTCGTGAATCCCTCCACCACCCGACACGGCCGATTGGTTCAAGTTCGACGTTTCGCACGATGGCTGGAGTTCGACCTTCTGGACATCTGTGCAAAAAGAGCTTTATAGCTCATCGGATTCCTCCGGTATAAATAAAGATTCTGAATTAACAACAAAAACGAACCAGTTTTGTTGCCGTGCCCTGGGTAGACGCGGCCTTAGTGGAGAACCTGGCAAAAGCGTGAGCACTCCGGGGAGACAAAGGCGGTCGGGCGTGGTGCTGACTCCACAACCACAACCACCACCATCACCACCACCACCNCCACCATCACCACCACAACCACCACCACCACCACCCAACCACCATCACCACCACCACAACCACCACCACCACCACCACCACCAACCACCACCNCCACACCACCATCACCACCACCATCACCACCACAACCACCACCACCACACCACCACCACCACCACCACCATCACCACCACCACCATCACCACCACCACAACCACCACCATCACCACCACACCACAACCACCANCACCTCACCACCACCACCACCATCACCACCACCACCATCACCACCACCACCACCACCACCATCACCCCCCCCNACCCATTTATTGCTCAGTAAAAAAACCAACACGCTCGTCATTAACTGCACCGCGTGGCCTTAAACGTGGGGAAACATAGGCGACGTTTCAGGCAATGACCTTCCAGAGTCCGGAGGGTGAAGGACTAAACACCCCCTCCCCCCCCCCCCAGGTGACGTCACACCTGGCGGTGCGCGCGCGAGTGGCACGTGATGCCCCGGACCCCACCCCGTGCGTCTGCCCACCAGGTGAGTGGAGTGTGAGCAGGTGAGTGTGAGTGTGAGCAGGTGAGTGTGAGTGTGAGCAGGTGAGTGTGAGTGTGAGCAGGTGAGTGTGAGCTGGTGAGTGTGAGCAGGTGAGTGTGAGCAGGTGAGTGTGAGCTGGTGAGTGTGAGAGTGAGCTGGTGAGTGTGAGCAGGTGAGTGTGAGCTGGTGAGTGTGAGCAGGTGAGTGTGAGCAGGTGAGAGTGAGCTGGTGAGTGTGAGCAGGTGAGTGTGAGCGGGAGTGGTGGTGTAGAGGTGAGCGGTGAGTTGAGCAGGGAGTGAGTGTGAGCAGGTGAGTGTGCTGGTGAGTGTGAGCATGGGTGACGGTGATGTGAGCGGTGATGGAGTTGAGCAGGTGAGTGAGAGTCAGGTGAGTAGCTGGTGAGGTGAGCAGATAGTGTGAGTGGGGAGCGGTGGTGGTGGTAGCGTGCTGCTGGCCACCCGGTTTCCCGCTCACGGCCATCATCGGTGACGATTATCTGAAGCGGTCCTGGACCTCCCCTAGGTCGACTCAGCCTCAAATGAGTACCTGGTGCGGTGTGTAAACATCGCCACTGGGGAGACAAAGGCGGTCGCGTGGTGCTGGCCACCCACCCCTCGTGTGCCGTGCCGGCCTTCATAGGGGCTGCTCGCTAACAGCACTTGCCCAACAGTCTGCCAAGGCTATATGGGGATCTTTGTCTTTGGAGGTGTGAGTTGTGAGCAAGTGAGGACTCGAATGACTGAGTGGGTGGGTGGTTGAGTGAATGAGTGAGTGAATTAGTGAGTTAATGTGTCAGTGAACGAGTCGTTGAGTGATTGAGTTAATGGGTAAATGGTGAGTGGTGAGTGAATGAGTGGTGAATGAGTGGATGAGTGGTTGAGTGGGTTAGTGAGTAGGTGAGTGCGATGAAAGGTGAGTGAATGATTGAGTAAGTGGTGAGTGAGTGAATGAGTGAGTGAGTAGTTGAGTGGTTGAGTGAGGAATGAGTGAACGAGTGGGCGGGCAAGTGCGTGAGATGGGTGAGTGAATGATTGAGTAAGTGGGTGAGTGAGTGAGNGAATGAGTGAGTGAGTGGCGGGCAAGTGCGTGAGATGGGTGAGTGAATGACTGAGTGAGTAGTTGAGTGAGTTCAAGTTGATATTGCTGAGTCGAGTGTGAACGCAAGATACCAGGGGGCAGTCTCATTCGCAAGAGTCGTGAAACAAACACACCTGCATCATCACGTGATACATCGAAAATATTGCAACTGCACTGGTGCGTCACCGCAACCAGTTGCAACAGCCGCAACCAGTTGCGGCCAGTTGCAACCAGTTGCAACCAGCCGCAACCAGTTGCGGCCAGTTAGGAGGAGTTTGTGTGGGGGTGGTGGTGGGGGGGTGGTGGGGGTGGTGGGGGGTGGTGGGGGTGGTGGTGGGGGTGGTGGGGGGTGGTGGTGGGGGGTGGTGGGGGTGGTGGTGGGGTGGTGGTGGGGGGNTGGTGGGGGGGGTGGGGGGGTGGTGGTGGGGGGTGGTGGGGGTGGTGGTGGGGGTGGTGGGGGNTGGTGGGGGGTGGTGGGGAGTGGTGGGGGGCATCTCTGTATCTGTGTGCAACTGAATGTTTGTGTTTGTGTGGATGCCAAACACTGATGTGAGAGCGTGCACGTGTGTGTGTGTCTGTGTGTGTGTCTGTGTGTGTCTATGTGCGTGTGTCTGTGTGTGTGTGTCTGTGTCTATGTGTGTGTGTCTGTGTGTGTGTATGTGTGTGTCTCTGTGTGTGTCATTGTTTGCAAGCATGGGTATGGCAAGTATGGTTATGTGAGTGTGTGTGCACGTGTGTGTGTCTGTGTGTGTGTGCACGTGTGTGTACCCGCGTGGTGGTGTTGTTGGTATGCCAAGCGTGTGGGGTATTGGTGCGTGTGTCTTTGTTTGTTGGCGATGGCGAGCGGGCGGCTCAGTGGGTTGTACCGCTGACAAATATTGAAGCGGTCCTGGGCCTCCCCTACGTTGACTCGGCCTCAAAATGAGTGCGGTGTGTTTAAAAAATGTCAGCACTGGGGAGACAAAGGCGGACGGGCGTGGTGCTGACCACTTGCCCCTCGTGTGCCGTGCGGCCTTCATAGGTGCTGCTGCTGCCGAAAAGCACTTGACCCAACAGCCTGCCAAGGCTACACGGGGATCTTTGTCTTTGGCTGTGTGAGTGTGAGCAAGTGAGGACTCAAGTGAATGAGTGAATGAGTGGATTAGTGAATGAGTGAGTGAGTGGATTAGGGAGTGAGTGAATGAGTGAGTGGATTAGTGAGTGAGTGCATGAGTGAATGAATGAGTGAGTGGATTAGTGAGTGAGTGAATGAATGAGTGAGGGAATGAGTGAGTGAATTAGTCAGTGGATTCGTGAGTGAGTGAATGAACGAGTGAATTAGTGAGTGGATTAGTGAGTGAGTGGATTAGTGAGTGAGTTAATGAGTGAGTGGAGTAGTGAGTCAGTGAATGAGTGAATGCATGAGTGAGTGGTTTAGTGAGTGGGTGAGTGAGTGAATGAGTGAGTGAATGAGTGAGTGGATTAGTAGGTGAATGCGTGAATGAATTCGTGAGTGAATGAGTGAATGAATGAGCGAGTGGATTAGTGAGTGAATGAGTGAGTGAATTAGTGAGTGGATTGGTGAGTGAATGGGTGAGTGAATGAGTGAGTGAATGAGTGAGTGGATTAGTGAGCGAATGAGTGAATTAATGAGTGAGTGGATTAGTGAGTGAATGAGTGAGTGGATTAGTGAGTGCATTAGTGAGTAAATGAGTGAATTCATTAGTGAGTGAATGAGTGAGTGAGTGAATGAGTGAGTGAGTNGTGAGTGGTTGAGTGAGTGAGCGGGTGAGTGCCTGTTAAAGTCTACACGGGGGGGGGGGGGGGGGTGATTTGTATATTTTGTGTGGCTCCGCGTACACGTGTCGGTGCTCTTAACACGCTTTGCGAAGTACGGTACGAAAGAAGTTCACCCTACAAAGCACGTGCACACGCGTTCTCCGCGTGCGTGAGAGATTTGTTTACAATGTTGTGTGTGAGAGTGACGCCAGAGAGAGAGAGAGACAATAGGGAGGGCATCAGAGAGAGATGAACTTGTGAGAGGCAGAGAGAGAGGAGAGATGGGGGGGGGGNCAGAGAGAGATAGGGGGGGGCAGAGAGAGAAAGGCGAGAGATAATGGATGGAGAGTAGCGGTGGTGGTGGTGGGGGGNAGAGACAGAGAATCCTACAGCAGGTGTTAGTCTTATCACGTGTAGCTCTCTCTCCCCTCTCTCTCTCTGCATTCTCCCCCCCCCCCTCTCTCTCTTCTCTCTCCTTCATCTCCTACCCTCTGCCCCCCACCTCTCTCTCTAAACCCACCACCACCACCACCGCTCTCTCTCCCCTGGGTGTGGGAGAGAGCGAGGGGGAGGAATGAGAGGCAGAGGAATGAGAGAGATGCACTAATTTGGGAAGATTGCTCCGTGTGCAGACAGTGACCTCCCTCACGCTCGTCACGCCACTCACCACACTACTCACCACACTACTCACCACGCCACTCACCACGCCACTCACCACGCCACTCACCACTCACCACGCCACTCACCACTCACCACTCACCACACACTCACCACACCACTCACCACACCACTCACCACGCTACTCACCACGCTACTCACCACGCACACTCACCACGCCACTCACCACTACTCACCACGCTACTCACCACTCTACTCACCACTCTACTCACCACTCCACTCACCACGTTACTCACCAAGCCACTCACCACACCACTCACTACGCCACTCACCACGCCACTCACCACACCACTCACCACGCCACTCACCACACCACTCACCACACACTCACCACGCTACTCACCACACCACTCACCACGCCACTCACCACGCCACTCACACTCTACTCACCACTCTACTCACCACCACCACGCCACTCACCACTCTACTCACCACTCTACTCACCACACTACTCACCACGCTACTCACCACACCACTCACCACGCCACTCACCACGCCACTCACCACACCACTCACAACGCCACTCACTACGCCACTCACCACGCTACTCACCACTCTACTCACCACGCCGCTCGCCACGCACTCACCACACCACTCACCACTCACTCACCACGCTACTCACCACAACACTCACCACACTACTCACCACGCCACTCACCACACCACTCACCACGCTACTCACCACTCTACTCACCACACCACTCACCACGCTACTCACCACACCACTCACCACGCCACTCACCACGCACTCACCACTCACTCACCACTCTACTCACCACCACCACGCCACTCACCACTCACTCACCACTCTACTCACCACACTACTCACCACACCACTCACCACACTACTCACCACGCCACTCGCCACGCTACTCACCACTCTACTCACCACACCACTCACCACGCCACTCACCACGCTACTCACCACTCACTCACCACGCCGCTCGCCACGCCACTCACCACACCACTCACCACACCACTCACCACTCTACTCACCACGCTACTCATCACAACACTCACCACACTACTCACCACGCCACTCACCACACCACTCACCACTCACTCACCACGCTACTCACCACANCACTCACCACGCTACTCACCACTCACTCACCACANACTCACCACGCTACTCACCACGCCACTCACCACGCTACTCACCACCACTCACCACGCTACTCACCACACTCACCACACCACTCACCACGCACTCACCACACCACTCGCCACACTCACCACTCTACTCACCACACCACTCACCACACTACTCACCACGCCACTCGCCACGCTACTCACCACTCACTCACCACACCACTCACCACGCCACTCACCACGCTACTCACCACGCCACTCACCACGCTACTCACCACTCTACTCACCACACCACTCACCACACCACTCACCACACCACTCACCACGCCACTCACCACGCCACTCACCACTCGCCACACCACTCACCACCACTCACCACGCCACTCACCACTCACCACTCACCACTCACCACTCACCACTCACCACTCACCACGCCACTCACCACGCCACTCACCACACCACTTACCACACCACTCACCACACCACTCACCACTCTACTCACCACCACTCACCACGCCACTCACCACTCACTCACCACTCACTCACCACTCACTCACCACTCACTCACCACCACCACCACCACTCCACTCACCACTCTACTCACACTCACCACCACANTCACTCACCACCACCACTCACCACTCACTCACCACTCACTCACCACGCTACTCACCACGCTACTCACCACACGTCACTCGCCACTCNACTCACCACGCCACTCACCACGCTACTCACCACGCTACGCACCACACCACTCACCACGCCACTCACCACTCTACTCACAAGCCACTCACCACACACTCACCACGCCACTCACCACGCTACTCACCACACTACTAACCATTCACCACTCAACATTCTCACCACACCCCGTGCTCACCATACTCACCACACATTACAAACAACTCCCAACTCACCACCACACTCACCCATCACTCACCACTCCTTATAACTCAAACAAAGGTCCCCCGTGTAGCCTTAAAAGACTGCTGGGGCAAGTGCTGTTAGCGAGCAGCACCTATGAAGGCCGGCACGGCACACGAGGGGTGGGTGGCGAATACCACGCCCGGCCGCCTTTGTCTCTCCCGTGCTGATGTGTTGCACACACACAGCTGGTTCTCACGTGGTTAAGGTTGAGTCGACCTAGGGGCGAGGGGCAGCACTGGTTGAGATATTTATGAATGTGATGTTGGCCGTGAGCGGGAAATCGAACCCTGGAATTCGTAGCGCAGTGCGCTAACCACTCTGCCACCGCTCCTACCTCCCCCCCTAGCCCCCCCCTCCCGCCCCTCGCTGTCCTGACTGAGCCGCTTTATTCCTCGAGAGAGACAGCGACGTGTCTCGCCTCCATCCCCGTCACCAGGGCAACTGGGACACGGGGGGGGGGTCAGTGACCCCCCCCCCACAATCATCGACGTCCCGGTTTGACCCCCGAAAGCGCTGGAGACAGACGGGGGAGGGGGGGACAGGGCTGGTGGTGCGGGTGGTGGTGTTAAAGATGGTGGTGGTGATGATGGTGGTGGTGATTTGAAGATGGTGTGGTGATGATGGTGGTGATGGTGATGATGGTGGTGAGTGTGGTGGTGATGATGTTGGTGAGTGTGGTGGTGATGATGGTGGTGAGTGTGGTAGTGATAATGGTGGTGAGTGTGGTGGTGATGATGGTGATGTTTAAGATGGTAGTAGTGGTGATGATGGTGGTGAGTGTGGTGGTGATGGTGATGTTGAAGATGGTGGGGTGATAGTGGTGATGGTGATGATGGTGGTGGTGATGTTGAAGATGGTGGTGGTGATGGTGATGGTGGTGAGTGTGGTAGTGGTAATGTTGAAGATTGTGGTGGTGGTGGTGATGGTGGTGATTGTGGTAATGTTGAAGATTGTGGTGATGATGGTGGTATAGTGAGTGTGGCGATTATGTTGAAGGTGGTGGTGATGGTGGTGAGTGTGGTGGTGATGGTTATGTTGAAGATGGTAGTAGTGGTGAGTGTGGTAGTGGTGATGTTGAAGATTGTGGTGGTGATGGTGGTGAGTGTGGTGGTGGTGATAGTGGTGGTGATGGTGGTGGTGAATGTAGTGGTGATTATGGTAGTGGTGATGATGTGGTGAGTGTGGTGAGTGTAGTGGTGATGATGGTGGTGGTGAGTGTAGTGGTGATGATGATAGTGAGTGTGGCGAGTGTAGTGATGATGGTGGTGAGTGTGGTGAGTGTCGTGGTGATGATTGTGGTGATGATGGTGGTGGTGGTGATGATGATGGGGTGATGATGGTGACGATGGTAGTTAGCGTGGTGAGTGTAGTGGTGAGTAGTGAGTGGTGGTGGTGAGTGTGGTGAGTGTGGTGAGTAGTGGTGAGTGAGTGGTGAGTGGTAGTGGTGAGTGTGGTGAGTGTGGTGGTGAGTGTGGTGAGTGTAGTGGTGAGTGTGGTGGTGGTGTGAGTGTGGTGGTNAGTGTTNTGTGGTGAGTGTGTGAGTGTCTCACCCTGAGTGGTGAGTGTAGTGGTGAGTNTGAGTGGTGAGTGTGGTGAGTGTGTGGGAGTGTGTGGTGGTGAGTGTAGTGGTGAGTGTGGGTGAGTGTGTGGTGAGTGTGTGAGTGTGGTGGTGAGTGTGTGAGTGAGTGGTGAGTGTAGTGGTGAGTGTAGTGAACGCTCTGTGCNACGAACTCGGCGACCCGACTTCAATTTCCGCTCACGACCACCAACACACTATATTTTAATTGCTCCTGGCCTCCCCTAGGTCGACTCAGCCTCAATGAATACCTGATGCGGTGTGTAAATATAAGCACTGGGGAGACAAAGGCGGCCGTACGTGGTGCTGGCCACCCTCCCCTCGTGTGCCGTGGCGGCCTTCAAAGGTGCTACTCGCTAACAGCACTTGCCCCAACAGTCTGTTAAGGCTATACGGGGATCTTTGTCTTTGTATTTTGTTCGTGGTGGTAGAGGGGGTGGGGTGGGAAGTGAACACGACACGGGNACGTGGAAGCGGAGATGCGGGCAGGAGAGGCGGGAGATGCAAGAGGAGGAGGAAGAGGGTTGACGGGAGGAGGGGCGAAGGGGAGACAGCAGAGATGGGGAGAGGGGAGATGGGGAGAGGGAGATGGGGAGAGGGGAGATGGGAGAGGGAGATGGGNAGAGGGGAGAGGGGGAGAGGGGAGATGGGGAGAGGGGAGATGGCGAGAGGGGAGAGGGGAGAGGGAGACGGAAGCGGAGAGGAGAGAGGGAGGGAGAGGCAGGAAGAGGGGAGTAGGAGAGAGGGGGGTATCCCTTGCACCAGGGTCCATGCCCTCCGCGGTTGGCCACTGTGGGTGAGCGTCGGTGGGTGGGTGAGTGAGAGAGTGTGTGGAAGAGTGAGTGGGTGGGTGAGTGNGGTGGGTGAATGGGTGAGTGAGTGGCTGAGTGAGTGGCTGAGTGAGTGGCTGAGTGAGTGGCTGAGTGAGTGGCTGAGTGAGTGGGTGGGTGAGTGAGTGGGTTGATGGGTGAGTGAGTGGCTGAGTGAGTGGCTGAGTGAGTGGGTTGATGGGTGAGTGAGTGGGTGAGTGAGTGGCTGAGTGAGTGGCTGAGTGAGTGGCTGAGTGACTGAGTGAGTGGCTGAGTGAGTGGGTTGATGGTGAGTGAGTGGGTTGATGGTGAGTAAGTGGCTGAGTGAGTGGCTGAGTGAGTGGGTTGATGGGTGAGTGAGTGGCTGAGTGAGTGGGTTGATGGGTGAGTGAGTGGCTGAGTGAGTGGGTTGATGGTGAGTAAGTGGCTGAGTGAGTGAGTGGCTGAGTGAGTGGCTGATGGGTGAGTGAGTGGCTGAGTGAGTGAGTGGTTGGGTCGGTTGATGGGTGAGTGAGGTGGATTGATGGTGAGTGAGTGGTTGAGTGAGTGGGTTGATTGGTGAGTGAGTGTGTTGAAGGGTGAGTGAGTGGCTGAGTGAGTGGCTGAGTGAGTGAGTGGTTAATTGAGTGGGTTGATGGGTGAGTGAGTGGGTTGATGGTGAGTGAGTGGGTTGAATGAGTGGGTGGGTGGATGAGCGAGTGGATGGGTGATTGGTTGCGTGAATGTGTGGTGAACGTCACCGTATCTCGCGAACAGCACTTGCCCTGACAGTGAGTCAAGTCTAAATGAGGATCTTTGTCTTACGGAGATGAAGAGAAGAAAGTTGAGAGATTGAGAGAGAGGGGGGAGGGGGTGAATTAGAGCTGCGGGAGGATGCGGAAGGGGGGGTCGTGGTGTGAACTTGACTCGAGGTGTGGGGTAGGGGGGTGCTGAGGACGAGAAACGCAGCAGACGGGGAGAGAGGGCACGGTGATAGAGACACGGGGAGATAAACATGGCGAGTGGGGACACGGGGGGAGGGGGCACGGGGGGAGGGGGGACACGGGGGAGGGGGACACGGGGGAGGGGGACACGGGGGAGGGACACGGGGGAGGGGGCACGGGGGAGGGAGACACGGGGGGAGGGACATGGGGAGGGACATGGGGGGGGGGGAGGGGGGACACGGGGGGGGAGGGGGCACGGGGGGAGGGGGAACACGAGGGAGGGACACGGGGAGGGGACAGGGGGGATACGGGGGAGGGGGGAGGGGGACACGGGGGAGGGGACACGGGGGGAGGGGGGACACGAGGGAGGGGACACGGGGGAGGGGACACGGGGGAGGGGCACGGGGGAGGGGACACGGGGGGGAGGGGACACGGGGGAGGGGACACGGGGAGGGGGACAGGGGGGGGACACGGGGGGGNAGGGGATCTCTTTAAACTCACTCAGAGTCCCCGTTCGACCCCTAATCCTGGGATCGGTGACAGAATGGCTCACGAGGGGTCGGCGGCGGGAGAGGTCCGGGGGATGGGGGGCAGGAGACAATGATCCGACACGAGAGTCGGACGTGCAAAGACCCCGATCAGATACACAGACATTGATACACACTGATACACACACAGACAACACACACTCATACAGACTGATAGACTGAGACACACACACACAGATACACACACACTCATACAGACTGATACAGACTGAGACACACACACTGATTCAGACTGATACACACACAGATACACACACACACAGATACACACACACATACACACACAGCTACACACACACAGATACACACACAGATACACACACAGATACACACACACGGAGATACACACACACTCATACACACTGACACACACTCATACACACTCATACACACTGACACACACTGACAACAACAACAACCGCCATTCGCCACTAAGTGGCGGTGACGTCACCACGACGCTTGTGCCAGGCCATGTGCACCTTGGGCCACGTGAAGTGTCGAACGCCCGCTGGCAGGAGGTCACGGAGCAGACCCAGCAGGTGCCACGGGTCGATTGACCGAGATGACTGGCTGATGCACCACCTGTGCCCCCTACTGTACCAACTTGCTGTGCTTTATCCACCCGGCGCTCTGCTCGTTGTTGTGAGCGTCGCTCCTCCGCCCTCCGACTGCCTCCAACTGCCCAGTAGCGTCCTTCACGAGCCTCCTCCACAGAGGCCGATCTTGACACCGCTGGTACCAGTCATCGGCAAGTCCACTCAGCTCCACGTCCTCCTGTACCACATCACTCCATCTCTTCTCTAGACCGTGTCGCGCCTGTTTAGCCCCCTCGATCCGGCCGAACAAAAGCTGTTTAGGCATGCGGTGGCTGGGCATGTGGGCTACATGACCCAGCCAACGCAGCCTTGCCTGCCGGATTTGTGAGCTCCTCACACAATCCAGCCTGCAGGTTAAACCCAGGATGGATCGTAGGCAGGCCAGCCTAAATGTTTCCAACCGGCGAAGATGCTCCATTAGGGGGGTCCACGTTTCGCAAGCGTAGAGAAGGGAGGGAATGACCGTGGCCGAGATGACCTGAAGCTTTGTGCAGAGCGACAGAACAGGTAGCTTCCACACAGCGTTACGCAACCGATGAAAATATATTTCCGCTCGACTGATTCGGAGTGAGACCTCTGCTGTTAAACCGGAGCCGGTCACGAGCACACTGCCCAGGTATGGGAAACTCTCCACTCTCTCCACAACTGCCCCATTACCGATTAGTAGTTGTGGGGTGGAGTGTCCGTTGGTACAAAATACCCAGGCAGGTGCTTCGTTTTGGTGGGGCTGATGGTAAGGCCCCACCTCTTAGTGGCACGCTCCAATTTCAGCAGCAGCGTCTCCAACTCCTCCTCTGAATGAGCAGCGATCACCAGATCATCGGCATACATAACGTGGTTGACCAATAGGGAGCCATCCCTTGATCACACCCGGGCATCGATCAGCCTCCCATTATATCTGTACCAAATGGAAATTCCCCCGGTACAGCTATTGAAGGCTTCATGAACTACGTGGTCAAAATAGATGTTAAATAATGTGGGAGCCAGAGGGCGTCCCTGTCGCACCCCAATATGTACAGGGAATGACTCTGACTCCCGGCCACGTAGTTTTACCCGGGCTCGCTCACCATCATGAAGGTCCTTAATGATCGTGAGCAGCGGGTCAGGAACTCCGAAAGCACGAAGAACAACCCAGAGCCCAGGCCTACTGATGGTATCATAGGCCTTGACCAGGTCAATAAAGCAGAGATGTAGGTCTTGTTGGAATTCCCTAAATCTCTGCTGTAGCAGACGGATAGAAAATATGGTATCTGTGCAGGACCGCCCTTTCCTGAAACCGCATTGGGGCTCCGCAAGCCTCTCCTCAGCGTGCCTAGCAAGGCGATGTTAAATAATCCTTGCCAGGACCTTTCCCGGCACACTGAGGAGTGCGATGCCCCTGTAGTTGTTACAGTCTGTGCGGTCTTAAAGAGGGGGACCACCAGGGCATCCTTCCAATCCGGCGGAACCCGTTCAGTGGTCCAGACTTGTTATAATATCATGTAAGGCAGTCTGCGCACTAACGCCACCCTCCCTCAGCATTTTGCTTGGGAGATCATCTTTGCCCGGTGCCTTTCCTGGTCTCAGGCTCTGGATTGCCTTCAGTACTTCCTCAACAGATGGCACCTCATCCTGATACACACACGTAGACATACCGACACTGACACACACACACATGTATACATACCGACACATGCAAATACGCACACACACATATATACATACCGACACATGCCAATACGCGCAAACAACGTAGATATACCAAAACATCCCGATATCACACAGACATTCCGACACATACCGATATACACACACACACATATATACATTCTGACACATACTGATACACACACACGTAGACATACAGACACACACTGAGACAGACACGTACTGATCAACCAATACCCGCTAAGTGGCGTTACCACGGCGCCTGTGCCAGGCTAGGTGCACTTTGAGGCCACGTGAAGTGTCGAACCTTCGCTGACGGGAGGCCTCGGGACCGGTAGATGCACCAGCTGCTGTACTCTCCACTGTGCCAACTTGCTGCACTTTATGTGCCCGGCTCGTTGTTGTGAGCGTCGCTCCGCCCTCCGTTGTTGCTGGAGGGCGACTGCCTCCAACAGCAGCAGCGTCCTTCACGAGCCTCCTCCACAGAGGACGATCTTGACACCGCTGGTACCAGTCATCGGCAAGTCCACTCAGCTCCACGTCATCCTGTACCACATCACTCCATCTCTTCTCTAGCCCGTGTCGCGCCTGTTTAGCCCCTCGATCCGGCCGAACAAAAGCTGTTTAGGCATGCGGTGGCTGGGTATGCGGGCTACGTGGCCCAGCTAACGCAGCCTTGCCTGCCGGAGGAGCTCACCGATGGGACTGTGTCCAGATCTTTCGATGATTCGTGGGCTCCTCACACAATCCAGCCTGCAGGTTAAACCCAGGATGGATCGTAGGCAGGCCAGCCTGAATTTAACCGGCGCAGATGTTCCATTAGAGGGGTCCACGTTTCACAAGCTTAGAGAAGGGAGGGCATGACCGTGGCCGAGAAGACCCGAAGCTTCGTGGAATATCGATGTACATCCACAGACCCACAGACATACAGCCACATTGATATACAAAGACAAATATCCCCATATAGCCTTAACAGACTGTAGGGGCAAGTGATGTTAGCGAGCACCTATGAAGGCCGGAACGGTACACGAGGGGTGGGTGACCAGCACCACGCCCGACCGCCTTTGTCTCCCCAGTGGCGATGTTTACACACCGCACCAGACCCACGACCGGTTCAGATAATCGTCGCTGGTGTTGTCCCTGAGCGGGAATTGAACCCGGGTCGCCAGGTTTCTAGCGCAGCGCGCTAACCGCTACGCCACCGCTCCCCACACACACACACTAGATAAAGATCCCCCATATAGCCTTAACAGACTGTAGGGCCAAGTGCTGTTAGCGAGCACCTATGAAGGCCGCAACGGTACACGACACATAGACACACGGACACACACACACTGACACACATAGACACACACACGGACACACACACAGACACACACACAGACACACACACACACAGACACACACACATAGACACACACACATNGNCACACACACAGACACACACACACACACACACACACAGACACACACACTAGACACACACACATAGGTACACGGACACACACACACGCACGTGTCGTGACGAGAGACAGACTTGGAGAGGTCGCGCGCGGAGGAGACGCGTGGAGGGAGGAGGAGAGTGGGGAAGGGTCATCAATTAGGGGCTGGCGGAGGGGGCGGGGGAGAGGGGGGGGGGAAGAGGGGGCAGAGGGGAGGGGCGGGGGAGTGGGGGTCGTTAGCGGTGATTGAGTCGCTCCCTGGCCCCGGATTGCGAGGTCGCGACCCGAGGGACTCGAGTCCCGAGCACGTGTACACACACACACACGTGTACACACACACACGTGTACACACACACACACACCACACACACGTACACACACACGATGACACACACACAAACACGGACACACACACACGTGCCCTCACACACACGTGTACACACACACACGTGTACACACACACACGTGTACACACACACGTGTACACACACACACGTGTACACACACACACGTGTACACACACACGTGTACACACACACACGTGTACACACACACACTACACACACACACTCCTGNACACACACACACACANGTGTACACACACAGTGCACACACGTGTACACACACACACGTGTACACACACACAGTGTACACACACACACGTGTACACACACACATGACACACACCACACACACACGTGTACATACACACACATGTACACACACACACGTGACACACACACACACACACACACACACGTACACACACATACACACACACGTGGACACACACACACGTGTACACACACACGTGCACACACACACACGTGCACACACACGTACACACACANACANGTACACACACACGTGTCACACATGTCACACACACACACACACGTGTACACACACACGTCACACACACACACGTACACACACACACGTACACACACGCACACACACACACACGTGTACACACACATACACACACACGTGTACACACACGTATATACACACACACACACACGTGTACACACACACACACCTGGTGTACACACACACGTATATATACACACACGTGTACACACACACACACCTGGTGTACACACACGTATATACACACACACGTGTACACACACATGGGGCAAGTGCTGTTAGCGAGTAGCGCCTATGAGCGGTGCAATTAGAGATCGCACTCATGGTAGAGGTTACACACACGCGCACACGTGTGCATGAACACGTGTGTGTACACATTCCTGTGATGCTAATGTACCTGTGCATTACTCAACGGGATGATTTATTGCAGTAGCAGCAGCAGTAGCAACGTTACCCCCCCCCAACCCCTTCAATGGGGGAAACTTGGCAGGACCCTCCTGAAATAAAATTTTCTTGAGACTCTGTGAGACTCGAACAGAATGTATGTACGTGGAACTTTCTTTCGCACCGTACGTAGGCAACCGAGCTAATCTGTGGGTCTCTGTGGATCTCGATGGGTATCTCTCTCGGTCTATATGGGTGTCTCTATTGGTGTCCCTGTGGGTCTGGGCGTCTGTGGGTCCCTGTGTGTGCACGTATCTTGAACTTCTTTCGCACAGTACGTAGCGAATCGTGATAATCTTGTGGGTGTCTGTGGGTCCCTGTGTGTGTACGTCTGTCGAGTTTCTTTCGCACCGTACGTAGCCAACCGTGCTAATCGAAGGTGCGGGGCGCCACGGTGGCAAGATGTTAACTACCTCGCCTGGTATACAGGAGATCGTGGGTTCGACCCCGACACTGACTCCTACTGCTGCATATGTGGAGTTTGCGTCTCTCTCTGTGGCAAGATGCTAACTACCTCGCCTGGTGTACAGGAGGTCGTGGGTTCGACCCGACACTGACGCCTGCTGCTGTATATTTGGAGTTTGCGTTTCTCTCTGTGGCAAGATGTTAACTACCTCGCCTGGTCTACAGGAGGTCGTGGGTTCGACCCCGACACTGACGCCTGCTGCTGTATATTTGGAGTTTGCGTCTCTCTCTCTCTGTGGCAAGATGTTAACTACCTCGCCTGGTACGCAGGAGGTCGTGGGTTCGATCCAGACCCTGACGCCTGCTGTATATTTGGAGTTTGCGTGTCTCTTTGTGGCAAGATGTTAACTACCTCGCCTGGTACGCAGGAGGTCGTGGGTTCGACCCCGACCCTGACGCTTGCTGCTGCTGTGTATTTGGAGTTTGCGTGTCTCTCTCCGTGGTCGCGTGGATTTTTCTCCGGATCGGCACCCGTTTAGAATACGTCACGGTTTTAAATTTGCATGTGATAGGCCACTTCGTTGAGCTATCATTTGTGACCAGGTCGCTTTTGAAAAGTAAAAAATGTTAGTTTCACTTTAGGGGGAAGATGGACAAATGACTCCAGAGTCCTTCAACAACTTTTGTTTTTGTTGGCGGTCAAGTGATGTCTCCTCTGACATCACCCGTTCTAATGATCATCAATCAGTCATTCCAACTGTGTAAACACTCACACATTCACCACTCTGCGAACAAGAAGCTTTTCAATTCCACAAAATATGTAATTTTAAAAAGGCCGCCAGCCCCTATCACGCAACACGTGGTGGTTGGGTCCTGAAGACGACAAGACTTTCAGAGCCGTCGCATGTTCCAACCCACGTGTCCCTCTCACGTCAACACGAGCACCCAACCGGACCATCGTCACGTCATCATCGTGGCCATCCACATGGGTCGTCATCACGACTAACCNGAGTGTAATCCTGGATTTGAAGCTTTCGTACTTTAGCNATCCATACTCTTTGGTGCTTTCGGTAAAATTCACAGTTAGGAATAAAATTATAACGCAACACAAAGCGGTGGTCATCCAACTGTGAAACGGAGTTTTATTTAATTTCTAACTACGTACGAGTGTGTTCTCAAATCCCCGTGTCCCNAGCCTCTCTCTCTCTCAATGTAATNCAAGAGGTCTCCCTGTTGTTGTCATCATCGTCCCGATGAACACCCAGCTATATCACTGCTGGTCGGTGAGAGTGGGATGGATTCCGATTTAAAGCTTTCGTGACTGCAGGGATTCATATTGTTGGTTTCTTCGGTAAATCACGTAGAAGGGAAATAATAAAATAATAAATAATAAAATAATAAATAATTGTCACGACGTTTCGGCCACAACGCAAGCAGCCGTCCTCAGGTGAAGAACAGGTCTGTCGGAAAGGCAGCGTTCATTCAGACGCTGTCTTTCCGACAGCCCTGTTCTTCACATGAGGACGGCTGCTTGCGTTGTGGCCGAAACGTCGTGAGAATTATTTTATTATGTTTTATTTTCTTATTTTATTCTTTCCCTTCTACGTGACTTTACCGAAAGAACCAAGAGGATGGGATGGATTCGTTGCGGGTGGTGTAGGGGAGTGGAGAGAAGTGGGGTTGGCGAGGTATCGGTCCACTCACTCCTCACCCCTCGTGGGGGTGGGGGGGGGCGGTGAGGGGGTCACAGGGGTTAATCTCAGACCCCCCCGCCCCCTCCCCTTAGCCAGACCTCCGTGTCACCCCCACGTATCGCCCCTCGGCCACACCAACCCCCCACCCCCCATATCGTAGGCGCGCCGTGTCGCCCTTAATAGGCGCTCGCTAACAGACCACTCGCCCACACAGCCGAGGCTACACGGGGGATCCAATGACCCCTATCCTCCCCGTATCCTCGCGAGAGAGATAGGGGGGGGGTCTGACCCCCTCCCCGCCTCCACCTACTGGGGTGGTGGAGGTGGTGGTGGTGGGGGGGTCTGACCCCTTCCCCGCCTCCACCTACTGGGGTGGTGGAGGTGGTGGTGGTGGGGGGNTCTGACCCCCTCCCCGCCTCCACCTACTGGGGGTGGTGGAGGTGGTGGTGGAGGTGGTGGTGGAGGTGGAGGTGGGGGGGGTTTTGACTCCCTCCCCGCCTCCACCTACTGGGGGTGGTGGAGGTGGTGGTGGAGGTACTGGGGTGGAGGTGGTGGGGGGGGTCTTGTTTTGACCTTGGCGAGAGGGCTGCTGTTGAAAGGCAGAGGCCGTCTGCAGTTGCGTCGACAGCGGTGCCCCACGTGACCTGCGCAGAGTTGTAGGGGCAAGCGCTGTGCATGCCGGGCATGGTGTGACCAGAAGCACGCACCCCCCCCCCTCGCCGCCTTTGTCTCTCCCCAGTGCTGGTGCTTATGCACGTCGCACTGGGGGCTGATTTGAGGCCGAGTCGAGCTAGGGAGGCCAGAACCGAGTTCAGATAATCGTCATCGGTTTGGTGGTGGAGGTGGTGGTGGAGGTGGTGGTGGTGATTGTGGTGGTGGAGGTGGTGGTGGAGGGGTGGTGGAGGTGATGGTGGAGATGGTGGTGGTGATGGTGGAGATGGTAGTGGTGGATGTGGTGGTGGTGGAGGTGATGGTGGTGGTGGATGTGGTGGGGGCGTAGGTGGAGGTGGTGGTGGAGGTAATGGTGGAGATGGTGATAGTGGTGGTGGAGGCGGTGGTGGTGGTTTTGGTGGTGGCCGTGAGCGGGAATCGATGTCCGGTCTCTGTCGGGTTTCGGTAGCGCAGTGCAGCGCGAACCACCTCGCGAAACGCTCCGCACACACACACACACTTAAACACACACGCACACACGCGCACATACACACTCTACGGACACTTAAACAAACACACACACACACTCACGCACGCACACTTAAACATACACAAAGATCCCCCATATAGCCTAAACAGACTCACGCACACTTAAACAAACGCACACACACTCAAACACACACACACTCACGCACACACTCAAGCACACTTAAATAAACGCACACACGCTTAAACAAACGCACATACACTAACGTACACTTATAACAAACACACACAGGCGCACACATACACTCAAAATACACGCAAAAAAACACACACACACTCTCACGCACACACACTTACGCACACTTAAACAAACACACAATAACGCACACATTTAAACGCTCATACACTTAAAAACACACACACTCACGCACATTTAAAAACACACACACACTCACACACATTTAAAAANCACAATCACGCACATTTAAAAACACACACACACACACTCACGCACACATTCACGCACACACACTTACGCACACTTAAACAAACACGAATACTTAAAAAACACACACACTCAACCACACTTAAAACACACACACACGCATTAAACACACACACACACTCACGCACACACACTTACGCACACTTGAACAAAACAAACAATAACGCACACACACTCAAACACAAACTCACTCACGCACACACACACACTTAAAACACACACACTCACGCACACTGAAAAACACGCATATTCACGCACACACACACACTCAAACACACACACACTTACGCACACTTAAAAAACACTCACGCACACTTAAAAACACTCACGCACACTTAAACAAACGCACACACACACTTACGCACACTTAAAAACACTCACGCATACTTAAACACACGCACACACACACTTAAAACACACACTCACGCACACTGAAAAACACGCACATTCACACACACACTTAAAACACACACTCAAACACACACACACTTACGCACACTTAAAAACACTCACGCACGCTTAAAAACACTCACGCACTAATAAGCATATGCACACACACTTACGCACACTTAAAAACACTCACACATACTTAAACACACGCACACACACACTTAAAACACACACTCACGCACACTGAAAAGCACGCACATTCACACACACACTTAAAAACACACACTCAAACACACACACACACTTACGCACACTTAAAAACACACACACACACTTAAAAACACACTCATGCACACTGAAAAACACACACATTCACGCACAGACACACACACTTAAAACACACACACACTGACGCACACTTAAAAACACACTCACGCAAACTTAAAAACACACTCACACACTTAAAAACACACACTCATGCACACTGAAAAACACACACATTCACGCACAGACACACACACTTAAAACACGCACACACTGACGCACACTTAAAAACACACTCACGCACACTTAAAAACACACACACACACTCACGCACACACTTACGCACTCACACACACTTAAACACACACACTCACGCACACTTAAACAAACACACACTCACGCACACTTAAACAAACACACACTCACGCACACACACTTAAACAACACACAATAAAGCACACACACTCACGCACACTTAAACAAACACACACACACATACTTAAACAAACGCGCACACACTCACCCACATTTAAAAACACACACTCACACACACACTCACGCACGCACTCGCACGGATATTTTAGAGAGACAAACGCTGACCTTGAAACGCGATCGGCTTGGAATGCGCCAAAGCATCTGTAATGAGCGACATTAGCACCTCGCGTGTGTGTGCGTGCGTGTGTGTACACGTGTGTGTGTGTGTGTGTGTACACGTGTGTGTGTGTGTACGTGTGTGTGCACGTGTGTGTGTACACGTGTGTGTGCACGTGTGTGTGTGTACACGTGTGTGTGTGTACGCGTGTGTGTGTACGCGTGTGTGTGTGTACGTGTGTGTGTACGTGTGTGTACACGTGTGTGTGTACGTGTGTACGCGTGTGTGTACGCGTGTGTGTACACGTGTGTGTACGCGTGTGTGTACATGTGTGTGTACGTGTGTGTGTGTGTACGTGTGTGTGTGTACGTGTGTGTGTACGCGTGTGTGTAGTGTAGCGGTTAGCGCGCTGCGCTATGAACCTGGCGACCTGGGTTCGATTCCCGCTCACGGCCAACACCCAGTGACGATTATCTGAACCTGTCTTGGGCCTCCCCTAGGTCGACTCAGCCTGAAATGAGTACCTGGTGTGGTGTGTAAACATCGCCACTAGGGAGACAAAGGCGGTCGGGCGTGGTGTTGGCCACCCACCCCTCGTGTGCCGTGCCGGCCTTTATAGGTGCTCGCTAACAGTACTTGCCCCTACAGTCTGTTAAGGCTATACGGGGGATCTTTGTCTTTGTGTACACGTGTGTGTACATGAGTGTGTGTGTACACGTGTGTGTGTGCGCGCGTGTGTGTACACTGTGTGTGTGTCCACGTGTGTGTGTGTACACGTGTGTGTGTACACGTGTGTGTGTACACTGTGTGTGTGTCCACGTGTGTGTGTACACTGTGTGTGTGTCCACGTGTGTGTGTACACGTGTGTGTACACGTGTGTGTGTCCACGTGTGTGTACATGTGTGTGTGTACACTGTGTGTGTGTACACGTGTGTGTGTACACTGTGTGTGTACACGTGTGTGTGTCCACTGTGTGTGTACACGTGTGTGTGTACACTGTGTGTGTGTACACGTGTGTGTGTACACGTGTGTGTACACGTGTGTGTGTGCGCACGTGGTCGTAGTGGTTCGCGTGCTGCGCTGTGAATCCAGCGACCCGAGTTCGATTCCCGATCACGAGACGATTATCTGAACCCGCTCCCTGGGCTTCCCCTCGGTCGACTCAGCCTCAAATGAGTTTCTGGTGCGGTGTGTGCACATACAAACACCGGGGAGACAAAGGCGGTCGGGCGTGGTGTTCACCACCCCCTCGTGTGCGCCGTGCGAGCCTTCAAAGGTGCTACTCACGAACAGCAGCAGTCTGTTACAGGCTGCGCGGGGATCTTTGTCTTGTGTGTGTGTGATGAATGGATTATCCGTGCATTAGCAACGGGCCAGAGGTTAGGGGTTAACACACTCACAGACAGACACGTGGACACGTACACACATAAAATACAACGACCCCCCGGTAGCCTTTAACAGACTGTTGGGTCAAGTGCTACGATGAAGGCCGGAACGGCACCACGCCCGACCGCCTTTGTCTCCCCTGTGCTGACGTTTATGACCGCACCCAGGGACTCATTTTTTAAGGTTGAGTGCGCCAACCATTGCACCACCGCTCCCCCACGAGCATACACGTGGACAAAGACGTGTACATACGCAGGGGCGGTGACGTCACCGCGCGCTTGTGCCAGGCTAGGTGCACTTGAGGCCGTCACTGCTAAGAGTGTGAGGCTCGCCGCTGCTGGCAGGGAGGGGGGAGGTCACGGCACATACTCAGGTGGTGCCGTGAGTTGACCGACTGAGAGGACTGGCACCACCTGTGCTCCCCACTGCGCCAACTTGCACGCACGCACACAAACAAAGATGCCCCGTGTAGCCTCAACAGATTGCTGGGGGCAAGTGCTGTTCGCGAGCACCGATGCTATGAAGGCCGGCCCACGACACACGAGTGGATGGGTGGCGAGCAACACGCCCGGCCGCCTTTGTCTCCCCCAGTGGCGATGTGGATTACGCACCGCTCCCAGCTGCTGAGTGACGAAAACTCCGAGCCGAGGCTCCTGGTGTTGTCAACCACTGCGCCACCGCTCCTCGCGAGCACGTGGGCACCCGGGCATGAGTCGCGTGTCACGTGGTATCGGGTTCAACACGGGGACTCGCGCGCCAACAAAGATAAAGGCAAAGATCCCCGTGTAGCCTTGAACAGAGCGTTGGGGCAAGTGCTGTTTGTGTAACAGCAGCAGCAGCAGCACCGACGAAGGCCGGCACGGTTCACGAGGGTTGGTGGGGGGGTGGCCGGCACCACGCCCGGCCGCCTTTGTCTCCCCCAGTGGCCGGTGTTTACTACATACCGCGCCAGGTGCTTATTGGAGGCTGGGTCGACACATACACACACACAAGCACACGTGGAACACACACAACGTGAAATATGTTAACCGTGCAATTGCGCATTAGCTCGGGGTCACGAGTAATGGGGTTTTTGGAAAAGCAAACAAAGGCAAACATCCCCCGCATAGCCCACGCAGGCTACTCGGGGGCAAGTGCTGTTTGCGAGCACCTATTAAGGCCGGCCCCGTACACGAAGGCAGTGGGTGTCTAGCACCACGCCCGGCAGCCTTTGTCTCCCCAGCGGCTGATGTTGTATACACGCACGGGACCAGGGACTTCTTCTCTAGAGCTGGAATCGAACTCGGGTGGCGCGCGCGTTGGCAGCGCGGTGCGCTAACCACTGCGCCACCGCTCCCCCCACGACGTGAACGGCCGATTAGCAGGGTTGGCTACGTACGGTGCGAAAGAAGTTCAACGTAGGCACGTACTCGGTTGAGGCTGAGTCGCCCCAGGAGAGGTCCAGCACCGGTTCAGATCATCGTCACTGGTGGTGGTGGCCGTCAGAGGGAGTCGAACTCGGGTCGCCGCGATCGTAGCGCAGCGTAGCGCTCACCGCTACACACCCAGGTCACACACACACAGACTCACACACAGACTCACACACTCACACACACACACACAGACTCACACACACACACACACACACTCACACACACAGACACACACNGACTCACACACAGACTCACAC
The DNA here is from genome assembly GCA_018977245.1 of Lethenteron camtschaticum. NCBI lineage: Eukaryota > Metazoa > Chordata > Hyperoartia > Petromyzontiformes > Petromyzontidae > Lethenteron > Lethenteron camtschaticum. The sequence continues at coordinate 3,201,213 of MU249593.1, read as the reverse complement.
ACACTCACACACACTCACACACAGACAGACTCACACACACACGCACACACACAGACTCACACACACACTCACACACACAGACACACACACACTCACACACACTCACACACACAGACTCACACACACTCACACACACACAGACACANTCACACACACTCACCACACACACAGACTCACACACACAGACAGACTCACACACACACACACACACAGACTCACACACACTCACACACACTCACACACACACACGGACTCACACACTCACACACACGGACTCACACGGACTCACACACACACTCACACACTCACACACACTCACACATACATACGGACTCACACACTCACACACACACACGGACTCACACACACACACGAACTCACACACACAGACACGGACTCACACACACAGGCTCACACACACAGACTCACACACACACTCACACAGACTCACACACACTCACACACACACTCACACAGACTCACACACACAGACTCACACACACACACACGGACTCGCACACACTGAGACGCCCTCGCTGTGTCAACTCGCCGGCCGTGAGTGATGGAACGAGACTCTTTGATGTGATCGGAGGGGTCCCCGTGTTTGTGCGCGCGGGGGGGGGTCGCGCACTGATACACGCAATTAAGTTCGCTCATAATCCCTCCTCGACTGAAATCAATCGGCTTTGTTCTGAACCCGTGGAGAAACCGGTTAGAACCGGTTTCCATATTGCTCGTCATACTTCTGTGTTATTCTGAACCGGTTTTGGGCCTCCCTAGGTCGACTCGGCCTCAAATGAGTGCCTCGTGCAAGGTGCACAGTCAACATCGCCACGAGGGAGACAAAGGCGGCCGGGCGTGGGGCTGGCCACCCGACCCGCACCGTGTGCCGTGCCGGTAGATGCTGCTCGCTAACAGCACTTGCCCCGGCAGTCTGTGAAGGCTACACGGGGGATCTTTGTCTTTGTGTGGAGGAGGAGGAGGCGGCCCCCTGCACTTGCAGGGCCGCGCCTTTGCCCTGCAGCTGAGGCATCACCGCGAGGCGATGTGGGTCTGCCGCCGTGCGGTTTGTACTTAACGGTAACCGGTTTCTAACAAAAACGGTTACTGTAACCGGTTTCGACAACTGTCACCGGTTACAAAGCTCCCCGTGTAGCCTTAACAGACTGTTGGGGCAAGTGCTGAGTGGGTGGACAGCACCACGCCCGGCTGCCTTTGTCTCCCTAGTGGCGATGTTTACACTACTCATTTGAGGCTGAGTTGACCTAGGAGAGGCCCAGGACCGGTTCAGATAATTATCGTCACCGGTGTTGGCCGTGAGCTGGAATCGAACCCGGGACGCCGGGTTCGTAGCGCGGCGTAGCGCTAACCGCTGCACCACCGCTCCCCAACAACCTTTCACCAACGCGACGCGCTACGAACTCGGCAACCCGAGTTTAATTCGCGCTCACGGCTACCGTCAGTGGCTAGGAGATGTCAACTGCCTCGCCTGGTACGCAGGAGGTCGTGGGTTCGATCCCGACCCTCGCGATCTTCTGCATATTTTGGAATGTGGCGGTTTTCGTTGAGACGTCACTCGTGATGCATAGCTCAGTGGGGCCTTTAGCCGGTGAAATAAAACGTTTAAACTTTTGTTGTTGTTTTTTTACGCGAACCAGTCCCGAGTTTACCGCTCTGCACCAGACCAGCACGTTGACCGGCGTGGTGAAGTATGGCTGAAATCCCCTTTTTGTTTTCACCCCCTAGGACCCCAGGGCAAGAGGGGGAGGAGAGGGCGGAGAGGAGAAGCAGGTACCGCACGCACAACACGTGGCAGTGGAGCAAGTAGCATCGTGAATCCATCTGTGCGGGTTTTGAGTGGTGATGTCCCCTCGTATTCTACAGCTGCGTGGTGCTGGGGTTCCTTCCTGGAATTCATAGAGAACCACAGACCCATATATTCACATAGAGTCCCACACAGAGATCCATAGAGACCCACAGAGACCCACAGATCCCTAGATTCACATAGAGACCCACACAGAGATCCATAGAGACCCACAGAGACCCATAGATCCCTAGATTCACATCGAGTCCCACACAGAGATCCATAGAGACCCACAGAGACCCACAGATCCCTAGATTCACATAGAGACCCACACAGAGATCGACAGAGCCACACAGAGACCCACAGACCCACAAATCCCTAGATTCACATAGAGACCCACACAGAGATCGACAGAGCCACACAGAGACCCACAGATCCACACAGAGACCCACAATCCCTCGATTCACATAGAGACCCACACAGAGACCCACAGACCCACACAGAGACCCACACACAGAGACCCACAGACCCAAACAGAGACCCACAGATCCCTAGATGCACATAGAGACCCACACAGAGACCCACAGACCCATAGACTGGCATTAAGACCCACAGACTCGCACAGAGATACCCAGACCCACACAAAAGACCCACAGACCCCCATAGGCTTGCACAGAGACTCACAGGCCCACAGACTCACTCAGAGACCCACTTAACCATCCATTCACATAGAGGCCCTTTTACCCATAGATCCACACAAAGGCCAATTTAACCACAGATTCACATAGCGACCAATAGAATCACAGAGAGACAGAGACTCCCACAAAGACCCATAGACTCGCACTTGTGTGTTGATGGTTGTTGTTGTTATTGTTATTGACTGTTGTTGATATTTGCCGTTGGCTGTTGTCGTTGCTGATTGTTGTTGTGGTGGTTGTTTGCAGGCCCACCTGTAAGTGATGGAGAACATTCGGATAAGTGTCAAGCACTATCACCACTACCATCATCACCAACATCATCAACACCACCACCACAATCATCACCACCACCAGCATTATGATCATCATCGCCAGCACCATCACTACCATCATCAACACCACCACCACCACGATCACCACCACCATCATCATCACCAGCACCACCACCATTACCACCACCACCACCATACCCACCACAACCACCACCACAACCACCACCATCACCATCACCACCATCACCACCACCATCGTCACCATCACCACCATCACCATCACAACCATCACCATCACTACCACCACCATCGCCATCACAACCATCACCACCACCATCGCCATCACAACCATCACCACCACCATCATCACCATCATCACCATCATCACCACAACCACCACCACAACCACCACAACCACCACCATCACCACGTCTTCTGATGTCCTCCCCCCTACCCCAGGGAAAACCGGGCCCCAAAGGAGATCTCGTAAGTGTCACGTGTGTGTCACGTGTGTCTGTGTGTGTCACGTTTGTGTCTGTGTGAGTGTCACGTGTGTGTCACGTGTGTGTCTGTGTGAGTGTCACGTGTGTGTCACGTGTGTGTGTGTCTGTGTGTGTGTCTGTGTGAGTGTCACGTGTGTGTCTGTGTGTGTGTCTGTGTGAGTGTCACGTGTCTGTCTGTGTGTGTGTCTGTGTGTGTGTATGTGTGTCTGCGTGTGTCTGTGCACCTAGCTTGGAACAAGCGCCCTGGTAACGTCACCACCACTTCGTCGCGAAGGACGGCTGTTGTGTGTGTGCCTGTGTGTGTGTCTGTGTGTGAGTGTGTGAGTGTCACGTGTGTGTGTGTGTGTGTGTCTGTGTGTGTGTCTGTGTGAGTGTCTGTGTGTGTGTCTGCGTGTCGAAGTGTGTACATCTGTAGTGGCGTATATTGAGTCACTGCGGCGTCTAGCGCTAGCTACTGGAGGAAGCGTGGTACTGTGCATCATCTTTGGTGTCTTTCGGTTAAGTCACGGTGATAGGTTAAAATTAAAAAGGAAATATAAAAAAAAACTAGGACGGTTTTGATCACAACGCAATCGATCGTCATCAGGAGGAAAAAACGAGGGGGAAAGCTGCTGAGGCAGACAGTTTTAAAGGTTTAAAATGGGTGTAGCCCAAGGGTCATAAACGAAGTGGGCGGGGCTCGTTATCTTAATGTGCGAAGTTAGCATGATGTTAATGTGATAAATTAGCATGCTAATGTAAGAGAGGAGAGCGGCCTCCACAACGAGGGCGTGGAGGTGGCTATGTTAATGCGAGAGATTAGCATGATGTTAATGTGAGAGATTAGCATGATGTTAATGTGAGAGATTAGCATGATGTTAATGTGAGAGATTAGCATGATGTTAATGTGAGAGATTAGCATGATGTTAATGTGAGAGATTAGCATGATGTTAATGTGAGAGATTAGCATGATGTTAATGTGAGAGATTAGCATGATGTTAATGTGAGAGATTAGCATGATGTTAATGTGAGAAATTAGAGGGCTTGGAGGTGGCTATGTTAATGTGAGAGATTAGCATGATGTTAATGTGAGAGATTAGCATGATGTTAATGTGAGAAATTAGAGGGCTTGGAGGTGGCTATGTTAATGTGAGAGATTAGCATGATGTTAATGTGAGAGATTAGCATGATGTTAATGTGAGAGATTAGCATGATGTTAATGTGAGAGATTAGCATGATGTTAATGCGAGAGATTAGCATGATGTTAATGCGAGAGATTAGCATGATGTTAATGCGAGAGATTAGCATGATGTTAATGTGAGAGATTAGCATGATGTTAATGTGAGAGATTAGCATGATGTTAATGTGAGAGATTAGCATGATGTTAATGTGAGAGATTAGCATGATGTTAATGTGAGAGATTAGCATGATGTTAATGTGAGAAATTAGAGGGCTTGGAGGTGGCTATGTTAATGTGAGAGATTAGCATGATGTTAATGTGAGAGATTAGCATGATGTTAATGTGATATATTAGAGGGCTTGGAGGTGGCTATGTTAATGTGAGAGATTAGCATGTTAATGGGGATCGGAGAGCCGAAGCCACGGGGAAATAACAACTAACATCGGAAGGTGTCAGGATGGGAACATCACAGCCAGTTATGACTTAAACTGGTTGATGACGTCCTTCCAATGATTGTACCCATCCTCTCGGTTAAAATTGTCTCTGTATATGTGGATGGCTTCATGAACGAACCTTTGTTAATAGTCAGTGGGCTTACAAAGTACCTTCGCCTTAGAGAAATCAATTTCGTGTGAGCCCACCACATTAAAACAATGATCAGCCACGGCCGAGGTATTGGTCCTACCGTGTTTAAAATCTGCCTCATGCTCACGAACACGGTTCTGAGACATGTCGCTTAGTTTCCACAATGTAACTACTGCCGCAGACAGCTTAGTTTATAGACGCCGGGGTATTGCATATCAGGGATCCTATCCTTCACAGATCTTGAGCAAACTCAAGATCCAGGCTTGATTCAACACAGTACGTAACATTCGTGGTTTGATCCATCTCAGCGTGGCCTGGCCACGCCCTAGGCTCCGCCCTAGGCCGCGCTCAGGGGCATAAAAGGGAGGTCCTGAGCGCCGATCTGGGCTGTCTTATGGAATCAACTCGCCATGCGACATCTCTTCGCTCGCCTCCGTGGGTCAGGCAGTGCGTCACCGACTGACCCGGTTATCCAGTTACCCCATTGTGGTCTGAGTTACTCGTGGTGGTAACAACCTACGTCGTTATCCCGAACGTTTATGTCTCCATGAAACCCACTACACATCCATCACCACTGGGGAATACAAAGGCGGCCGGGCGTGGTGCTGACCACCCACCCCCTCGTGATGCCGTCCTGGGATTAGTAGCTGCTCGCTAACAGCACTTTCCCAACAGCCTGCTAATGGCTACACGGGGGATCTTTGTCTTTGTGTGTGTGTGTGTGCAGGGTCCCAGAGGAGAGAGAGGGTACAAGGTGAGTCGGTGACATGACCATACTTCACCTCGGGGAGCATAGAAGGACAGTACAACCGTGAATTTTTCTTCATTCTCGCCATAGCTTATAGCACCTGTTATGCATGGTGGTCACGTGTGTGTGTGTGTCTGTCTCGCAGGGCGACCAAGGGAGTCTGGACCTCGGGTACGTTTATCATCATCAGAATCATTCAAACATTCACTCGTAATCAGCTACTTCGGCATCATCATGAATATACTCACTCCATCAGCAGCAGCAGCATCATCATCAAGAATATAGTCACTCCATCATCATCAGCAGCAGCAGCATCATCATCATGAATATAGTCACTCCATCATCAGCAGCAGCATCATCATCATGAATATACTCACTCCATCATCAGCAGCAGCAGCAGCAGCAGCATCATCATCATCATGAATATACTCACTCCATCATCATCATCAGCAGCATCATCATCATCATGAATATACTCACTCCATCATCAGAAGCAGCATCATCATCATCATGAATATACTCACTCCATCATCATCATCAGCAGCATCATCATCATGAATATACTCACTCCATCATCAGCAGCAGCATCATCATCATCATGAATATACTCACTCCATCATCATCAGCAGCAACATCATCATCATGAATATACTCACTCCATCATCAGAAGCAGCATCATCATCATCATGAATATACTCACTCCATCATCATCAGCAGCATCATCATCATGAATATACTCACTCCATCATCAGCAGCAGCAGCATCATCATCATGATGAATAAACTCACTCCATCATCATCAGCAGCAGCATCATCATCATGAAAATACTCACTCCATCATCATCATCAGCAGCAGCATTATCATCATGAATATACTCACTCCATCATCATCATGAATATACTCACTCCATCATCAGCAGCATCATCATCATCATGAATATACTCACTCCATCATCAGCAGCAACATCATCATCATGAATATACTCACTCCATCATCAGAAGTAGCATCATCATCATCATGAATATACTCACTCCATCATCATCAGCAGCAGCAGCATCATCATCATGAATATACTCACTCCATCATCAGCAGCATCATCATCATCATGAATATACTCACTCCATCATCATCAGCAGCAACATCATCATCATGAATATACTCACATCATCATCAGCAGCAGCATCATCATCATGAAATACTCACTCCATCATCATCAGCAGCAGCATCATCATCATGAATATACTCACTCCATCATCATCAGCAGCAGCATCATCATCATGAATATATTCACTCCATCATCATCAGCAGCAGCAGCATCATCATCATGAATATACTCACTCCATCATCAGCAGCAGCAGCAGCCAGCATCATCATCATGAATATACTCACTCCATCATCATCAGCAGCAGCATCATCATCATGAATATACTCACTCCATCATCATCAGCAGCAGCATCATCATCATGAATATACTCACTCCATCATCATCAGCAGCAGCAGCATCATCATCATGAAAATACTCACTCCATCATCATCAGCAGCAGCATCATCATCATCATGAATACACTCCATCATCATCAGCAGCAGCATCATCATCATGAATATACTCACTCCATCATCATCATCAGCAGCATCATCATCATCATGAATATACTCACTCCATCATCAGAAGCAGCATCATCATCATCATGAATATACTCACTCCATCATCATCATCAGCAGCATCATCATCATGAATATACTCACTCCATCATCAGCAGCAGCATCATCATCATCATGAATATACTCACTCCATCATCATCAGCAGCAACATCATCATCATCATCATGAATATACTCACTCCATCATCAGAAGCAGCATCATCATCATCATGATATACTCACTCCATCATCATCAGCAGCATCATCATCATGAATATACTCACTCCATCATCAGCAGCAGCAGCATCATCATCATGATGAATAAACTCACTCCATCATCATCAGCAGCAGCATCATCATCATGAAAATACTCACTCCATCATCATCATCAGCAGCAGCATTATCATCATGAATATACTCACTCCATCATCATCAGCAGCAGCAGCATCATCATCATGAATATACTCACTCCATCATCAGCAGCATCATCATCATCATGAATATACTCACTCCATCATCAGCAGCAACATCATCATCATGAATATACTCACTCCATCATCAGAAGTAGCATCATCATCATCATGAATATACTCACTCATCATCATCAGCAGCAGCAGCATCATCATCATGAATATACTCACTCCATCATCAGCAGCATCATCATCATCATGAATATACTCACTCCATCATCATCAGCAGCAGCATCATCATCATGAATATACTCACTCCCTCATCATCAGCAGCAGCATCATCATCATGAATATACTCACTCCATCATCATCAGCAGCAGCAGCATCATCATCATGAATATACTCACTCCATCATCAGCAGCAGCAGCAGCAGCAGCATCATCATCATGAATATACTCATCATCATCATCAGCAGCAGCATCATCATCATGAATATACTCATCATCATCATCAGCAGCAGCATCATCATCATGAATATACTCATCATCATCATCAGCAGCAGCAGCATCATCATCATGAAAATACTCATCATCATCATCAGCAGCAGCATCATCATCATCATGATCACTCCATCATCATCAGCAGCAGCATCATCATCATGAATATACTCATCATCATCATCAGCAGCAGCATCATCATCATGAATATACTCATCATCATCATCAGCAGCAGCAGCATCATCATCATGAAAATACTCACATCCATCATCATCAGCAGCAGCATCATCATCATCATGATATCATCATCATCATCAGCAGCAGCATCATCATCATGAATATACTCACTCTCATCTCTCAGCAGCAGCATTCATCATAATATCTCCTCCATATCATCAGCAGCAGCATCATCATGATGAAATCTCACTCACAATCAGCAGCATATCATAATTTATATTCAGCATCTTTCAGTTTCTGGGATTTACCCTGTGACCTTCGGCTCTTGATTTGGGTTCAACCGCAACAAACAATAAAATTCAAGATCACCTACAATTCGATGTACACAAATCTCTCAGTACATAACAATGAAATCCGTCCNTGCTGCGTACAAAAAGTGTAACAAATCTCAGTCCAGCAGCAGCAGCAGCATCATCAACAGCGTCACCACCATCATTGAATATATTCACAGAGCACATCATCTCATTAGCATCATCAGTTTCATCATCAGCAAATCACATCGGCACCATCAGGAGTGGGGATGGGGGGGACNAGCGGGGGATCGAGGGGGCTGTGGGGGGGGGGGGCTGTGGAGGTGGGGGCCGTCCGCTCTGCTGAGGTCAAATTACTCGGCGATTCCATCTCCCACGGAACCATGTGATGTCCCAATTAAGGCGTGAAGTCACGCTTGGCCCGGAGGGGTTCACGATGGCCGTGCACCACACAGAGACACATCACACAGAGACCCATAGACTCACCACACAGAGACCCAGAGTCATCACACAGAGACCCATAGAGTCATCACACAGAGACCCATAAGTCATAGACTCACCACACAGAGACCCATAGACTCACCACACAGAGACCCATAGAGTCATCACACAGAGACCCATAGAGTCATAGACTCACCACACAGAGACCCATCACNACAGAGACCCATAGACTCACCAGCCATAGAGTCATCACACAGAGACCCATAGAGTCATCACACAGAGACCCATAGAGTCATAGACTCACCACACAGAGACCCATAGACTCACCACACAGAGACCCATAGAGTCATCACACAGAGACCCATAGACTACACAGAGACCCACAGACTCACCACACAGAGACCCATAGAGTCATCACACAAGCCATAGAGTCATCACACAGAGACCCATAGAGTCATCACACAGAGACCCATAGAGTCATCACCACACAGAGACCCATTGACTCACCACACAGAGACCCATAGAGTCATCACACAGAGACCCATANAGTCATAGACTCACCACACAGAGACCCATAGACTCACCACACAGAGCCACAGACTCACCACACAGAGACCCATAGACCACACAGAGACCCACAGACTCACCANACAGAGACCCACAGACTCAACACAGAGACCCACAGACTCACCACACAGAGACCCATAGACTCATCACACAGAGACCCACAGACTCACCACACAGAGACCCACAGACTCACCACACAGACCCATAGACTCACTACACAGAGACCCACAGACTCACCACACAGAGACCCACAGACTCACCACACAGAGACCCACAGACTCACCACACAGAGACCCACAGACTCACCACACAGAGACCCACAGACTCACCACACAGAGACCCACAGACTCACCATACAGAGACCCACAGCTCACCACAGAGACCCACAGACTCACCACACAGAGACCCATAGAGTCATCACACAGAGACCCACAGACTCACCACACAGAGACCCACAGACTCACCACACAGAGACCCACAGACTCACCACACAGAGACCCACAGACTCACCACACAGAGACCCACAGACTCACCACACAGAGACCCACAGACTCACCACACAGAGACCCACAGACTCACCACACAGAGACCCACAGACTCACCACACAGAGACCCACAGACTCACCACACAGAGACCCACAGACTCACCACACAGAGACCCACAGACTCACCACACAGAACCCACATACTCACCACACAGAGACCCACAGACTCACCAACAGAGACCCACAGACTCACCACACAGAGACCCACAGACTCACCACACAGAGACCCACAGACATCACCCACAGAGACCCACAGACTCACCACGAGACCCAAGACTCACCNCACAGAGACCCATAGAGTCATCACACAGAGACCCACAGACTCACCACACAGAGACCAAGACTCACCACACGAGACCCATAGACTCACCCACAGAGACCCACAGACTCACCACACAGAGACCCACAGACTCACCACACAGAGACCCAGAGTCATCACACAGAGACCCATAGAGTCTCACCAGAGACCCATAGAGCATCACACAGAGACCCATNGAGTCATAGACTCACCACACAGAGACCCAGACTCACCACAAGAGACCCATAGAGTCCTCACACAGAGACCCATAATCATAGACCACCACCAAGACCCATAGACTCACCACACAGAGACCCACAGACTCACCACACAGAGACCCATAGACTCACCCACAGACTCACCACACAGAGACCCACAGACTCACCCANACAGAGACCACAGACTCACCACACAGAGACCCATAGACTCATCACACAGAGACCCACAGACCACCACACAGAGACCCACAGACTCACCACACAGACCCATAGACTCTACACAGAGACCCACAGACCACCACACAGAGACCCACAGACTCACCACACACAGACCACCACACAGAGACCCACAGACCACCACACAGAGACCCACAGACTCACCACACAGAGACCCACAGACCACCACACAGAGACCCACAGACTCACCACAGAGACCCACAGACTCACCACACAGCCATAGAGTCATCACACAGAGACCCACAGACTCACCACACAGAGACCCACAGACTCACCACACAGAGACCCACAGACTCACCACACAGAGACCCACAGACTCACCACACAGAGACCCACAGACTCACCACACAGAGACACAGACTCACCACAGAGACCCACAGACTCACCACACAGAGACCATAGAGTCATCACACAGAGACCCACAGACTCACCACACAGAGACCCACAGACTCACCACACAGCCCACAGACTCACCACACAGAGACCCACAGACTCACCACACAGACCACAGACTCCCCACAGAGACCACCTCACCACACAGAGACCCACAACTCCCAACACAGAGACCCACAGACTCACCACACAGAGACCCACAGACTCACCACACAGAGACCCACAGACTCACCACACAGAGACCACAGACTCACCACACAGAGACCCACAGACTCACCACACAGAGACCCACAGACTCACCACACAGAGACCCACAGACTCACCACACAGAGCCACAGACTCACCACAGAGAGACTCACCACACAGAGACCCATAGAGTCATCACACAGAGACCCACAGACTCACACACAGAGACCACAGACTCACCACCGAACCCAAGACTCACCACACAGAGACCCGCCACCACGACTCACCACACAGAGACCCACAGACTCACCACAAAACAGAGATCCACAGCCTCATCACACAGAGATCCACAGCCTCATCACACAGAGACCCACAGACTCACCACAAGAGACCCACAGACCCACACAGACTCGACTCACCACACAGAGACCCACAGACTCCCACACAGAGACCCACAGACTCACCACACAGACAGAGACCCACAGACTCACCATACAGAGACACACAGACTCACCACACAGAGATCCACAGCTCATCACACAGAGACCCAGAGACTCATCACACAGAGACCCACAGACTCACCACACAGAGATCCACAGCCTCATCACACAGAGATCCACAGCCTCATCACACAGAGACCCACAGACTCACCACAGAGACCCAGACTCATCACACAAGACCCACAGACTCACCACAAGAGACCCACAGACTCACCACAGAGACCCACAGACTCATCACAAGAGACCCACAGACTCACCACACAGAGACCCACAGACTCACCATACAGAGACACACAGACTCACCACACAGAGACCCATAGACTCACCACACAGAGACCCATAGACTCACCAACAGAGACCCACAGCCTCATCACACAGAGACACACAGACTCGCCACACAGAGACCCATAGACTCACCACCAACAGAGAGACCCATAGACTCACCACACAGAGACCCACAGCCTCATCACAACGAGGCCATAGACTCACTACACAGAGACCCATAGACTCACCACACAGAGACCCACAGACTCACCACACAGAAACCCACAGACTGACACCGATTCCTGCTGCTGTGTGCTGTGTGTCTCTAGATGGTTTTTCCTCGGCGCCAACGCGGGTTCCTGACAGTGACCAGCAGATCATCAAAGCGACACTTCTTCAAGGTGACTCATCCTCCTGACTCACCACCCCACTCACCACCCCACTCACCACCCCACTCACCCTTCGACTCACCCCCGCTCACCCCCCCTCACCCCCCACTCACCCCCCACCACTCACCCTCACTCACCACCCACTCACCACCCCTCACACACCCCACTCACCCCTTCGACTCACCCCCCCTCACCCCCCACCCCCCCACTCACCCCCCCCACTCACCCCCCCACTCACCACCCCCACTCACCACCCCCCACTCACCACTCCACTCACCACCCCCTTCCTCTCTTCCCCCACTCACCCCCCGCTCACCCCCCCACTCACCCCCCCCGCTCACCCCCCGCTCACCCCCCCACTCACCCACCCGCTAACCCCCACTCACCCCTCCCGCCCACTCACCCCCACTCTCTTCCCCCGCCCCCTCTCCGTCGTCTCGTCAGGGCGACCCCGGTGTGAGTGGCCCCCAGGACCCCCGGACCCCCGGGCCCCCCGGGCCAAGGGCCCCCCAGGAGCACCGGCAAAGACGGACCCCAGGGAGCCCAGGACCCCGGTGGGTGGCAAGGGGGGGGGGGTGACGGGGGTCGGGGAGTCAGGGTTGGTGGACTCGTATGAAGATGGGAAGACGAAGTGAATGATTGCCCGGGTGAAGCGCTTTGATCAAACTCATAGAGCCTCAGCTAAGATTTTGCCACGGTGCTAAAGATGTATAACTACCGCCTGGTATACAGGAGGTCGTGGTTCGATCCCAACACTGACGACGCCTGCTGCTGTATATTGGAGTTTGCGTCTTTCTCTCTCATCATCATCACGGTGGCTAGGAGATGTTAACTACCACCCTGGTGTACAGGAGGTCGTGGGTTCGATCCCACCCTGACGCCTGCTGCTGTGTATTTGGAGTTTGCGTCTCTCTCTCTCATCATCATCATCATCACGGTGGCTAGGAGATGTTAACTACCTCGCCTGGTGTACAGGAGGTCGTGGGTTCGATCCCGACCCTGACGCCTGCTGTATATTTGTAGTTTGCGTGTCTCTCATCATCATCATCATCACGGTGGCTAGGAAGATGTTAACTACTCGCCTGGTACACAGGAGGTCGTGGGTTTGATCCGACCTGACGCCTGCGTGTATATGTGTAGTTTGCGTGTCTCTCATCATCATCACATCACGGTGGCTAGAGATGTTAATACCTCGCCTGGTATACAGGAGGTCGTGGGTTCGATCTCGACCCCTGACGCCTACTGCTGTTTCTTGGAGTTTGTGTCTCTTATCTCCACGTGCTCGCGTGGATTTTCTCCGGATCCTCCGGTCTCCCCTCCACATTTTAGATGAACATCACCGCGTTGAGAGTGTTTGGTTGCTGATGTAAATGTCCACGCGATAAGCCGCTTCATTGGGCTAATCATTTGTGGCCAGGTCGCTTCTGAAAACGAGTTACATAGCTCGGTCGGATCCTTATCCTGGTAAAAGATAAAAAATTGTTTTAATAGTTCGTTAGTTTTTTCACATCGGGGGCCCCTACTCGTGGCAGCTGTTCCCTGTGTTTAGTTGTGGAGGTTCACAGACTTTTGACTTTAAACAACTTTTATTGCCAAACGCACTGGAGGCGATTTCGATATGAATATACTAACAAATGAAAACAAACGCTACAAATCCACGCGCTGTGGCGCTAAAAGCACCGCGCATACCACGAAAGAAAAGTCACGTGGTGGTGGTTGTGGTGGTTGTGGTGGTGGTGGTCATCGCGCACGCCATGGTGACGAGCGAGCGCTTCGGAAGGTGAACACACGAGGGTGCCGTCCACGCCGGCACAGAGGGACACCCACCAGACCCATGGCCCGAACCCTGAAGCCCGGTGTCTGCGACACGGCCATCACGAGCATTCCAACCTCGAGACGACACCCTGACCCAGGGCTTGAACCCAGATGCCTTTCCAGGCACCGGCTCGTTGCCCCCCCCCCGGACACGGCTATTACGAACCACTTGAGTTCGAGTGCGAGAGAGAGGCACATCTGGACCCGGGGCTTGAACTCAGGCTAGCTAAGTGGTCACGGGCACGGCGTTGGTGACACGGCTTTTGTGTGAGCCAGGCGTGAGCATTCCGGGTTGAAACGCGACCCGCTCCGTGATTGTATCTGCAAGGTGCTGCTGCTACTGCTGCTACTGCTACTACTACTCTCGCTCGCTCTCCGGCCTTCTACAGAGCGGCGTTCCTTCCGAAACATTCCCCTAATTGGGCTTTCTGCGACTCCGTGGAGAAATTCTGGCGAGGGGAGGGTGGGGGCTAAGTGAGGTTTGGGTGGGGGGTATGGACATACATGCACACGCACGGCGGCACAGGTAGAGATGCACACATATGGACACGCACAGGCAAGCACACTCGCATAGACACACTCACACACTCACACATACACACACTCACACACACACATACACACACTCACACACATACACTCACACACACACATACACAGAGACCCACACACATACACACTCTCGTACATACACGCTCACATGCACACACATACACACTCACACACAGACCCACACACATACACACGCACACACATACACACTCTCGTACATACACACTCACACACACACATACACGTACACACTCACACAGAGACCCACACACATACACACTCTCGTACATACACATACAAACTCACACACAGACCCACACACATACACACGCACACACATACACACTCTCGTACATACACACTAACACACACACATACACACACAGACACAGACACATACACTCACACAGAGACCCACACACATACACACTCTCGTACATACACACTCACACACAGACCCACTCATACGCGCTCGTACATATCCACTCACACACACATACTCTTGTACATACACACTCACACACACATACTTTTGTACATACACACTCACACACTCACAGACCACTCACTCACCCACACACATACACACTCACACACTCACAGACCCACTCACTCACACACATACACACTCATGTACACACCAACTCACTCACCCACACACATACACACTCATGTACACACCAACTCACTCACCCACACACTCACTAACACACATACATTTACAAGTATCTCCCGTACAGCCTGAACAGACTGTAGGGGCAAGTGCTGTTAGCGAGTAACACGCCCAGCCACCTTTGTCTCCCCAGCGGCAATATTTACACACCGCACCAGGTACTCATTTGAGGCCGAGTCGACCTAGGGGGAGGCCCGGGACCGGTTCAGATAATCGTCGCTAGGTGTTGGCCGTGAACGTGAATAGAACTCTGGCGGCCGGGTTCATAGCGCAGCGCGCTAACCGCTGCACCACCGCTCCCACTCAGTCACATCGACCCACTGACTCACCCCACACTCACATACCCCAGTCACTCACCCACACACTCACAGACCCACTGACTCACCCACACACTCACAGACCCAGTCACTTACTCACACACTCACAGACCCACTGACTCATCCACACACCACACGCACAAACCCAGTCACTCACCACACTCACAGACCCACTGACTCACCCACACACACACAGACCCAGTCACTACCCCACACACTCACAGACCCACTGACTCACCCACACACTCAAACCACTCGCTCACCACTGATTCACAACTCAC
>MU249593.1:3148318-3184633 GCA_018977245.1 Lethenteron camtschaticum | reverse complement strand
GTGGGTGGTGAGTGGGTGGGTGGATGAGCGTCGGTGGATGGGTGGGTGAGTTAGGTGGGTGAATGGTGAGTGAGTGGCTGAGTGAGTGGCTGAGTGAGTCGCTGAGTGAGTGGCTGAGTGAGTGGTTGAGTGAGTGGGTTGATGGGTGAGTGAGTGGGTTGATGGGTGAGTGAGTGGCTGAGTGCGTGATTGGTGGGTGATGGGTGAGTGAGTGGGTTGAAGGGTGAGTGGCTGAGTGAGTGAGTGGCTGAGTGAGTGAGTGGTAGATTGAGTGGCTGAGTGAGTGAGTGATTGGGTGGGTTGATGGTGAGTGAGTGGGTTGATGGGTGAGTGAGTTGAGTGAGTGGATTGAAGGGTGAGTGAGTGGCTGAGTGAGTGAGTGGGTTGAAGGGTGAGTGAATGGGTTGAAGGGTGAATGAGTGGCTGAGTGGCTGAGTGAGTGGTTGAGTGGTTGATTGAGTGGTTTGAAGGGTGAGTGAGTGGCTGAGTGAGTGAGGGGTTGGATGGGTGGATGAGCGAGAGGATGGCTGATTGGTTGCGTGAATGTGTGGTTAACGTCATCGTATCTCGCGAACAGCACTTGCCCCGACAGTGAGTCAAGTCTAAATGAGGATCTTTGTCTTACGGAGATGAAGAGAAGAAAGTCGAGAGATGGAGAGAGAGAGGGGGGGGTGAATTAGAGCTGCGGGAGGATGCGGAAGGGGGGTCGCGGTGTGAACTTGACTCGAGGTGGGGGGTAGGGGGGTGCTGAGGACGAGAAACGCAGCAGACGGGGAGAGAGGGCACGGTGATAGAGACACGGAGAGATAAACATGGCGAGTGGGGACACGGGGGAGGGGGGACACGGGGGGGAGGGCACGGGGAGGGGGACACGGGGGAGGGAGGAGGGGGACACGGGGGAGGGTGGACACGGGGGAGGGGGGACACGGGGGAGGGGCACGGGGAGGGGGAACACGGGGGGAGGGGCACGGGGGGGAGGGGCAGGGAGGGGGACACGGGGGAGGGGGGACACGGGGGAGGGGACACGGGGGAGGGGACAGGGGGGGATAGGGGGGGGGGACACGGGGGGGGAGGGGTCTCTTTAAACTCACTCAGAGTCCCCGTTCGACCCCTAATCCTGGATCGGGTGACAGAATGGCTCACGAGGGTCGGCGGCGGGAGAGGTCCGGGGGATGGGGGGGCAGGAGACAATGATCCGACACGAGAGTCGGACGTGCAAAGACCCCGATCAGATACACAGACATTGATACACACTGATACACACACAGACAACACACACTCATACAGACTGATAGACTGAGACACACACACACAGATACACACACACTCATACAGACTGATACAGACTGAGACACACACACTGATCAGACTGATACACACACAGATACACACACACACAGATACACACACACGCAGATACACACAGACACACAGATACACATACACACGCAGATACACACACACACACGGAGATACACACACACTCATACACACTGACACACACTCATACACACTCATACACACTGACACACACTGACAACAACAACAACCGCCATTCGCCACTAAGTGGCAGTCACGTCACCACGACGCTTGTGCCAGGCCATGTGCACCTTGGGCCACGTGAAGTGTCGAACGCCCGCTGGCAGGAGGTCACGGGCAGACCCAGCAGGTGCCACGGGTCGATTGACCGAGATGACTGGCTGATGCACCACCTGTGCCCCCTACTGTACCAACTTGCTGTGCTTTATCCACCCGGCGCTCGCTCGTTGTTGTGAGCGTCTCTCCTCCGCCCTCCGACTGCCTCCAACTGCCCAGTAGCGTCCTTCACGAGCCTCCTCCACAGAGGCCGATCTTGACACCGCTGGTACCAGTCATCGGCAAGTCCACTCAGCTCCACGTCTCCTGTACCACATCACTTCATCTCTTCTCTAGACCGTGTCGCGCCTGTTTAGCCCCCTCGATCCGGCCGAACAAAAGCTGTTTAGGCATGCGGTGGCTGGGCATGTGGGCTACATGACCCAGCCAACGCAGCCTTGCCTGCCGGATTTGTGAGCTCCTCACACGATCCAGCCTGGTTAAACCCAGGATGGATCGAGCAGGCCAGCCTAAATGTTTCTAACCGGCGAAGATGCTCCATTAGGGGGGTTCACGTTTCGCAACGCAGAGAAGGGAGGGAATGACTGTGGCCGAGAGACCTGAAGCTTTGTGCAGAGCGACAGACCAGGTAGCTTCCACACAGCGTTACGCAACCGATGAAAATATATTCCGCTCGACTGATTCGGAGTGAGACCTCTGCTGTTAAACCGGAGCCGGTCATGAGCACACTGCCCAGGTATGGGAAACTCTCCACTCTCTCCACAACTGCCCCATTACCGATTAGTAGTTGTGGGGTGGAGTGTCCGTTGGTACAAAATACCCAGGCAGGTGCTTCGTTTTGGTGGGGCTGATGGTAAGGCCCCACCTCTTAGTGGCACGCTCCAATTTCAGCAGCAGCGTCTCCAACTCGCAGCGATACCAGATCATCGGCATATATAACATGGTTGACCAATAGGGAGCCATCCCTTGATCACACCCGGGCATCGATCAGCCTCCCATTATATCTGTACCAAATGGAAATTCCCCCGTACAGCTATTGAAGGCTTCATGAACTACGTGGTCAAAATAGATGTTAAATAATGTGGGAGCCAGAGGGCGTCCCTGTCGCACCCCAATATGTACAGGGAATGACTCTGACTCCGGCCACGTAGTTTTACCCGGGCTCGCTCACCATCATGAAGGTCCTTAATGATCGTGAGCAGCGGGTCAGGACTCCGAAAGCACGAAGAACAACCCAGAGCCCAGGCCTACTGATGGTATCATAGGCCTTGACCAGGTCAATAAAGCAGAGATGTAGGTCTTGTTGGAATTCCCTAAATCTCTGCTGTAGCAGACGGATAGAAAAATGGTATCTGTGCAGGACCGCCCTTTCCTGAAACCGCATTGGGGCTCCGCAAGCCTCTCCTCAGCGTGCCTAGCAAGGCGATGTTAAATAATCCTTGCCAGGACCTTTCCCGGCACACTGAGGAGTGAGATGCCCCTGTAGTTGTTACAGTGGGGACCACCAGGGCATCCTTCCAATCCTGCGGAACCCGTCCAGTGGTCCAGACTGTTGTTATGATATCATGTAAGGCAGTCTGCGCCCAAACGCCACCCTCCCTCAGCATTTCGCTTGGGAGATCATCTCTGCCCGGTGCCTTTCCTGGTTTCAGACTCTGGATCGCCTTCAGTACTTCCTCAACAGATGGCACCTCATCCTGATACACACACGTAGACATACCGACACTGACACACACACACACATATATACATACCGACACATACGACACACACACACATATACATACCGACACATGCCAATACGCACACACACGTAGATATACCAAAACATCCCGATATCACACAGACATTCCGACACATACCGATATACACACTCACACATATATACATACTGACACACACTGATACACACACACAGAGACAGACACGTACTGATATAACAATACCAACCAATACCCGCTAAGTGACAGTGGCGTTACCACGGCGCCTGTGCCAGGCTAGGTGCACTTTGAGGCCACGTGAAGTGTCGAACCTTCGCTGACGGGAGGCCTCGGGACCGGTAGATGCACCAGCTGCTGTACTCCCCACTGTGCCAACTTGCTGCACTTTATGTGCCTGGCTCGTTGTTGTGAGCGTCGCTCCTCCGCCCTCCGTTGTTGCTGGAGGGCGACTGCCTCCAACTGCCCAGTAGCAGCGTCCTTCACGAGCCTCCTCCACAGAGGACGATCTTGACACCGCTGGTACCAGTCATCGGCAAGTCCACTCAGCTCCACGTCATCCTGTACCACATCACTCCATCTCTTCTCTAGCCCGTGTCGCGCCCGTTTAGCCCCTCGATCCGGCCGAACAAAAGCTGTTTAGGCATGCGGTGGCTGGGCATGCGGGCTACGTGGCCCAGCTAACGCAGCCTTGCCTGCCGGAGGAGCTCACCGATGGGACTGTGTCCAGATCTTTCGATGATTCGTGGGCTCCTCACACAATCCAGCCTGCAGGTTAAACCCAGGATGGATCGTAGGCAGGCCAGCCTGAATTTCTCCAACCGGCGCAGATGTTCCATTAGAGGGGTCCACGTTTCACAAGCTTAGAGAAGGGAGGGCATGACCGTGGCCGAGAAGACCCGAAGCTTCGTGGAATATCAATGTACATCCACAGACCCACAGACATACAGACACATTGATATACAAAGACAAATATCCCCATATAGCCTTAACAGACTGTAGGGGCAAGTGATGTTAGCGAGCACCTATGAAGGCCGGAACGGTACACGAGGGGGTGGGTGACCAGCACCACTCCCGACCGCCTTTGTCTCCCCAGTGGCGATGTTTACACACCGCACCAGGTACTCATTTGAGGCTGAATCGAGACCCACGACCGGTTCAGATAATCGTCGCTGGTGTTGTCCCTGAGCGGGAATTGAACCTGGGTCGCCAGGTTTCTAGCGCAGCGCGCTAACCGGTACGCCACCGCTCCCCACACACACACACACGGACACACACATAGATAAAGATCCCCCATATAGCCTTAACAGACTGTAGGGGCAAGTGCTGTTAGCGAGCACCTATGAAGGCCGCAACGGTACACGACACATAGACACACGGACACACACACACGCACGTGTCGTGACGAGAGACAGACTTGGAGAGGTCGCGCGCGGAGGAGACGCGTGGAGGGAGGAGGAGAGTGGGGAAGGGTCATCAATTAGGGCTGGGGAGGGCGGGGGAAGAGGGGGGGGGGGCGGGGGAGTGGGGGTCGTTAGCGGTGATTGAGTCGCTCCCTGGCCCCGGATTGCGAGGTCGCGACCCGAGGGACTGGAGTCCCGAGCACGTGTACACACACACACGTGTACACACACACACGTGTACACACACACGTGTACACACACACACACACACATACACACACACGTGTACACACACGTGTACACACACANGTACACACACACACGTGTACACACACACACACACCACTACACACACACACGTGTACACACACTACACACACACACGTGTACACACACACACACGTACACACACACGTGTACACACACACATACACACACACACGTGTACACACACACGCTGCACACACACACGTGTACACACACACACACATGTGTACACACACGTGTACACACACACATGTGTACACACACACATGTGTACACACACACACGTGTACACACCCCACACACGTGTACACACACACACGTTACCACACACACGTACACACACGTGTACACACACACATGTACACACACACACGTGTACCACACACACGTGACCACCACTTACACACACACACGTGTACACCACACACACACGTGTACACACACACCACACACACGTGTAACACACACCACACGTGTACACAACACGGACACACCACGTGTACACACACACACGTGTACACACACACACACACTGTACACACACACACGTGTACACACACACACGTGTACACACACACTGTACACACACACACACACGTGTACACACACACACGTTAATACACACACGTGTACACACACACACACGTGTACACACACACGTGTACACACACACACGTGTACACACACACACGTGTACACACACACACACACGTGTACACACACACACACGCATGTACACACACANGTGTACACGTACATACACACACACACAGCCACACACACANGTGTACACACACACACACGTGTACACACACACACGTGTACACACACACGTGTACACACACACGTGTACACACACACACACACACACACACACAGCCCGACACACACACACACACACACGTGTACACACACACACGTGTACACACCACTACACACACACACGTGTACACACACACACGTTACACACACGTGTACACACACACACACGTGTACACACACACTACACACACACACGTACACACGTGTACACACACACGTACACACACACACGTGTACACACACACCACACACACACACACGTGTACAACACACACGTGTACAACACACACACCATGNACACACACACACGTGACACACACACATACACACGTACANACACACACACAACACACGTACACACACACACGTGCACACACACGCACGTACACACACACACACANGTGTACACACACACACACACATACGAACACACACGTACACACACACGTGTACACACACACACGTGCACACACACACGTGTACACACACACGTGTACCAACGTGTACACACACACACACGTGTACACACACCATGTGTACACACACCTGTACACACACACACCACACACACACACGTGTACACACACACACACACACACGTGCACACACACACACGTGTACACACACGTGTANACACACGTGTACACACACACACANGTGTACACACACGTATATNCACACACACGTGTACACACACACGTATATACACACACACACACGTGTACACACACACACACCTGGTGTACACACACACGTATATATACACACACGTGTACACACACACACACCTGGTGTACACACACGTATATACACACACACGTGTACACACACATGGGGCAAGTGCTGTTAGCGAGTAGCGCCTATGAGCGGTGCAATTAGAGATCGCACTCATGGTAGAGGTTACACACACGCGCACACGTGTGCATGAACACGTGTGTGTACACATTCCTGTGATGCTAATGTACCTGTGCATTACTCAACGGGATGATTTATTGCAGTAGCAGCAGCAGTAGCAACGTTACCCCCCCCCAACCCCTTCAATGGGGGAAACTTGGCAGGACCCTCCTGAAATAAAATTTTCTTGAGACTCTGTGAGACTCGAACAGAATGTATGTACGTGGAACTTTCTTTCGCACCGTACGTAGGCAACCGTGCTAATCTGTGGGTCTCTGTGGTGTCTCTATGGGTGCCTCTATGGGTGTCCCTCCCTGTGGGTGTCCCTGTGGGTCTATAGGTCTGGGCGTCTGTGGGTCCCTGTGTGTGCACGTATCTTGAACTTCTTTCGCACAGTACGTAGCGAATCGTGATAATCTTGTGGGTGTCTGTGGGTCCCTGTGTGTGTACGTCTGTCGAGTTTCTTTCGCACCGTACGTAGCCAACCGTGCTAATCGGAGGTGCGGGGCGCCACGGTGGCTAAGAGATGTTAACTACCTCGCCTGGTATACAGGAGGTCGTGGGTTCGACCCCGACCTGACGCCTGCTGCTGTATATGTGGAGTTTGCGGTGGCTAGGAGATGTTAACTACCTCGCCTGGTACGCAGGAGGTCGTGGGTTCGATCCAGACCTGACGCCTGCTGTATATTTGGAGTTTGCGTGTCTCTTTCATCATTATCATCCGGTGGCTAGGAGATGTTAACTACCTCGCCTGGTCTACAGGAGGTCGTGGGTTCGACCCGACACTGACGCCTGCTGCTGTATATTTGGAGTTTGCGTCTCTCTCTCATCATCATCACGGTGGCTAGGAGATGCTAACTACCTCGCCTGGTGTACAGGAGGTCGTGGGTTCGATCCGACCCTGACGCCTGCTGCTGTATATTTGGAGTTTGCGTTTCTCTCTCATCATCATCATCACGGTGGCTAGGAGATGTTAACTACCTCGCCTGGTCTACAGGAGGTCGTGGGTTCGACCCCGACACTGACGCCTGCTGCTGTATATTTGGAGTTTGCGTCTCTCTCTCATCATCATCACGGTGGCTAGGAGATGTTAACTACCTCGCCTGGTACGCAGGAGGTCGTGGGTTCGATCCAGACCCTGACGCCTGCTGTATATTTGGAGTTTGCGTGTCTCTTTCATCATTATCATCACGGTGGCTAAGAGATGTTAACTACCTCGCCTGGTACGCAGGAGGTTCGTGGGTTCGACCCCGACCCTGACGCCTGCTGCTGCTGCTTTGTATTTGGAGTTTGCGTCTCTCCGTCTCTCTCATCGTGGTGGTCGCGTGGATTTTTCTCCGGATCCTCCGGTTTTTTCGCCCCCCTCACCCCCTCCATGTTTAGAATGAGCGTCACGCGTTTTGAAGTATTTGCTTGCTATAAATGATGATAGGCCACTTCGTTGAGCTATCATTTGTGACCAGGTCGCTTTTGAAAGTAAAAAAGTGTTTAGTTTCACTTTAGGGGGAAGGGATGACACAATGACTCCATCCGTGACCCGTCCTGCTCAACGCACGGACTTTTGTTTTTGTTTGAAGCGGTCAAGGTGATGTCTCCTCTACCCTGATCGCGTTCTCTCATCACCCGTGTCCCTCTGTGTGTAATGATCATCATCATCATGGTCTATCAACTGCTGGATAAACATCGATGTCACAATGCATCTCACCCAGGGGCTCTGCACCCAAACGAACAAGAAGAGGGCATTTTTTTCGAATTCAGCAAAACAAATAATGTCACTCAATATTTAAAAAGCCGCAGCAATCCACTGTGGTGATCACGCGAGACGACGGTGGTGGTGGTGGTTGTCCTGAATTGATAACGGCCACGAAGCACTCCCTTCAAGAGCCGTCGCATGTTCTCCAACCCACGTGTCCCTCTCAACGTCAACACGAGCACGCCAACCACCATCGCCATCATCGTCATCATCGTGGTCCATCCACTGATGGGTGGAAATCGATGTCATCACGCAGCTAACCCGAGTGTCAATCCTGGATTTGAAGCTTTCGTGACTTTAGCAATCCATACTCTTTGGTGCTTTCGGTAAATTCACGAAGTTAGGAATAAAATTAAATAAATCGCAACACAAAGCGGTGGTCATCGGGCAACTGTGATGAACGTCTTGATTTGTTTTATTTAATTTCTAACTACGTACCGAGTGTGTTCTCAAATCCCCGTGTCCCTAGCGCTCTCTCTCTCTCTCAATGTAAATGCAAGCAGGCACCTCTCCCTGTTGTTGTCATCATCGTCACCGCCATGAACACCCAGCTATATCTACTGCTGGCTCGGCGAGATGAGTGGGATGGATTCCGATTTAAAGCTTTCGTGACTGCAGGGATTCATCTTGTTGGTTCTTTCGGTAAAGTCACGGAGAAGGGAAATAATAAAATAATAAAAATAAGACTTAATAAAATACAATTCTCACGACGTTTCGGCCACAACGCAAGCAGCTGTCTTTCCGACATTCATTCAGACGCTGTCTTTCCGACAGCCCTGTTCTTCACCTGAGGACGGCTGCTTGCGTTGTGGCCGAAACGTCGTGAGAATTGCATTTTATTAAGTCTTATTTTTATTATTGTATTATTTCCCTTCTACGTGACTTTACCGAAAGAACCAAGAAGATGGGATGGATTCGTTGCGGGTGTGTAGGGGTGTGGAGAGAAGTGGGGTTGGCGAGGTATCGGTCCACTCACTCCTCACCCTCGTGGGGGTGGGGTGGGGGGGTGAGGGGTCACAGGGGTTAATCTCAGACCCCCCCCGCCCCCTCCCCTTAGCCAGACCTCCCCGTGTCACCCCCACGTATCGCCCCTCGGCCACACCAACCCCCCCACCCCCCATATCGTAGGCGCGCCGTGTCGCCCTTAATAGGCGCTCGCTAACAGACCACTCGCCCACACAGCCGAGGCTACACGGGGGATCCAATGACCCCTATCCTCCCCGTATCCTCGCGAGAGAGATAGGGGGGGGGTCTGACCCCCTCCCGCCTCCACCTACTGGGGGTGGTGGAGGTGGTGGTGGTGGGGGGGTCTGACCCCCTCCCGCCTCCACCTACTGGGGGTGGTGGAGGTGGTGGTGGTGGAGGTGGTGGTGGAGGTGGAGGTGGGGGGGGGTTCTGACTCCCTCCCCGCCTCCACCTACTGGGGGTGGTGGAGGTGGTGGTGGTGGAGGTGGTGGTGGAGGTGGAGGTGGGGGGGGGTTTGACTCCCTCCCCGCCTCCACCTACTGGGGGTGGTGGAGGTGGTGGTGGAGGTACTGGGGTGGAGGTGGTGGGGGGGGTCTTGTTTTGACCTTGGCGAGAGGGCTGCTGTTGAAAGGCAGAGGCCGTCTGCAGTTGCGTCGACAGCGGTGCCCCACGTGACCTGCGCAGAGTTG
Organism: Lethenteron camtschaticum; assembly: GCA_018977245.1. Lineage (NCBI taxonomy): Eukaryota > Metazoa > Chordata > Hyperoartia > Petromyzontiformes > Petromyzontidae > Lethenteron > Lethenteron camtschaticum. The sequence continues at coordinate 3,174,525 of MU249593.1, read as the reverse complement.
TAGGGGCAAGCGCTGTGCATGCCGGGCATGGTGTGACCAGAAGCACGCACCCCCCCCCTCGCCGCCTTTGTCTCTCCCCCAGTGCTGGTGCTTATGCACGTCGCACTGGGGGCTGATTTGAGGCCGAGTCGAGCTAGGGGAGGCCCAGAACCGAGTTCAGATAATCGTCATCGGTTTGGTGGTGGAGGTGGTGGTGGAGGTGGTGGTGGTGATTGTGGTGGTGGAGGTGGTGGTGGAGGCGGGGTGGTGGAGGTGATGGTGGAGATGGTGGTGGTGATGGTGGAGATGGTAGTGGTGGATGTGGTGGTGGTGGAGGTGATGGTGGTGGTGGATGTGGTGGTGGTGGATGTGGTGGGGCGTAGGTGGAGGTGGTGTGGAGGTGATGGTGGTGGTGGATGTGGTGGGGCGTAGGTGGAGGTGGTGGTGGAGGTAATGGTGGAGATGGTGATAGTGGTGGTGGAGGCGGTGGTGGTGGTTTTATTGGTGGCCGTGAGCGGGAATCGATGTCCGGTCTCTGTCGGGTTTCGGTAGCGCAGTGCGGCGCGAACCACCTCGCGAAACGCTCCGCACACACGCACACACACTTAACCACACACGCACACACGCACCACACACTTAAACATACACACACACACTTAAACACACACGCACACACACTTAAACACACACGCACACACGCGCACATACACACTCTACGGACACTTAAACAAACACACACACACTCACGCACGCACACTTAAACATACACAAAGATCCCCCATATAGCCTAAACAGACTCACGCACACTTAAACAAACGCACACACACTCAAACACACACACACTCACGCACACACTCAAGCACACTTAAATAAACGCACACACGCTTAAACAAACGCACATACACTAACGTACACTTATAACAAACACACACAGGCGCACACATACACTCAAAATACACGCAAAAAAACACACACACACTCTCACGCACACACACTTACGCACACTTAAACAAACACACAATAACGCACACATTTAAACGCTCATACACTTAAAAACACACACACTCACGCACATTTAAAAACACACACACACTCACACACATTTAAAAAACACAATCACGCACATTTAAAAACACACACACACACTCACGCACACATTCACGCACACACACTTACGCACACTTAAACAAACACGAATACTTAAAAAACACACACACTCAACCACACTTAAAACACACACACACGCATTAAACACACACACTCACGCACACACACTTACGCACACTTGAACAAAAACAAACAATAACGCACACACACACTCAAACACAAACTCACTCACGCACACACACACACTTAAAAACACACACACTCACGCACACTGAAAAACACGCATAATCACGCACTCACACACACTCAAACACACACACACACTTACGCACACTTAAAAAACACTCACGCACACTTAAAAACACTCACGCACACTTAAACAAACGCACACACACACACTTACGCACACTTAAAAACACTCACGCATACTTAAACACACGCACACACACACTTAAAACACACACTCACGCACACTGAAAAACACGCACATTCACACACACACTTAAAAACACACACTCAAACACACACACACTTACGCACACTTAAAAACACTCACGCACGCTTAAAAACACTCACGCACTAATAAGCATATGCACACACACTTACGCACACTTAAAAACACTCACACATACTTAAACACACGCACACACACACTTGAAAACACACACTCACGCACACTGAAAAGCACGCACATTCACACACACACTTAAAAACACACACTCAAACACACACACACTTACGCACACTTAAAAACACACACACACTTAAAAACACACTCATGCACACTGAAAAACACACACATTCACGCACAGACACACACACTTAAAACACACACACACTGACGCACACTTAAAAACACACTCACGCAAACTTAAAAACACACTCACGCACACACACACTTAAAAACACACTCATGCACACTGAAAAACACACACATTCACGCACAGACACACACACTTAAAACACGCACACACGGACGCACACTTAAAAACACACTCACGCACACTTAAAAACACACACACACACTCACGCACACACTTACGCACTCACACACACTTAAACACACACACTCACGCACACTTAAACAAACACACACTCACGCACACTTAAACAAACACACACTCACGCACACACACTTAAACAACACACAATAAAGCACACACACTCACGCACACTTAAACAAACACACACACACACATACTTAAACAAACGCGCACACACTCGCACACACTCACCACATTTAAAAACACACACTCGCACACACACACACTCACGCACGCACTCGCACGGATATTTTAGAGAGACAAACGCTGACCTTGAAACGCGATCGGCTTGGGAATGCGCCAAAGCATCTGTAATGAGCGACATTAGCACCTCGCGTGTGTGTGCGTGCGTGTGTGTACACGTGTGTGTGTGTGNACGTGTGTGTGTGTACACGTGTGTGTGTGTGTATGTGTGTGTGTACACGTGTGTGTATGTACACGTGTGTGTGCACGTGTGTGTGTGTACACGCGCGTGTGTGTGTACGCGTGTGTGTACGTGTGTGTGTGTGTACACGTGTGTGTGTGTACGCGTGTGTGTACGCGTGTGTGTACGCGTGTGTGTGTACACGTGTGTGTACATGTGTGTGTACGTGTTGTGTGTACGTGTGTGTGTGTGTACGTGTGTGTGTACGCGTGTGTGTAGTGTAGCGGTTAGCGCGCTGCGCTATGAACCTGGCGACCTGGGTTCGATTCCCGCTCACGGCCAACACCCAGTGACGATTATCTGAACCTGTCTTGGGCCTCCCCCTAGGTCGACTCAGCCTGAAATGAGTACCTGGTGTGGTGTGTAAACATCGCCACTGGGGAGACAAAGGCGGTCGGGCGTGGTGTTGGCCACCCACCCCCTCGTGTACCGTTCCGGCCTTTATAGGTGCTCGCTAACAGTACTTGCCCCTACAGTCTGTTAAGGCTATACGGGGGATCTTTGTCTTTGTGTACACGTGTGTGTACATGAGTGTGTGTGTACACGTGTGTGTGTGCGCGCGTGTGTGTACACTGTGTGTGTACACGTGTGTGTGTACACGTGTCTGTGTACACGTGTGTGTACACGTGTGTGTACACGTGTGTGTGTGCGCACGTGGTCGTAGTGGTTCGCGTGCTGCGCTGTGAATCCAGCGACCCGAGTTCGATTCCCGATCACGAGACGATTATCTGAACCCGCTCCCCTGGGCTTCCCCTCGGTCGACTCAGCCTCAAATGAGTTTCTGGTGCGGTGTGTGCACATACAAACACCGGGGAGACAAAGGCGGTCGGGCGTGGTGTTCACTACCCCCTCGTGTGCGCCGTGCGAGCCTTCAAAGGTGCTACTCACGAACAGCAGCAGTCTGTTACAGGCTGCGCGGGGATCTTTGTCTTGTGTGTGTGTGATGAATGGATTATCCGTGCATTAGCAACGGGCCAGGGTTAGGGGTTAACACACTCACAGACAGACACGTGGACACGTACACACATAAAATACAACGACCCCCCGGTAGCCTTTAACAGACTGTTGGGTCAAGTGCTACGATGAAGGCCGGAACGGCACCACGCCCGACCGCCTTTGTCTCCCCTGTGCTGACGTTTATGGACCGCACCCAGGGACTCATTTTTAAGTTGAGTGCGCCAACCATTGCACCACCGCTCCCCCACGAGCATACACGTGGACAAAGACGTGAACACACGCAGGGGCGGTGACGTCACCGCGCGCTTGTGCCAGGCTAGGTGCACTTGAGGCCGTCACTGCTAAGAGTGTGAGGCTCGCCGCTGCTGGCAGGGAGGGGGTCACGGCACATACTCAGGTGGTGCCGTGAGTTGACCGACTGAGAGGACTGGCAGACGCACCACCTGTGTTCCCCACTGCGCCAACTTGCACGCACGCACACAAACAAAGATGCCCCGTGTAGCCTCAACAGATTGCTGGGGCAAGTGCTGTTCGCGAGCACCGATGCTATGAAGGCCGGCCCACGACACACGAGTGGATGGGTGGCGAGCACACGCCCGGCCGCCTTTGTCTCCCCCAGTGGCGATGTGGATTACGCACCGCTCCCAGCTGCTGAGTGACGAAAACTCCGAGCCGAGGCTCCTGGTGTTGCAACCACTGCGCCACCGCTCCTCGCGAGCACGTGGACACCCGGGCATGAGTCGCGTGTCACGTGGTATCGGGTTCAACACGGGGACTCGCGCGCCAACAAAGATAAAGGCAAAGATCCCCGTGTAGCCTTGAACAGAGCGTTGGGGGCAAGTGCTGTTTGTGTAACAGCAGCAGCAGCACCGACGAAGGCCGGCACGGTTCACGAGGGGTTGGTGGGGGGGTGGCCGGCACCACGCCCGGCCGCCTTTGTCTCCCCCAGTGGCCGGTGTTTACTACATACCGCGCCAGGTGCTTATTGGAGGCTGGGTCGACACATACACACACACAAGCACACGTGGAACACACACAACGTGAAATATGTTAACCGTGCAATTGCGCATTAGCTCGGGGTCACGAGTAATGGGGTTTTTGGGAAAAGCAAACAAAGGCAAACATCCCCCGCATAGCCCACGCAGGCTACTCGGGGCAAGTGCTGTTTGCGAGCACCTATTAAGGCCGGCCCCGTACACGAAGGCGGTGGGTGTCTAGCACCACGCCCGGCAGCCTTTGTCTCCCCAGCGGCTGATGTTGTATACACGCACGGGACCAGGGACTTCTTCTCTAGAGCTGGAATCGAACTCGGGTGGCGCGCGCGTTGGCAGCGCGGTGCGCTAACCACTGCGCCACCGCTCCCCCCACGACGTGAACGGCCGATTAGCAGGGTTGGCTACGTACGGTGCGAAAGAAGTTCAACGTAGGCACGTACTCGGTTGAGGCTGAGTCGCCCCAGGAGAGGTCCAGCACCGGTTCAGATCATCGTCACTGGTGGTGGTGGCCGTCAGAGGGAGTCGAACTCGGGTCGCCGCGATCGTAGCGCAGCGTAGCGCTCACCGCTACACACCCAGGTCACACACACACAGACTCACACACAGACTCACACACTCACACACACAGACTCACACACACAGACTCACACACACACTCACACACTCACACACACACAGACTCACAGACTCACACACACAGACTCACACACACTCACACACACTCACACACACAGACAGACTCACACACACACGCACACACACAGACTCACACACACACTCACACACACAGACACACACACACTCACACACACTCACACACACAGACTCACACACTCACACACACACNGACACACACACACTCACACACACTCACACACACAGACTCACACACACAGACAGACTCACACACACACGCACACACACACAGACTCACACACACACTCACACACACTCACACACACACAGACTCACACACTCACACACACGACTCACACGGACTCACACACACACTCACACACTCACACACACTCACACATACATACGGACTCACACACTCACACACACACACGGACTCACACACACACACGAACTCACACACACAGACACGGACTCACACACAGGCTCACACACACAGACTCACACACACAGACTCACACACACACTCACACACACTCACACACACTCACACACACACTCACACACACGACTCACACACACAGACTCGGACTCACACACACAGGCTCACACACACAGACTCACACACACTCACACACACACTCACACACTCACACACACACTCACACACACGGACTCACACACAGACTCACACACACACACACGGACTCGCACACACTGAGACGCCCTCGCTGTGTCAACTCGCCGGCCGTGAGTGATGGAACGAGACTCTTTGATGTGATCGGAGGGGTCCCCGTGTTTGTGCGCGCGGGGGGGGGGGCGCGCACTGATACACGCAATTAAGTTCGCTCATAATCCCTCCTCGACTGAAATCAATCGGCTTTGTTCTGAACCCGTGGAGAAACCGGTTAGAACCGGTTTCCATATTGCTCGTCATACTTCTGTGTTATTCTGAACCGGTTTTGGGCCTCCCCTAGGTCGACTCGGCCTCAAATGAGTGCCTCGTGCAAGGTGCACAGTCAACATCGCCACGAGGGAGACAAAGGCGGCCGGGCGTGGGGCTGGCCACCCGACCCGCACCGTGTGCCTTGCCGGCTCGGTAGATGCTGCTCGCTAACAGCACTTGCCCCGGCAGTCTGTGAAGGCTACACGGGGGATCTTTGTCTTTGTATGGAGGAGGAGGAGGCGGCCCCCTGCACTTGCAGGGCCGCGCCTTTGCCCTGCAGCTGAGGCATCACCGCGAGGCGATGTGGGTCTGCCGCCGTGCGGTTTGTACTTAACGGTAACCGGTTTCTAACAAAAACGGTTACTGTAACCGGTTTCGACAACTGTCACCGGTTACAAAGCTCCCCCGTGTAGCCTTAACAGACTGTTGGGGCAAGTGCTGAGTGGGTGGACAGCACCACGCCCGGCTGCCTTTGTCTCCCTAGTGGCGATGTTTACTCATTTGAGGCTGAGTTGACCTAGGAGAGGCCCAGGACCGGTTCAGATAATTATCGTCACCGGTGTTGGCCGTGAGCTGGAATCGAACCCGGGACGCCGGGTTCGTAGCGCGGCGTAGCGCTAACCGCTGCACCACCGCTCCCCAACAACCTTTCACCAACGCGACGCGCTACTAACTCGGCAACCCGAGTTGAATTCGCGCTCACGGCTGCCGTCAGTGGCTAGGAGATGTCAACTGCCTCGCCTGGTACGCAGGAGGTCGTGGGTTCGATCCCGACCCTCGCGATCTTCTGCATATTTTGGAATGTGGCGGTTTTCGTTGAGACGTCACTCGTGATGCATAGCTCAGTGGGGCCTTTAGCCGGTGAAATAAAAGTTTAAACTTTTGTTGTTGTTTTTTTACGCGAACCAGTCCCGAGTTTACCGCTCTGCACCAGACCAGCACGTTGACCGGAGTGGTGAAGTATGGCTGAAATCCCCTTTTTGTTTTCACCCCCTAGGACCCCAGGGCAAGAGGGGGAGGAGAGGGCGGAGAGGAGAAGCAGGTACCGCACGCACAACACGTGGCAGTGGAGCAAGTAGCATCGTGAATCCATCTGTGCGGGTTTTGAGTGGTGATGTCCCCTCGTATTCTACAGCTGCGGTGCTGGGGTTCCTTCCTGGAATTCATAGAGAACCACAGACCCATATATTCACATAGAGTCCCACACAGAGATCCATAGAGACCCACAGAGACCCACAGATCCCTAGATTCACATCGAGACCCACACAGATATCCACAGAGACCCACAGAGACCCACAGACCACAAATCCCTAGATTCACATAGAGACCCACACAGAGATCGACAGAGCCACACAGAGACCCACAGATCCACACAGAGACCCACACATCCCTCGATTCACATAGAGACCCACACAGAGACCACAGACCCACACAAAGACCCACACAGAGACCACAGACCCAACAGAGACCCACAATCCCTCGATTCACATAGAGACCCACACAGAGACCCACAGACCCACACAGAGACCCACACACAGAGACCCACAGACCCAAACAGAGACCCACAGATCCCTAGATGCACATAGAGACCCACACAGAGACCCACAGACCCATAGACTGGCATTAAGACCCACAGACTCGCACAGAGATACCCAGACCCACACAAAAGACCCACAGACCCCCATAGGCTTTCACAGAGACTCACAGGCCCACAGACTCACTCAGAGACCCACTTAACCATCCATTCACATAGAGGCCCTTTTACCCATAGATCCACACAAAGGCCAATTTAACCACAGATTCACATAGCGACCAATAGAATCACAGAGAGCCAGAGACTCCCACAAAGACCCATAGACTCGCACTTGTGTGTTGATGGTTGTTGTTGTTATTGTTATTGACTGTTGTTGATATTTGCCGTTGGCTGTTGTCGTTGCTGATTGTTGTTGTGGTGGTTGTTTGCAGGCCCACCTGTAAGTGATGGAGAACATTCGGATAAGTGTCAAGCACCATCACCACAAGCACCATCACCACTACCATCATCACCAACATCATCAACACCACACCACCACAATCATCACCACCACCAGCATTATGATCATCACCGCCAGCGCCATCACTACCATCATCAACACCACCACCACCACGATCACCACCACCATCATCATCACCAGCACCACCACCATTACCACCACCACCACCATACCCACCACAACCACCACCACAACCACCACCATCACCACCACCATCACCACCATCACCACCACCATCGTCACCATCACCACCACCATCACAACCATCACCATCACTACCACCACCATCGCCATCACAACCATCACCACCACCATCATCACCACAACCACCACCACAACCACCACAACCACCATCACCACCATCACCACCATCACCACGTCTTCTGATGTCCCCCCCCTACCCCAGGGAAAACCGGGCCCCAAAGGAGATCTCGTAAGTGTCACGTGTGTTTGTGTGTGTCACGTTTGTGTCTGTGTGAGTGTCACGTGTGTGTCACGTGTGTGTCTGTGTGAGTGTCACGTGTGTGTCACGTGTGTGTGTGTCTGTGTGTGTGTCTGTGTGAGTGTCACGTGTGTGTCTGTGTGTGTGTCTGTGTGAGTGTCACGTGTGTGTCTGTGTGTGTCTGTGTGTGTGTCTGTGTGTGTGTCTATGTGAGTGTCACGTGTGTGTCTGTGTGTGTGTCTGTGTGTGTGTATGTGTGTCTTTGTGTGTGTCTGTGTGTGTGTCTGTGTGTGTGTGTGTCTGCGTGTGTCTGTGCACCTAGCCTGGAACAAGCGCCCTGGTAACGTCACCACCACTTCGTCGCGAAGGACGGCTGTTGTGTGTGTGTCTGTGTGTGTGTCTGTGTGTGTGTCTGTGTGTGTGTCTGTGTGTGAGTGGTGTGTGTCTGTGTGTGTGTCTGTGTGTGTCTGCGTGTCGAAGTGTGTACATCTGTAGTGGTGTATATTGAGTCACTGCGGCGTCTAGCGCTAGCTACTGGAGGAAGCGTGGTACTGTGCATCATCTTTGGTGTCTTTCGGTCGATAGGTTAAATTTGATAAAAAAAAGAAAGTAAACCAAAAAACTACTACTTTTTCATCACAACACAAGCGATCGTCATCAGGAGGAGAAAACGAGGGGGAAAGCTGCTGAGCAGACAGTTTTAGAGGTTTAAAATGGGTGTAGCCCAAGGGTCATAAACGAACTGGGCGGGGCTAGATATGCTAATGTGATACATTAGCATGCTAATGTAAGAGAGGAGAGCGGCCTCCACAAGGAGGGCGTGGAGGTGGCTATGTTAATGTGAGAGATTAGCATGATGTTAACGTGAGAGATTAGAGGGCACGGAGGTAGCTATGTTAATGTGAGAAATTAGCATGATGTTAATGTGAGAGATTAGAGGACATGGAGGTGGCTATGTTAATGTGAGAGATTAGCATGATGTTAATGTGAGAGATTAGCATGATGTTAATGTGAGAGATTAGAGGGCGCGGAAGTGGCTATGTTAACGTGAAAGATTAACATGATGTTAATGTGAGAGATTAGCATGTTAATGTAAAATCGGAGAGCCGACGCCACGGGGAAAATAACAACTAGCATCCGAAGGTACCAGGATGGGAACATCACAGCCAGTTATGACTTAAACTGGTTGATGACATCCTTCCAATGATCGCTGAGTTTGTACCCATCCTCTCGGTTGAAGTTGTGTCTGTATATGTGGATGGCTTCATGAACGAATCTTTGTTGATAGCCAGTGGGCTTACAAAGTACCTTCGCCTTGGAGAAATCAATTCGTGTGAGCCCACCGCATTAAACAATGATCAGCCACGGCCGAGGTATTTGTCCTACCGTGTTTCAAATCTGCCTCATGCTCACGAACACGGTTCTGAGACATGTCAACTTAGTTTCCCAACGTATCTACTGCCGCAGACACAGCTTCGTTTGTAGATGCCAGGGTATTGCATACCAGGGATCCTATCCTTCACAGATCTTGAGCAAACTCAAGATCCAGGCTCGATTCAACACAGTACGTAACATTCGTGGTTTGATCCCATCTCAGCGTGGCCTGGCTCTGCCCTAGGCCGCGCTCAGGGGCATAAAAGGGAGGTCCTGAGCGCCGATCTGGGCTGTCTTATGGAATCAACTCGCCATGCGACATCTCTTCGCTCGCCTTCGTGGGTCAGGCAGTGCGTCACCGACTGACCCGGTTATCCAGTTATACCATTGTGGTCTGAGTTACTCGTGGTGGTAACCACCTACGTCGTTATCCCGTACGTTTATGCAGTTACCCTGTTGGGGTGTTAGGATAAACGTCTTGTCTCCAAGTTCAAGTGTGTGTGTCTCCTTGAAACCCACTACACATCCATCAACACTGGGGAATACAAAGGCGGCCGGGCGTGGTGCTGACCACCCACCCCCTCGTGATGCCGTCCTGGGCTTATAGCTGCTCGCTAACAGCACTTTCCCCAACAGCCCGCTAGGCTACACGGGGGATCTTTGTCTTTGTGTGTGTGTGTGTGTGCAGGGTCCCAGAGGAGAGAGAGGGTACAAGGTGAGTCGGTGACATGACCATACTTCACCTCGGGGAGTATAGAAGGACAGTACAACCGTGAATTTTTCTTCATTCTCGCCATAGCTTATAGCACCTGTTATGCATGGTGGTCACGTGTGTGTGTGTGTCTGTCTCGCAGGGCGACCAAGGGGAGTCTGGACCTCGGGTACGTTTATCATCATCACAATCACTCAAACATTCACTCGTAATCAGCTACTTCGGCATCATCATGAATATACTCACTCCATCATCATCATGAATATACTCACTCCATCATCAGCAGCAGCAGCATCATCATCGTCATGAAATACTCACTCCATCATCATCAGCAGCAACAGCAGCATCATCGTCATGAATATACTCACTCCATCATCATCATCATCAGCAGCAGCATCATCATGAATATACTCACTCCATCATCATCAGCAGCATCATCATCATGAATATAGTCACTCCATCAGCAGCAGCAGCAGCATCATCATCATCATGAATATACTCACTCCATCATCATCAGCAGCATCATCATCATGAATATAGTCACTCCATCATCATCAGCAGCATCATCATCATCATGAATATACTCACTCCATCATCATTAGCAGCAGCATCATCATCATGAAAATACTTATTCCATCATCATCATCAGTAGCAGCATCATCATCATGAATATACTCACTCCATCATCATCAGCAGCAGCATCATCATCATGAATATACTCACTCCATCATCAGCAGCAGCATTATCATCATGAATATACTCACTCCATCATCATCAGCAGCAGCATCATCATCATCATGAATATACTCACTCCATCATCATCATCAGCAGCATCATCATCATGAAAATACTCACTCCATCATCATCAGCAGCAGCAGCAGCATCATCATCATGAATATACTCACTCCATCATCATCAGCAGCAGCATCATCATCATGAATATACTCACTCCATCATCATCAGCAGCAGCATCATCATCATGAATATACTCACTCCATCATCATCAGCAGCAGCAGCATCATCATGATGAAAATACTCACTTCATAATCAGCAGCAGTATCATAATTTATATTCAGTTTTCAGTCTTTCAGTTTCATTTATGAGGATTTACCCTGTGAGCCATTCGGCTCTTGATTTGGGTGCAACCGCAACAAACAATAAAATTACAAGATACACCTACAATTCGATGTACACAAATCTAAACATCACGTACATAAACAATGAAATCCGTCCATGCTGCGTACAAAAAAAATACTCAGTCCATCAGCAGCAGCAGCAGCAGCATCATCAACAGCGTCATCACCATCATCATGAATATATTCACAGAGCATCATCATCATCATTACCATCATCAGTTTCATCATCAGCAGAATCACAGTCGGCACCATCAGGAGTTCGGGGGATGGGTTGGGGACCAGCGGGGATCGAGGGGCTGTGGGGGGGGGGGCTGTGGGGTGGGGGCCGTCACGCTCTGCTGAGGTCAAATTACTCGGCGATTCCATCTCCCACGGAACCATGTGACTCTGCCCCCAATTAAGGCGTGAAGTTCACCGCTTGGCCCGGAGGGAATCACGATGGCCGTGTCTGTACCCACAGACTCACCACACAGAGACCCACAGACTCACCACACAGAGACCCACAGACTCACCACACAGAGACCCACAGACTCACCACACAGAGACCCACAGACTCACCACACAGAGACCCACAGACTCACCACACAGAGACCCACAGACTCACCACAGACACCCACAGACTCACCATACAGAGACACACAGACTCACCACACAGAGACCCATAGACTCACCACACAGAGACCCACAGACTCACCACACAGAGACCCACAGACTCATCACACAGAGACCCATAGACTCACCACACAGAGACCCACAGACTCACCACACAGAGACCCACAGACTCACCACACAGAGACCCACAGACTCACCACACAGAGACCCACAGACTCACCACACAGAGACCCACAGACTCACCACACAGAGACCCACAGACTCATCACACAGAGACCCATAGACTCACCACACAGAGACACACAGACTCACCACACAGACACCCACAGACTCACCACACAGAGACCCACAGACTCACTCACACAGAGACCCATCACACAGAGACCCACAGACTCACCACACAGAGACTCACAGACTCACCACACAGAGACCCACAGACTCACCACACAGAGAACCATAGATCATCACACAGAGACCAACAGACTCATCACACAGAGACCCACAGACTCACCACACAGAGACCCACAGACTCACCACACAGAGACCCACAGACTCACCACACAGAGACCCACAGACTCACCAGAGACCCACAGACTCACCACACAGAGACCCACAGACTCACCAGAGACCCACAGACTCACCACACAGAGACCCACAGACTCACCACAGAGACCCACAGACTCACCACACAGAGATCCACAGCCTCATCACACAGAGACCCATAGACTCACCACACACACACAGACTCACCACACAGAGACCCATAGACTCACCACACAGAGACCCACAGACTCACCACACAGAAACCCATAGACTCACCACACAGAGACACACAGACTCACCNCACAGAGACCCACAGACTCACCACACAGAGACCCACAGACTCACCACACAGAGACCCACAGACTCGCCACACAGAGATCCACAGCCTCATCACACAGAGACCCATAGACTCACCACACAGAGACCCACAGACTCACCACACAGAGACCCACAGACTCACCACACAGAGACCCACAGACTCACCACACAGAGACCCACAGACTCACCACACAGAGACCCACAGACTCACCACACAGAGACCACAGACTCACCACACAGAGACCCACAGACTCACCACACAGAGACCACAGACTCATAGAGACCCATAGACTCACCACACAGAGACCCACAGACTCCCACACAGAGACCCACAGACTCACCACACACAGACTCACCACACAGAGNCCCACAGACTCACCACACAGAGACCCACAGACTCACCACACAGAGACCCACAGACTCACCACACAGAGACCCACAGACTCACCACACAGAGACCCACAGACTCACCACACAGAGACCCACAGACTCACCACACAGAGACCCACAGACTCACCACACAGAGACCCACAGACTCACCACACAGAGACCACAGACTCACCACACAGAGACCCACAGACTCACCACACAGAGACCCACAGACTCACCACACAGAGATCCACAGCCTCATCACACAGAGACCCATAGACTCACCACACAGAGACACACAGACTCGCCACACAGAGACCCATAGACTCACCACACAGAGATCCACAGACTCACCACACAGAGACCCACAGACTCACCACACAGAGATCCACAGACTCACCACACACAGACTCACCACACAGAGACCCACAGACTCGCCACACAGAGACCCACAGACTCGCCACACAGACCCACAGACTCATCACACAGACCCACAGACTCACCACACAGAGACCCACAGACTCACAGAGACCCACAGACTCGCCACACAGAGACCCGTAGACTCGCCACACAGAGACCCATAGACTCACCACACAGAGACCCACAGACTCACCACACAGAGACCCATAGACTCACCACACAGAGACCCACAGCCTCATCACACAGAGACCCACAGACTCACCACACAGAGACCCACAGCCTCATCACACAGAGACCCACAGACTCACCACACAGAGACCCACAGACTCACCATACAGAGACACACAGACTCACCACACAGAGACCCATAGACTCACCACACAGAGACCCATAGACTCACCACACAGAGACCCACAGACTCACCACACAAACCCACAGACTCACCACACAGAGACCCACAGACTCGCCACACAGAGACCCACAGACTCACCACACAGAGACCCATAGACTCACCACACAGAGACCCACAGCCTCATCACACAGAAACTCATAGACTCATCACACAGAGACCCACAGACTCGCCACACAGAGACACACAGACTCACCACACAGAGACCCATAGACTCACCACACAGAGACCCACAGACTCACCACACAGAGACCCACAGACTCACCACACAGAGACCCACAGACTCACCACACAGAGACCCACAGACTCACCACACAGAGACCCACAGACTCACCACACAGAGACCCACAGACTCACCACACAGAGACCCATAGACTCACCACACAGAGACCCACAGACTCACCACACAGAGACCCACAGACTCACCACACAGAGACCCACAGACTCACCACACAGAGACCCACAGACTCACCACACAGAGACCCACAGACTCACCACACAGAGACCACAGATTCACCACACAGAGACCCACAGACTCGCCACACAAGGACGCATAGACTCGCCACACAGAGACCCACAGACTCGCCACACAAGGACGCATAGACTCGCCACACAGAGACCCATAGACTCACCACACAGAGACCCACAGACTCACCACACAGAGACCCATAGACTCACCACACAGAGACCCACAGCCTCATCACACAGAGACCCACAGACTCACCACACAGAGACCCACAGCCTCATCACACAGAGACCCACAGACTCACCACACAGAGACCCACAGACTCACCACACAGAGACCCACAGACTCACCACACAGAGACCCACAGACTCATCACAGAGACCCACAGACTCACCACACAGAGACCCACAGCCTCATCACACAGAGACCCACAGACTCACCACACAGAGACCCACAGACTCACCACACAGAGACCCACAGACTCACCACACAGAGACCCACAGCCTCACACAGAGACCCACAGACTCACCACACAGAGACCCACAGCTCACCACACAGAGACCCACAGACTCACCACACAGAGACCCACAGACTCACCACACAGAGACCCACAGCCTCATCAGCACAGAGACCCACATACTCACCACAGAGACCCACAGACTCACCACACAGAGACCCACAGACTCACCACACAGAAACCCACAGACTGACACCGATTCCTGCTGCTGTGTGCTGTGTGTCTCTAGATGGTTTTTCCTCGCGCCAACGCGGGGTTCCTGACAAGTGACCAGCAGATCATCAAGCGACACTTCTTCAAGGTGACTCACCCTCCTGACTCACCACCCCACTCACCACCCCACTCACCACCCCACTCACCACCCCACTCACCACCCCACTCACCCCTTCGACTCACCCCCCGCTCACCCCCCGCTCACCCCCCCACTCACCCCCCCCTCCCCCCACTCACCACCCCCACTCACCACCCCCCTCCTCTCTTCCCCCACTCACCCCCCCGCTCACCCCCCCNGCTCACCCCCCCACTCACCCACCCGCTAACCTCCCCACTCACCCCCTACCCCCACTCACCCCCACTCTCTTCCCCCGCCCCCTCTCCGTCGTCTCTGTCAGGGCGACCCCGGTGTGAGTGGCCCCCCAGGACCCCCCGGACCCCCCGGGCCCCCCGGGCCAAGGGGCCCCCAGGAGACACCGGAAAAGACGGACCCCGAGGGAGCCCAGGGACCCCGGTGGGTGGCAAGGGGGGGGGTGTGACGGGGGTCGGGGAGTCGGGGTTGGTGGACTCGCATGAAGATGGGAAGACGAAGTGAATGATTGGCCGGGTGAAGCGCTTTGATCAAACTCATAGAGCCTCAGCTAAGATTCTGCCACGGTGGCTAAGAGATGTTAACTACCTCACCTGGTGTACAGGAGGTCGTGGTTCGATCCCGACCCTGACGCCTGCTGCTGTGTATTTGGAGTTTGTGTGTCTCTCATCATCATCATCATCACGGTGGCTGGAGATGTTAACTACCTCGCCTGGTATACAGGAGGTCGTGGTTGGATCCCGACCCTGACGCCTGCTGCTGTGTATTTGGAGTTTGTGTGTCTCTCATCATCATCATCACGATGGCTAGGAGATGTTAACTACCTCGCCTGGTACACAGGAGGTCGTCGGCTCGATCCCAACCCTGACGCCTGCTGCTGTATATTTGGAGTTTGCGTCTCTCTCTCTCATCATCATCACGGTGGCTAGAGATGTTAACTACCTCGCCTGGTACACAGGAGGTCGTGGGTTCGATACCGACCACGACGCCTGCTGCTGTATATTTGGAGTTTGCGTCTCTCTCTCTCATCATCATCACGGTGGCTAGGAGATGTTAACTACAACGCCTGGTGTACAGGAGGTCGTGGGTTCGAACCCAACCTGACGACGCCTGCTGCTGTATATTTGGAGTTTGCGTCTCTCTCTCCATCATCACGGTGGCTAGGAGATGTTAACTACAACGCCTGGTGTACAGGAGGTCGTGGGTTCGAACCCAACCCTGACGACGCCTGCTGCTGTATATTTGGAGTTTGCGTCTCTCTCTCTCATCATCATCATCACGGTGGCTAGGATATGTTAACTACCTCGCCTGGTATACAGGAGGTCGTGGGTTTGATCCCGACCCTGACGCCTGCTGCTGTGTATTTGTAGTTTGCGTGTCTCTCATCATCATCATCACGGTGGCTAGGAGATGTTAACTACCTCGCCTGGTATACAGGAGGTCGTGGGTTCGATCCCGACCTGACGCCTACTGCTGTATATTTGTAGTTTGCGTGTCTCTCATCATCATCATCATCACGGTGGCTAGGAGATGTTAACTACCTCGCCTGGTATACAGGAGGTCGTGGGTTCGATCCCGACCCTGACGCCTACTGCTGTTTTTTTGGAGTTTGTGTCTCTTATCTCCACGTGCTCGCGTGGATTTTTTCTCCGGGTCCTCCGGTTTCTCCCCTCCACATTTTAGGATGAACATCACCGCGTTGAGAGTGTTTGGCTGCTGATGTAAATGTCCACGCGATAAGCCGCTTCATTGGGCTATCATTTGTGGCCAGGTCGCTTCTGAAAACGAGTTACATAGCTCGGTCGGATCCTTATCTGGTAAAGATAAAAATTGTTTTTAATAGTTCGTTAGTTTTTTCACATCGGGGGCCCCCTACTCGTGGCAGCTGTTCCCTGTGTTTAGTTGTGGAGGTTCACAGACTTTTGACTTTTAAACAACTTTTATTGCCAAACGCACTGGAGGCGATTTCGATATGAAATATACTAACAAATGAAAACAAACGCTACAAATCCACGCGCTGTGGCGCTAAAAGCACCGCGCATACCACGAAAGAAAAGTCACGTGGTGGTGGTTGTGGTGGTTGTGGTGGTGGTGGTCATCGCGCACGCCACGGTGACGAGCGAGCGCTTCGGAAGGTGAACACCACGAGGGTGCCGTCCACGCCGGCACAGAGGGACACCCACCAGACCCATGGCCCGAACCCTGAAGCCCGGTGTCTGCGACACGGCCATCACGAGCATTCCAACCTCGAGACGACACCCTGACCCAGGGCTTGAACCCAGATGCCTTTCCAGGCACCGGCTCGTTGCCCCCCCCGGACACGGCTATTACGAACCACTTGAGTTCGAGTGCGAGAGAGAGGCACATCTGGACCCGGGGCTTGAACTCAGGCTAGCTAAGTGGTCACGGGCACGGCGTTGGTGACACGGCTTTTGTGTGAGCCAGGCGTGAGCATTCCGGGGTTGAAACGCGACCCGCTCCGTGATTGTATCTGCAAGGTGCTGCTGCTACTGCTGCTACTGCTACTACTCGCTCGCTCTCTCGGCCTTCTACAGAGCGGCGTTCCTTCCGAAACATTCCCCTAATTGGGCTTTCTGCGACTCCGTGGAGAAATTCTGGCGAGGGGAGGGTGGGGGCTAAGTGAGGTTTNGGGTGGGGGGGTATGGACATACATGCACAAGCACGGCGGCACAGGTAGAGATGCACACATATGGACACGCACAGGCAAGCACACTCGCATAGACACACTCACACACTCACACACACACACTCACACACACATACACACACTCACACACATACACTCACACACACACATACACAGAGACCCACACACATACACACTCTCGTACATACACGCTCACATGCACACACATACACACTCACACACAGACCCACACACATACACACGCACACACATACACACTCTCGTACATACACACTCACACACACACATACACGTACACACTCACACAGAGACCCACACAAATACACACTCTCGTACATACACATACAAACTCACACACAGACCCACACACATACACACGCACACACATACACACTCTCGTACATACACACTAACACACACACATACACACACAGACACAGCCACATACACTCACACAGAGACCCACACACATACACACTCTCGTACATACACACTCACACACAGACCCACTCATACGCGCTCGTACATATCCACTCACACACACATACTCTTGTACATACACACTCACACACACATACTTTGTACATACACACTCACACACTCACAGACCACTCACTCACCCACACACATACACACTCACACACTCACAGACCCACTCACTCACCCACACACATACACACTCATGTACACACCAACTCACTCACCCACACACATACACACTCATGTACACACCAACTCACTCACCCACACACTCACTAACACACATACATTTACAAGTATCTCCCGTACAGCCTGAACAGACTGTAGGGGCAAGTGCTGTTAGCGAGTAACACGCCCAGCCACCTTTGTCTCCCCAGCGGCAATATTTACACACCGCACCAGGTACTCATTTGAGGCCGAGTCGACCTAGGGGAGGCCCGGGACCGGTTCAGATAATCGTCGCTAGGTGTTGGCCGTGAACGTGAATAGAACTCTGGCGGCCGGTTCATAGCGCAGCGCGCTAACCGCTGCACCACCGCTCCCCACTCAGTCACATCGACCCACTGACTCACCCACACACTCACATACCCAGTCACTCACCCACACACTCACAGACCCACTGACTCACCCACACACTCACAGACCCAGTCACTTACTCACACACTCACAGACCCACTGACTCATCCACACACCACACACACAGACCCAGTCACTCACCCACACACACACACAGTCACTCACCCACACACACACAGACCTCAGTCACTCACCCACACACACACACAGTCACTCACCCACACACTCACAGACCCACTGACTCACCCACACACACACAGACCCAATCACTCACCCACACACTCACAGACCACTGACTCACCCACACACTCACAAACCCACTCGCTCACCCACTGATTCACAGACTCACTCGCTCAATCCACACATTCACAGACTCACTGACTCACCCACACACTCACAGAACCACTGACTCACCCACACATGCACAGAACCACTGACTCACCCACACACTCACAGACCCACTGACTCACCCACACACTCACAGACCCACTGACTCACCCACACACTCACAGACCCACTGACTCACCCACACACTCACAGATCCACTGACTCACTCACCCACATATCCACAGATCCACTGACTCACCCACACACTCACAGACCCACTGACTCACCCACACCTACATACAGACCCAGTCACTCTCCCACACACTCACAGACCCACTAACTCACCCACACACTCACAGACCCACTGGCTCACCCACACATTCCCAGACCCACTGACTCACCCACACATTCACAGACCCACTCGCTCACCCACACACTCACAGACCCACTGACTCACCCACTCATTCACAGACCCACTCGCTCACCCACACACTCACAGACCCACTGACTCACCCACTCATTCACAGACCCACTCGCTCACCCACACACTCACAGACCCACTGACTCACCCACTCATTCACAGACCCACTGACTCACCACACATTCACAGACCCACTGACTCACCCACACATTTACAGACCCACTGACTCCCCCACTCATTCATAGACCCACTCACTCACCCATTCATTAACAGACCCACTCGCTCACCCACTCACTCACAGTCCGACTCACTCACCCACACATTTACAGACCCACTGACTCGCTCACCCACACACTCACAGACCCACTGACTCACCCACTCATTCACAGACCCACTCGCTCACCCACACACCCACAGACCCATTGACTCATCCACACACCACACACACAGACCCACTGACTCACCCACACATTCACAGATCCACTGACTCACCCACACACACACAGTCACACACACTCACAGTCACACACAGAGTCCCACAGTCCCACACTCACACAGTCCCACACTCACATTCACACACTCGTAACAAGCGAGGTGTATTTTTAACTCCTCTTACGAAGGGGAGCTGCCACCACCTCCTCCTCCCCTCCCTCCACCACCACCACCACCCCCCTCCACCCCCCCCTCCACCACCACCACCACCCCCACCACCCCCACCCCCCTCCACCACCCCCCTCCACCACCACCACCACCCCCCTCCACCACCACCACCTCCCTCCACCACCACCACCACCCCCCTCCACCACCACCACCCCCCTCCACCACCACCACCACCACCCTCCTCCACCACCCCCCTCCACCACCACCACCACCCCCTCCACCACCCCCACCCCCCTCACCACCCCCCTCCACCACCACCACCACCCCCCTCCACCACCACCATCACCTCCCTCCACCACCACCACCACCCTCCTCCACCACCACCACCACCCCCCTCCGCCACCACCCCCCTCCGCCACCACCACCACCCTCCTCCACCACCACCACCACCACCCTCCTCCACCACCACCACCACCCCCTCCACCACCACTACCACCCCCCTCCACCACCCCCCTCCACCTCCACCACCACCACCCCCACCTCCCTCACCACCACCTCCTATCACCACCCCTCACCACTCTCTCCCTCACCACTCTCCCTCACCTCTCCCCCTCACCACTCTCCCCTCACCACTCTCCCTCCTCACCACTCTCCCCTCACCACTCTCCCTCACCACTCTCCCCCTCACCACTCTCCCTCACCACTCTCCCCCTCACCACTCTCCCCTCACCACTCTCCCCCTCACCACTCTCTCCCTCACCACTCTCCCCTCACCACTCTCCCCCACCACTCTCCCCTCACCACTCTCCCCTCACCACTCTCCCCTCACCACTCTCCCCTCACCACTCCCCCCTCACCACTCTCCCCCTCACCACTCTCCCCTCACCACCACTCTCCCTCACCACTCTCCCCCTCACCACTCTCTCCCTCACCACTCTCCCCTCACCACTCTCCCCCTCACCACTCTCCCCTCACCACTCTCCCCCTCACCACTCTCCCCTCACCACTCTCCCCCTCACCACTCTCCCCCTCACCACCACTCTCCCTCACCACTCTCCCCTCACCACTCTCTCCCTCACCACTCTCCCCCTCACCACTCTCTCCCTCACCACTCTCCCCTCACCACTCTCCCCCTCACCACTCTCCCCCTCACCACTCTCCCCTCACCACTCTCCCCCTCACCACTCTCCCCCTCACCACTCTCCCCTCACCACTCTCCCCTCACCACTCTCCCCTCACCACTCACCCCTCACCACGTTAAGCGCGATCCTAAAGAATCTACAACCTTCGATTCGTCCTTTGTGCGATTCAAGGAATCGATTCCTGGCATGTTGGGGTTTACATTTTGAATGACAGAGTTTTATTTTCATTGATATGTTATGTTTTAATGTTTTCAGGAGTTTTTAATAACATTTTTGCCCCGGTCAACGCCGGGTATTCCCGTTCGTAGCAGTTTATATCGACTTTAACCAACTTAAAGTAAACGGGAATCGTCCGAATCTAAAGGAATCTACAACCTTCGATTCCTTTTCGCGATTCAGAGAATCGATTCTTGGCGCGTCGGGTTTAAAAGTAATTACACACTTGTATTTCATTGGTATGTAATGTTTTAAAGATTTTAAATGTATTTTCCCCCGGGCAACGCCGGGTATATCAAGTTTATACCACAAAGTCGTCGCTTGACACGGGTGGGGTGTCGAGGCCTAGTACCGTGCAGAGCCTCCGGCCTTGCCTAGATTGCCTACCCGGCTGAGGGTGTGTACTGGGCCAATACCCCCCCCCCCCCACGCGCTACAATAATACTGTCTAATCGCTATAATTTTATTATCTACCGACCCTATAATAGTAATTGCACACATTGGGGTGGAAGGGGAGTGAAGAGGACGTGAAACTTTGATGAATTTACCTCAGAATCGCGTGTTAATGCGTGCGCATATTTTAACGGGAATTCAAAATGGCGTCCACCCCGCAGCGAACGCGTCTCTACCCGTTGCCAGGGGCAACCGCCGTGGTCCGCGCCGGCCGGCAAGAGTAAATAAATAAATAAAGCGTTATATAAATAAATAAAGATAAATCGCTCTAAATCGATAATCGGTCCGATTTAAAGTTTAGAGACGAAAAATCGGAAATGCCTAAGTTTACCGCGGGGCCGGGGCGT
Organism: Lethenteron camtschaticum; assembly: GCA_018977245.1. Lineage (NCBI taxonomy): Eukaryota > Metazoa > Chordata > Hyperoartia > Petromyzontiformes > Petromyzontidae > Lethenteron > Lethenteron camtschaticum. The sequence goes on along the minus strand of MU249593.1, from coordinate 3,151,553 downwards.
GCCCACTGCAAAATTTAATCTCGTCGAACCCCACGGTCCGAGAGCTAAATCCCCCGGTAGGAGCGTACGCGGACGGACGGACGGACGGACGGACGGACAAAAAATGAATTATATAGGTTAGATGTCAAGTGATTTATTTACCTTTCCTACGACTCTGCACTCCGATCGTGGTTGTGTTGTTTGTTAATGTCACGTTCTTACCCGCCCCTTCCTGGGCAGCGGTGAAAACGAGCTTCTGTTGCTCATCAAACTCTTCCAGCACAAATACATAAATATGCTACTTCTCGTACCCAATTTGTCGTCGTTTACCCTCCACCACCTGACGAGCTCGTCATTGCCAATGGAGCACTCACACCCTGACCGGGGCACCTTCTCCCCCTCCTCCTGCAGCCCCTCCCCCCACGGTCTGTAGGGGCCCAGGGTCGGCAACCCGCGGCTCCGGAGGGGCGCATGCGGCGGGCTCGTTACAGGGCCGCTTCGTGACCGCTAAATATGAAGGACCATCACCACCACCACCACCCCTCCAATTGACATCGCATTGCGGCTATTGAAACATCGGGCGCGCACGGTGGCTAGGAGATGTTAACTACCTCGCCTGGTGTACAGGAGGTCGTGGGTTCGATCCCGACCCCGACGCCTGCTGCTGTATATTTGGAGTTTGCGTGTCTCTCTCTCTCATCATCATCACGGTGGCTATGAGATGTTAACTACCTCGCCTGGTATACAGGAGGTCGTGGGTTCGATCCCGACCCTGACGCCTGCTGCTGTGTATTTGGAGTTTGTGTGTCTCTCTCTCTCACCGTCATCATCATCACGGTGGCTAGGAGATGTTAACTACCTCGCCTGGTATACAGGAGGTAGTGGGTTCGATCCCGACCCTGACGCCTGCTGCTGTGTATTGAGTTTGCGTGTCTCTCTCTCTCTCATCATCACGGTGGCTAGGAGATGTTAACTACCTCGCCTGGTATACAGGAGGTAGTGGGTTCGATCCCGACCCTGACGCCTGCTGCTGTATATTTGGAGTTTGCGTGTCTCTCTCTCTCTCATCATCACGGTGGCTAGGAGATGTTAACTACCTCGCCTGGTATACAGGAGGTGTGGGTTCGATCCAGACCCTGACGCCTGCTGCTGTGTATTTGGAGTTTGCGTGTCTCTCCCTCACGGTTTTTTTGTCCCCCCCCGTCCACGTGTGTAATCGACGCCACGCGTTCAGAGAGAGTGTGTCTGGCTGCCGGACAGCTCCACGCGATAGCCGCCAGGTCGCTTCGGGGAAGAGAGCTAAGTAGATCAGTGGGGGCCTTGTCCGGTAAAATATAAATTAGTTTATTTTAAAGTTTAAAGCCAGCTGACCTATTAGGCTGTTGTTGTTGTTGTTGTTTTTTTGTTTACCAAATTCTACCAAATATGTCTCATGTTCACCATTGGAACCTCCTTTGCCAGTAACAAAATACGATAATTGTTTTTTTTACCCTTTTATCTGCCAACAAAACTGACACCTTTTTTTTCAAAGGAGTCATGTTTGCATTGACCACAATACCTGCGGTCAAAGCGCAAACAAAAAACACATCTCTGATAATGTATGCACTGTCCTTGAAGTTTATTGATCCACACCCGAGACAGCTCTCCTTAGAGCCTAGTCTCACCCTGGTGTTGGACCAGATGACGCCAAGAGGCGCACAACTACAACAGTTATCATGTCTCCTGTTGTTATTTCGGTTTCCGACCCCCTGGTTGCCATGGTGACGAGTGAAGAATTCTCAGTTCACGATTGCGTTCCGACTGGGGGTGGTGATGATGGGGTGATGATGATGGGGGTGGTGGTGATGGGGNTGGTGGTGATGGGGTGGTGATGATGATGGGGTGGTGGTGATGATGGGGTGGTGGTGATGGGGGTGGTGATGATGGGGGTGGTGATGATGATGGGTGATGATGGGGGTGTTGATGATGGGGGTGGGATGATGGGGTGGCGGTGATGGGGGTGGCGATGATGGGGTGGCGATGATGGGGGTGGGATGATGGGGTGGCGATGATTGGGGTGATGATGGGGTGGCGGTGGCGGTGATGGGGGTGCGGTGATGGGGGTGGCGGTGATGGGGGTGGCGGTGATGGGGTGGCGATGATGGGGTGGCGATGATTGGGGTGATGATGGGGTGGCGATGATGGGGGTGGCGATGATGGGGGTGGCGGTGATGGGGGTGGCGGTGATGGGGTGGCGATGATGGGGGTGGCGATGATGGGGGTGGTGATGATGGGGGAGGGGGGGGTTAGTCCAGTAATGGACTCCCCTGCTATACAGCAAAGATCCCGACAACTTTCGCCCACAACCTTCACCAATCCGCGCTGACCGGCGTGGTGAAGTATGGTCAAATGACGCTCACGGCGCGGTGGGGGAGGGGGGCGTTATCGAGCAGTGGATTGAACATGGCTGGGTGGTTCAGTCGGTAGCCCACTCACCTTAGGTCCAGGAAGACCCTGGGTGGGGGGTGGGGGGGTGGAGGATGGGTCGAGGGGAGGGGTGACAGAGGGGAGAGGGGGAATTTGACATCAAAATCTCAGATTTGCTGCTCAGCTGAGACTCTCTCCCTGTCCACAGCCCTGCAGAGCCAGTGGTGGGAATTCCACGTTACTATGGCGGGGGTGGAGTCTCTCCAGCAGACAACCATTCCACAAATGGTACCTATTTTATCTACCCCAGTGAGAGGAATATTGAGTTAACCAGGGCCTCCCCTAGGTCGACTCAGCCTCACATGAGTTACCTGATGTGATGTGTCGTAAACATCGCCACTGGGGAGACAAAGGCGGCGGGCGTGGTGCTGGCCACCCACCCCACCTCATGTGCGGTGCCGGCCTTCACTGGCACGACGCGCTAACAGCACTTGACACCAAAAGTCTGTTAAGGCTATACGGGAGATATTTGTCTGTACGTGTACGCGTGTGTACGCGTGTGTAAGTGTGTGTGTGTGTACACGTGTGTATCTGTATGTACGTATAAACGTGTATGTGTGTGTGTGTACACACGTGTACACACACACACGTTGACACAGTAGGGGGCACAGGTGGTGCATCAGCCAGTCATCTCGGTCATCTCAGTCAGTCGACCCGTGGCACCTGCTGGGTCTGACCCGTGACCTCCTGCCAGCGGGCGTTCGACACTTCACGTGGCCTCAAGGTGCACATGGCCTGGCACAAGCATCGTGGTGACGTCACCGCCACTTAGTGGCGAATGGCGGTTGTT